>CM019043.1:19010733-19094842 GCA_009664405.1 Drosophila bifasciata
ACATTGCACGAGGCAGAGTGTGTGAGCGAGAGAGAGAATTAGTAGCGGCTTCTTGGCTGATGGGGAGGGATTGCAGCTGAACGTTAGCTTCATCTTTTTGTTCATAATGCGGTCTTAATGGGTCCTTGGTCATAATTCACCAATGCGTGTGTTCTAATAACTGCTATAGCTTATTCTAGGTGTATCCCTGTTCTTAGGTTTATAAGTGTAGTGCACGAAAGAATGCAGCGAGCCATGGTTCCAGGGTTCGTTACAGGACTTCGTAGGACTATTTTCAGGTTGGGCAGGTGGCCCTAATGTATATTGTAGGTTGGAATTGTTTTCTAGTTGTTGTGCCAGGTTGTTGCTGACAAAGCTTCGGGATGCTACGGTGTCGATTGTGGCTTCCGTTGTTTGTCCTCCTATTGTCACCATCGCCACTATCCGGCCGTCGTTCACGTGGAGTGGGTTGCTTAGTCGCGGGTCTGGAGAGGCGTCGTTTTCGGCTGATCCCGTGTCAGTTGAAGACGCGTGTTGTTTCCTGACGTGTCTGGGCGGCATCAGTCGAAGCCGTATCTCAATGAGAAATTTTTTGAACAGTTCTCCCACCGCTAGCTTGCGGGCTCGGATCTGGTCGTCTAAGTGTTCGAAATGCCGTCGTGGAAGAAAGTACGTCAGAAACTCCTGGCGGAAATATGTCCAGGAGCTACCCTGCAGCTGGCTGGTACGAAACCAACGACTAGATCGGTCGGTGAGTAGTCTGGCCAAGGTTATGGCCATGGCCATACGAGAGTGCGCGTTCCTCAAGGAGTTCTAGAAACGATATGGTGTCATCCTCTCCGTGGATGCGTTCCGCCGTGCGTGCGACGTGACTGTAGTAGTCGCTGGCACAATTCACTGCGTGGGCGAGCGGGTAGTTCCGTAGTTGATGGCCTTGGGAGACCGGCGGCCGCTACGACTGCTGGTCGGGTCGTGTTTTCGGTGACTGCGGGGACTTGCAAAACGGTCTTCCAGTGTCTGATGTTTCCGGTTTCAGGGCAATTGGGACTTGGAGCGTCCTGCTGATTTTGCGCCGTCTTCGTAGGATTACATGGCTATTATGTTGAGTTGTCTCCGGGGTGTTTTGGCACTATATCACTGTTTTCGGCACTTGGGCACTGCGTATACTTTCCCGGTGGTACTCGCGACTGGCTTCGTGTAGGATCGTGGGTTTAGTTTTGTCCCGGGCTTGTGTTTTTTGCTGCTAGCTCTGCTATTCTCTCTCGGCGGCCGTGGGTTTTTAAGCCACGTAGCCCCGGGTTAATGTTTTTCTTGAAGTTTCCTTAAGTGCCTGCTCGGGCGCTGAGGTGGGCTCAGTCTATCTAGAATTCCTCTACAAGACATTTTTAGATCACTTGAAACTTTTTAGCGGGTGGGATTGGCCGTGAGATCGAGAAAATAGCTAAGGTGGCGTTAGTTTACCGCGTTTGTGGCTTATATTGCAACTGCTCGCGCTTGGCGAAGAAAATGCTGAATCTTAAGTTTGGTTGATGATGTCTTTATTGGTTTATTTTAAAGTGGGTACTTAATAAGTGTGGTGTTAGTGTGTTTGCCCGGTAGCGGTGTAATTGCTGGCGTATGGACTGCCGTCTCTGTTGGCCAACGGACTGCCCCGATTGACCGGTGGCTCGCGCTGTTCAAAGCCGGTACCTGGTGTGTGGGTCAACTGAGTCCGCAAGTTCCATCTTGAAACTAGGAAGTGCTTGGTGTGGGGTTTTGATAAGTCGGATTTAATATTTGTGAGTTTTGGGACAGTTTTGGCACTTTTGTAGATTTCGCACAGCGGAAATTTAGCTGACTATGGGTCAGTGGGTTGTGTGTGATTTTTTTTTGGTAGAGTGGTGTATGTGGGTCGGGTTCACCATTGCGAGAGTTCTTATAACTGTTTTAGCTTAGTCTACGTGTATCGCTGTTTTTAGGTTTAGAGGCGTAGTGTAGCTTATGCACTAAAGAATATAGCGGGCCATGGTTGTACGGTTCGTTACAAGATACTATTCAACAATTGAGCATTGTTATGCCTGCTTTTAGACAATCGAAATTTGGACGACGTACACGTCGATAAGAGTAGTAATCGGAATGTCCGGAATGTACCACCACAATTACCAGATCAATTCTTGTAGAGCTACATTCATACAAACCCGTTGACAGCGGGACCGATGAAGATGAAGCGACAAACTATTCCACGAAATTTTAAATCTGTCTTGATGCGCCAGGAACTCCGCCGAAATTTACTCATGAAGGTGGGATCATTCATAATCAATCTGAATCAAATTGTGCAACTGTACGCGGTTGTCCGTCAAGAAACTAATAGCTCATTCGAAATTGACTGAAGTTGTTGATTTTTTCAAGCGACGATTATCAAGGGAAAATTCATTGGAGAGGTAGTCTTTATCCCACGAACTTTGTTTATGCCAACTAATCTTCCATTCCACTTCCAGAGGATTCAGTTCATGTCTGAGACATGAATCATGAATCTATAAATCAATCAATCAATCAATCAATCAGAGACTCTAAAAGCCAGAGACACCAAAGTTTGTTCCCAGGCTCAACTTGTTTCATTTGTTCAAAATTTTCCGCGCCCACTTCCAATTCATTCTCTCTCACAATCCAAACAGCCAGTCCAGATAGTTCGTCCAGGTGAGCGAGTTACCCTCGACCCACTTACCCTCGGCGGTCCCCCACCGCAACCCCGACGGCAACCAAAACAATGAGTAACCAAATACTTCGTTGGCAACAAAGTTGCCAACCCAACATAAACATCGGGGCCGCTTCGAATACGAGCCCTACATAAGCATTCGGTCCGGTTGCAATTTCCATTCCGCTAGGTCAGCATAAGTACATAAACACTAAGCATCGATATAAGTTTGAAATAAAGAATTCAGTTTGAAAGATATATTCAACAAAACCACAACGAGTATCGCAATCATTCCTCCCGAACCTACAAATTATCATAACTAGCGCCTCGATCTCAGAGACAATAAAAGAAGGAACAACCAAACTTACCATCCAAACTGTTGTGATATCACTTTAATACAAGTGTATTTTAAAATTTCGCCACGCCAATTCAGTTTTGCAGAGAATGACCTTACCGGCGTCAGTACAAACCCTATTTATTGATTCTCTCTCTCGCTAACACACTCTGCTTGGCTTGTTCAGGGTGCAGCCTGACGCATAGAACAGCGTGATTTTGTGAGAAAAGATGTAGATGTAGATGACAGATGCTGCAAAAAAATGTAAAATGTAAAACTGATAAAATATTGAAAAAGTACTGACTGAAAACGGGTATGAAAGTAGTATCGCGGTAACTGCGATTCAACGCTCCCTCTCGCTTTTATTACAATCTGGAGTTTATCTGAAAGATTTAAATTTGGCAAAACAACTTTCGCCAGGTTCGCTAATATATCTATCTATATATAGAAAAGAAAGTCGTATGTGTTACTCTATTTATAACTCAAGAGCGGCTGTACTGATTTGACTGAAAATTGGTGATGCGGTTGATTAAAATCAGGAAAGGAAATAGGATATTTTTTATCCCGCGAAAAGGATCATTCAGAAAATGGAAGAAAAATAAGAAATTGCGCGTGAAGAGCGCCGCGTTAGTATGGCCACCAGGTGTTCCAGTCCCACCACGATAATCGATAGTTGGCCCAGGCCAGGAACGTTGCACCACCTATCGGGGGTCCGGAAAGACTCCATGGGGGTATTGAAGAACCTGTGGAATAGGAGGATTATAAAAATGGAGAAGGAGAAGAAGGAATATTTTCCGACCCTATAAAGTATATACATATATTCCTAATCAGCATCAATAGCCGAGTCGATATAGCCATGTCTGTCTGTCCGTCTGTCTGTCTGTCTGTCTGTCTGTCCGTCTTGTTTGTCGCCCATTGCTTGAAGGCTATTAGAGCAAGAGCAATCAAATTTTTGTTTCAGACCGATGTGATATCTCACTCCTAGAAAACTGTTTCAAAATTTCGCCCCGTATGTTGTATCAGTTTTTTACATTTTACATTTAAGATTTGTTTGCTGCATCTGTCATTTACATCTACATCAGTTCTCACAACACCACACGTACACCGCACGAGGCAGCATGTTTGAGCGTGAGAGTGCGTGTGAGAGAATCAACCCCAATAATTGTCTGACGCTGCTAGAGGAGGGATGGGGGAATTGCTGCTGAAAATTCATTTGATCATTGGGGCTACAATAATGATCCGATCTGAACCAAATTCGGGAATCTGGTAGATATGGTCATTTTCTACAATACTGCGTTTTCCTATCTTCAACATTGTGGATTTTCGTCTTTTGGGGGGGCGGGAGTGGGCGTGGCAAAATTTTGAAATAAACTTGCACTAAAGCGATATCACAGGAGTCTAGGCAAAAATTTGGTTGTTCTAGCTCTTTATAGTCTCTGAGGTCGAGGCGCTCATTTATACGAAAAACCAAATCGACTCGATTTTTGTGTGAGTGCGAAAGAGAGGGAGCGAAGTTTTTCGTATGTTTTTCTCTATTGTGGCTATATTAATGATCCGATCTGATTTAAATTTTGGCCCCTGATAGATATGGTCTTTCTCTACGATTCTATATCTTCAAAATTGTGGACGCCACAGATGTGCGCCCTTTGTAGGGGCGGAAGTGGGCGGTGCGAAATTTTCAAACATTTTTCTAGAAGTGAGATACACCATCAGTATGGAAAAAATTTGGTTGCTCTGTCTCTTTTTAGCCTCCGAGCAATGGGCGACGAACAAGACGGACAGACGGACGGACAGACAGGGCTATATCGACTCGGCTATTGATGCTGATCAAGAATATATATACTTTAATTGGTCGGAAATTACTCCTTCTCTATGTTACACACATCCACTTTTACCACAAATACAATATACCCTTTTACTCTTCGAGTACGGGTATAAAAAATCACATTGTAACAACTCACAGCGCCAAACATTTGCCCGAGAAGAATAAACACAACATATGGTGTTTCGCCAGTTTAGAAATTTGTTTGTACATGCAGTCTAGTGTTAGTAGGTTAGGGAAAGGCGGGAGCGCAATAAAAGCTCTCTCTGGCTCTCGGCGATTTTGCCCCGCTTTTCCACCGTAGGTTAGCTAGGCTTTAGAGGGATTGTATGAATTTGTATACCCGTACTCAAAGAGTAAAAGTGTACATTGTATTTGTGGTATTTGCTGTCTGTCCGTCTTGTTTGTCGCCCATTGCTCGGAGGCTATAAGAGTTAGAGCAACAACATTTTATTTCCACACTGATGTGATATCTCACTCCACCCTCACAAAGGGCGCAAATCTGTGGCGTCCCCAATTTTGAAAATAGCAGAAAACGAAAAATTCAGAATCATAGAGAAAGGCCATATCTATCAGGGGCCAAAATCTGTATTGGATCGGATCATTAGTATAGCCGCAATAGAAAAAAACAGCATTCCCTCTTTTTCGCACTCACACAAAAACGAGTCGATTTGGTTTTTCGTATTTTGCGTCGCCTGGATCTCAGAGACTATAAGAGCTAGACCAAACAAACTTTCTGTCCACTATCCTGTGATACCAAACCAAGACAAGTGTATTTCAAAATTTCGTCATGCCCCCTTCCGCCCACACAAAAGACGAAAATCCACAATTTTGAAGATAGAAAAAAACGAAAAATGCGGTATCGTAGGGAATGGTCATATCTACCAGATTTCCGAATTTGGTTCAGATCGGATCCTTATTATAGCCACAATGCCCACAATAGCCCCGCAGCCACCGCAACCACCAAAAAAAATATATTTTTTTATAGGGTTGATAGCCGCTACAGATTCTTTCTCTCGCTCACACACGCTCACACATTCTGCCTCGTGCAGTGTACGTGTGTTGTTGTGAGAACTGATGTAGATGTAGATGACAGATGCAGCAAACGAATGTAAAATGTAAAAACTGATACAACATTTGAAAATTCCGCATAATTCACATGTGTACATACTGAGTACGGGTACTAAAGTAGTATCGCGGCAAAAGCGACACAATGCGTCCTTTCTTGTTAAGAATATAATCGTAATATTGAATTTCGATCTAGCGCACGTCCCATTTTTTCGACCCGCCAAATAAATCTTTACACCACCCAAAAGTTTTCGGTTTTTACATTAGGTTAGGTTAGGTTAGGTTTATAGGGCTGCTCCACCTAAGTCGAGGTCACTCGGAGGCAAGAATTGCCCATTGTGATGCCCACACTCGTCATGGGATTACGTCCGTTGCCTAGGGAGATTTCGTGAACCATCCCGAGGCCTCAACAAAGAGCATCAGCCTCTCCAAAGGCATGTTTGCCAGGCTATCCAAGCCCTCCCTCGTGAAAGGCGCTGCCGAGTATTCGGTGACGCCTTTCCATGAGTGCAGGACAGCCACAGAGAAGATGCTGGATGCTAACCTAACCTTCTCTTTGGAGACTTATTTAAAGTTTTAAGATTTTGAAAATGAGTCGCCACAGAAAGGAACTTCTCCTGCAGTAGTCGAAATCCAGAATTAACGGCCGCGATTTCATTGTGAGTCTATCTCATGTCGCTTTCGATCATCCGACAGTCGCAGGAGTTCCAATATAGGCCGCAACGAGACTTAATCAGATCAACGACGCGTCTGCCAATTTGACCTAGGTCCGCACATACCGTGTGAGCCGTGTTGTCCCACAGCCAACAGTATGTGAATACCAGCTTTAGGGCTACCAAACAAAAATAAATAAGAGGTAGAAATGTAAAATAAAAATGTAAATGTGAAATGTAAAATGTAAAATGTAAAAAGCGTTCATTTGTAACACAGATATAAACACGAAAACGATAATAAGACAAAGATCACACGAACAACAAACAAGCGATCGGTGGTGGCCGAGCAACAAGCTGTTCAATTTATTACAAACAAAGCTTAAAGAGAGTCCAGATAAACACAAAGCGTTGGTCACGCACAGAAAGGCGGCAAACGGCGAGCGTCTGTGTTAGAATAAATAAAGATAAGTAAAGAAATAGAGAGCAAGTCAGAGAGAGAGTGCATCATATGTAAAGCGTATGTCAACAACAACACAGCTGTGAATACAAATGCACAGAAGAAGTGAGAAAGCACAATAGGCTTTCACAACCGAAATAAATAACCACACTAACTACACTAGCACAGATAATGGACAGGTTGCACGCTTGGTTTAAAAACACAGAATATACAAATAAAACACAATAACTTTCCTTAATACGTAATAATATTTGTTAGGCGGAGCGAAGTAAACATCTGAAGCTAAAAAGTGATCAGGTCCACTTTATAGCTTCATTTTCATATTGGAAAAGTTCGGTGACGCCTTCCCATGAGTGCAGGACAGCCACAGAGAAGGTGCAGATGCGCTCTATTTCCTGTCTCTAGTGGACATGTGGCCAATGACACAGTGCCCCGTTATAACTCTCGTCAGTATTCGAATCTTACTCTTCCTGATGCTTAGGAGAGTCTTAGTGCATTTAGGGTCATTGTGGGGCTAGAGTGAGCGAGAGATCTTACAGTTGGTTGTTGTATTCCACCGCCTATCTGATCTCGTTCTATCTCGGCCCATCATTTGCGCGATGATGTCTCGTAGTGGCTGGTTTAGTGCGTCCACCGTATTACGTACTAGTCTGCTCGTGGTCTTGCAGGATACCAGGGCTTTGATAGCAGCTTGACTGTCAACACAGATTGCTATGTTTCTCGAGGTATCTCCAAGGTGTATACCAACTTTGCCCCTTGCCATACCGCGTATATCTCCGCCTGAAATACACTGCACCAGTCTGGTAGTCTTAGGGATATGTTGGTTGCTAGTTCTTCAGAGAAGATTCCTGCTCCTGTCCCTTCGGCTGTCTTTGACCCGTCAGTGAAGATGGAGAGCACGTTCTGCCCAAGAGCAGCGTTACGCGTCCATTCCTCTCTTTCCAGTATGTGTCCTTTAAAATTCCTCTTCCATGAAAACTCCGAGACACAGTAGTCGCTCCGTTCGCCCGTTCCACTTTCCTCCTTACGAAGTATTGTGGCGTGGCCATAAGGCGATGGCTTGAAGAACCGCGCGGCTGAAAGCCTCGCGGCACTTGTCTCAGCCTTGCACTTAAGGTGCAGGTCTATGGGCTCCAGGTTTAGCATGGTGTCCAGAGCAGCCTGTGGGGGTGGATCTGAGGGATCCAGTGACTCCAAGGCATGCCGTCCGCTGAACTTTCCGGAGGTTCTCGAGGTGGGATTTGGTGTTGGCCGCTTCCCACCACACCAAGCTTCCGTATGTCAGAATGGGTCTTATTACCGCTGTGTACATCCAATGGATGATGTGCGGTTGTAAGCCCCATGTCCGTCCAAAGGTCTTCCTACAGATGTAGAAAGCAGCCATTGCCTTTTTCTTCCTTTCCTCCGTGTTTCTCTTCCAAGAGAGTTTGGAGTCTAGGATGACACCAAGATACTTGGCTTCTTTCGATAACTCAAGCGTCGTTCCACCAATTGCTGGTAGTTTGAAGTTTGGTATCTTGTATTTTCGTGAGAACAACACCAGTTCTGTCTTTTTGGGGTTAACCCCCAGACCGTTTTGGTGTGCCCAGCTCGCGGTCGTTCCCAGTGCAGATTCAGAAGATCACTGATTGTAGGTAGAACTTACCCGTTACCAGTATCACTAGATCATCCGCATAGGCCACAACCTTGTATCCGCTCCTCCCCAACTGAAGAAGAAGGTCGTTGAGGACTAAGTTCCACAGGAGAGGGATATAACCCCCTGCGGAGTACCTCGTGTGACCGTCTTCCTTGAAGAGGAGGTGCCGAGACCAGCGCTGATCGTTCTGCTCCTGAGAACGCTGTCCAGCCATAAGGTTACCGTCGGGTGTGTGCCAATCTTGGTCAGTGCGGCCGTTATTGACTTGATCCTGACGTTGTTGAAAGCTCCCTCTATGTCTAGGAAGGCCGCCAAAGCATATTCCTTATGGCTGAGAGTCTTTTCGATACTCCCCACAACCTCGTGTAGTGCGGTCTCAACTGATCTACCTTTGAGGTAGGCGTGCTGAGCTCCGCTGAACACTTGTCTGTCGAGTTTGGTCCTTATGTGTAGATCGATCAGCCTCTCCATCGTTTTCAAAAAAAAATGAGGATAGACTGATTGGTCTGTAGTCCTTGGGGAGATGTGGTTTATCTTCCCGGCTTTGGGGATGAAGACCACTCTCACCTCTCTCCATGCTTGGGGAACGTACCCAATTCGGAGACATCCTTCGAAGATTTTCTTTAGCCATGGTAGCAGGGGCAGGCAGGCTGCCTGCAACATGGCTGGTCGTACATCATCCGGCCCCGGTGACTTGTAGGGACCGAAGGATTTAATGGCCCAGATAATCTTGTCTGGTGCCATAATGTCACGTATGAGATCCTCAGTGTCCTCTCCCGGTATGGCTCAGTGTCGTTGATGTCGTTGGATTCGTCACCGGTGACATCTGAGCATCCCGGGAAGTGGGTGCTCATGAGGAGCTCTAGGGATTTCTGACTGTTTTTCTGCAAAAACACCATCCTGGTTGCGGAGCAGTCCAGGTGTGGTTGGCGCCTTTGATAGCACCCGTCGAAGCCTTGAAGCCTCGGTGGTACCATCTATGGCATCGCAGAAGGCAGCCCAAGATTCCCTTTTCGCCTTCCTACAGGTGTTCCTGTAGGTGTTAAAGCTGCGACGATATTCGTCCCAGCTTTCCTGTGTGTTTGCCACTTTTTGCCCTGTTGAAGAGCCTCCCTGACTCCCTCCTGACTTCGCTCAGCTCCCCGCGTCCACCACGGGTTGCGGTTGGACTTTGGAGGTCGGCTGAACGGGCAAGATTCAAGGAAGGCCCCCTGTAGGTCTTTAGTGACATTCTGAGCCGCTTCCTCTAGTGCTTCCGTTTGAAGGATGTTCCCTTCCGGTGGGGAGGGTAGTGCCTTCTTTACGGTTGTGGAGAAGCGGCTCCAGTCTCCGTCCGCTTGGGATTGCGGTAGGCCTTGGGCCTTTCTCTGTTCCACTTGATGCTGAACACTATCCTGTAGTGGTCCGAGAAGGAGCACTCACCGGACACATGCCAATCATCAATGGTTAGGGAGTCACTGTCCGAGGCAAGTGTTATATCAATAACCTCTGCACGGTTCTTGTTGCGGAAGGTGGGGTGGTCTCCCCGGTTGCACACAACAAGATTTGTGGACAGAATGTACTCGAACAGCGACTCTCCTCTGGAATTTGTGCCCGTGCTTCCCCAAAGGAGTGGTGGGCATTCGCATCACAACCTAGGACGATGTCGAGACCCTCTTTCCGCACTTGGTGGATTGGGGCCCTGACATCCCCGAGGGTGGGTCCTCTTCCTCGTACGGCAGGTATGCCGAGGCTAGGTATAGGTTTTTCCCGTCCTTCCTCTCACATAGTGCCACCGTTAGGTCCGGAGTGCTGTACCTGCAAGAAAACAGAACATTAAGCTCGCTTCTTACCACGATACAGGTTCTTGGCTTACCCACGGGGTGTGGCGTGAGAAGGCGGTATCCGCGACCGTTCAGTCCCCGAACCCCTCCCTTAACTCGTCCATAAACCGCAGCAGGTCCGCCGATGGTACATTTTGAGTGATGCAGATTAATCTGCACCACCTTCATGCTGTTCAGCGGACCTGGGGTGTCGCGGTACTACTACCGCCAGTGTGCCCATACCAAAAGATATGCGGCAGTCCTTTTCAGGAGTTTGGCAAGGCTTTCTTGACCAATACTGATCCAGAGTTCCTTGCCGTTCCCCTTGTCTCGCGCTATCGCCCGTGTGATGGTCCAGTCCGACGTCCCCAGGATCCGGTTCTGTGCCTTGATCAGGACAAGTGTGTCCTCATCCGCCTTGATTGGGGAGGAATCCACACCTTCATGATCGTTCTCCTGGGAGGGAATCTCATCGATGGGGACCACGCAAAGAGCCGCTCCTGGCCAAAGTTCACCAAAAACCTTGAACCGTGGTTTTGAGAAACTCAAGAGTTTCTGCGTTACCACAGGCCACTGCTTTGGCTCCTTATACCGCTTGATGCCCTTGAACTCGCAGACAAACGGGTTGTCTGCGCGAACAATGGCATCCTTCATGGCGGTCAGGATCTCCGATTCCGCCTTCAGCCAATTTTCGTCCGATATTTTCCCTTCCGGGTGGCTTCGGTCGATTATGGCCGTCTGTAGCTCAGGCGGTGCTCTAGGCTTGCCAGGATGTCCTCTGGTTTCGCCTTCTTCGGCTCGGAGGCTCTTACGGAGTCATCCGTTCTCTGCCGCTTGAACCTTGGCTCTCGACCAGTCGGTCCCACCGTTGCCTTCTGTACAGAGGGGCGTTGGTGGTACCTTGGCGCTTGCCGTGTTCTGCGGTTGAGGTGTGGTCTTCTCCCTCTGCTTCCCGGATACCTTCTTCCCCTTTCTCCCTCGCAAGTTCGCAGACGATGACGTTGAGGGTTGGTCCAACATCGTCTTCGTGCCAGCTGCTGCTGACGGTGAAGACGATGGCTTGGGGTCCTCTGCCACCGTCGCGTGTACGCTTGGGGGGACTGGTCTCCGTTGGCAGGAGCGACTCCGTTCAGCCGCTCGTACCTCCGCACGTTCTGCTCTTGCTTTTTCCTGAGGGCTCTTTCCCTCGCGGTCAGCGTTTCCTGGGGCCTTTGGCTCATACCATGAAGGTATTTTACCGATGCCCTGTATCCCGAAAGCCGTTTGCGTCGGGTTTGAGCCTCATCCTCCGTCCCAGGTAGTGGACTCGAGTCGACCTGGATGGTGGGGAACCGTGACTTGCGGCTCCGCCCTCGGCAGCTCCTCGCTCTGTCCAAGGCGAGAGAAGGCCTTGGCCAACTCTGCCTCCGACACTGAGGGGGCCAGTGAAGACGAAGCTTCCGTCGCTGGTTCCCGGTTCCAGATCCTCGATCGTCCCCTTCTGCCTGCGGATTCTCCTCTCGCTTGTGGCATTACACGAGCTGGCAGCCAAGCTCTCCACTGCCAACTCGGGGTTCCTGCAGTCGCAGGATATCGACGCCGGGGGGCCTGCGCTCGCACCCCCAATCACCGCCGGTACTGGGTCTCCGACTCCCTGCACCGTAACTGTTAATTCGTTAACGGACATTCCCATTGAACGATGCGTTTTAGCCCTACCGCCAGGGTGAAACTACTCTTGGCTTCGGCGCTCGCATTAGAAAAACATTAGAAAATTTACAAATTACATTAGAAAAACTATTTTTATTTTTATGGCTTCCCCGGGTTGACTGTAAAGAGCAAATAAAAAAGGCTGCAAAGAAATAAAGCGACAGTGATGCATAGTTGAATACATAAAACAAAAGAATAAAAGTGTGGTAAAAGTGATAATCAAAAAATGCCACACTGTCGTTACACCATAGATATATAGCCAATAATAGTCAATAAGTAGAAAGTAATGAAGTTATACGCAATGTAATGTAGTTCGTAAGGTTACGGCATGAAGTCCCGCCACTGTATCATCCAAGCAGCATGTTACTACACGCCCGCAGCATAGCCGACAAAGCTATGAGTGGGAATAAAGCAGTCGTAAATTGAACTTCGTTTCGCACGGTTTATTTTGTGATCTCCCTGTATCGCCGCCCACAGCTCTGGTCTGTACCGCTAATTCCCGCGTCTCAAGCCTAAGTAAAGGCATTCACCAAAAATCGTTTCGGAATTTCTACATGGCGCCCGAGCAGGGACCTTGGGATTAGTTTTCGTTTTTTAAACCAATCGTTGCTCGACCAGAACGCTGTTCGCGAATTAAAGTCGCGAAAAAACCGCCAATTCGACAATTAGAAAATCCAGAAGGAAGATCACGGAATCCACGGAAGACCATATTGAAGACCGAAGATCCACACCTACAACCGAAGCAGAACATGGACATTGAGTTTCCAACGCCCAGGGAAGTGGATTCATCCGACGACCAGGTAACAATGCCAAAGCAATAGCGGCTAAAATAATTGTTGGAGTTGGAATGCGGCATACAATAATATATAAGAGTTAAGTTAGATCACGCTCAGTCGCTGTTATAAGACTCACGCTCAGTCGCTGTTATAACTCTCCCAAAATGTTATATCGGCTGCCTGAGAGAGTGGGGCGACCGTTTGCATCGCTGGCTGCGACGAGTGCATTAAATGAATTGAATTCGAACGGCTGTTTTTTTATTTTCGTCGGCATCGCATCCCAAAGTTTTGGACACCACCAGTTAGAGCTGCTGGACCGGCATCATCCCCATCATCGTTTATTTTCCAGGAAATACTAAGCCAATACCTATTGGCTTGGCATTGAACAGTATTGTACATACATTCATCAACCGTTTAACTATTCGTGATAGCTGGGTAAATCGGGAAGGGTATTAGAAGGCGCCAAAGACATAGTTTACCGCTTATTTCGCATTTGGTAGCATTATTTCGCATTTCGTTTCGTTCGCTGAGAAAACATTGACCCTTGCAGCGGTAAGCTAATTTTCGCGGTCTTTAATGTACAGCATACGGTTCTCTTAAGTTTACGTTCGTGCAGTACCCTCGTCGTAACTTTGCTCCCGCAGCTTCGTGGTCATCCAACTCTCTAACTGGTGTCGCCCAGCTTGTCGTTTGTGACAAAAGAAAGTATGAGGAGCAGCTAAACTACGATGAGCTCCCTTACTAATCGGATTGTGTAAAAATGTTGAACCGCCGGTACCAACACCTTTCAGCAGAGGAGTCATCCAAAGCGAGAGGCAAACCAAAGTTTGGCATGCCGTCGACCAGCAAGAAAACCAGCAGATCGTCATTTTCTTGCGCGAGGGCCGAAAAGTCGATCGACCCCAAGTGCGTATATTGCGGCGCCAACCATTCGATCGGAAACTGCCAGGGATTTGGGGCAATACTCGTCTTGGAGCGTTTCGAGTTCGCAAAAGGCAAGCAATTATGCATTAATTGCCTCCAATCTGGACATAGGGTATCTCAGTGCACATCCTCTAAGTGCAGAGAGTGTTCACAGAGGCATCACACCCTCTTGCATAGATACGCAGCTCAGAGCACAGATTCAGAAAGTCAGGCAATAGGGGTACAAGCATCGCCCCATCCTGCGCAGGTGAAGCAGGCATCCAGTGAGCCCGAGCATGTCATCATTGCCACAGCAGTGGTAAGAGTTCGGGACAGATTTGGCCAAGTTCACTTAGCAAGAGTGTTGTTGGATTCGGGTTCAAAGGTAAATTTCATAATAGAAAGTCTTGCGCAATCGCTAGGGTTGGCAAGGGTCAACCTTTTGCCTGACAGTGACATCTGTAGGCAAGTCAAGCTCGGTGTCGAGGAGTGAAGTCTCGACGACAATATACTCCAGGTTAAATAACCATAGTTTTGTAGCAGATTTCTGGGTCCTTAGCAGCATTACCAATCAGCAGCCTGACAGAAGTCTGCCCATTAAGCAGTGGAAAATTCCACTGTGGAATTCCGAATGTGGAGTTGGCAGATCCAGCATTCCATCGACCTCAAAAGGTAGATATGCTGATTGGAGCAGACTCGTTCTTTGATCTGTTGTGCACAGGCCAAATAAAACTGGGTGAAGGGGCACCATTGTTGCAAAAGACCCCTTTTAGGTTGGGTAGCTTCAGGTCGGTGTAGCAAGCTTCTGACTGGAGAAGCCGCTTGCTGCGTCGCAACCTACTCACCGGAAAAAGACTCTTTGTCTCAAATGGTCGAAAGACTGTAGGAGAAAGATGCAACGCTAGAAGCAAAACATGCTCAAACAAATTCGGCAGAGTAGCTGGCATGCGAAGAGTTTTTCAAAGCCAATGTCTGCAATTTACCGACCGGAAGGTTTCAAATACCGTTGCCTTTTAAGACAGACCCAGTATCGTTGTGTTCGTCCTTCGAGGTCGCAAAACGTCGTTTCTTATCGTTAGAGCGACGAACGTTAAGAGAGAATGAGCTGAGAGACATGTATCTCAGTTTCATGAAAGAATATATCAAGCTCGGCCATATGTCTCCGACAGACAACGCGATTCCGCCAGGACCAAATTATTTGTTATATCACACCAGTGCGTCCTGAGGCCTGATAGCAGTTCCACCAAGCTTCGAGTCGTTTTTGACGCGTCGAGCAAGACCACGACTGGGTGGTCATTAAAGGATTTACTTATGGTGGCACCTACTATTCAGAGGGAACTATTTTTATCACTCGTTCGATGTCGGGTGAATCGGTATGCTTTAACGGCAGACGTTTCGAAAATGTATAGGCAAGTGGATGTGGCCGTAAAGACCGGAATTCCCAACTCATCGTGTGGCGAGAACATCCCACCGATCAATTGCAAATTTTTCGGTTGAACACAGTTACCTATGGTACTTCCGCAGCACCTTTCCTTGCCATTCGTTGTTTGCACGAGCTCGGTGTACGCCACAGAGACACCCACAAGAAGGGTTCTGAGGTGATCTGCAGTGATTTTTATGTAGACGACATGCTGACAGGAGCCGATGACGTAGACACGCTGAAGTCGATTTGCGATCAGGTGTCTGAGATTCTTGGCTCCAGAGGGTTTCAGCTTTCGAAATGGTTTTTCGAACCATCCATAACTAATGGATGGAATCAATGAGGAGAAATCCCTATCATTCAATGATGCCGATTCGACCAAAACATTGGGGATGAGGTGGAGTCCAAGAACAGATACGTTCCGGTATCACTGGGAAGATAGCTTCACAAACTTGAATCCGACTAAGCGCACCACTCTGTCAATTAGTGCTCGACTGTTTGATCCACTTGGGCTCCTTAGTCCAATCAGCATAACAGCGCTCCCCAAAAAAAATTTTCCTCCAGAAGCTGTGGCAGCTTCCGCTGGATTGGGATGAAGCCATCCCAATGTCACTGCATACAAGCTGGGAGAGGCTAAAGCTAAACTTGTGTGGTCGTGACAAAATAGCCGTGCCTCAGTACGTTATGGCTAGTGGGGGCTCGTCGATTTAAGTGATGTGAAGAACTCCGAGGCGAAACGGTCCGCCCAAGTTCTAATTGGCGTTGCGAACTAGTTTTCAAATGAAATATTTTCTCGTTTTTCGTCGTACCCCAATTAGTTCGAGTTTTCGCGTATGTATACCGATTTGCTAATATCGGCAAGAACAAGGAACGTTCCAGGGAGCTAACTGCAAAGGAGTTGCAGCAATCGTCCCTAAAATTGATGGAGCTGGTTCAGCGAAGCGTCTTTCTGAAGAGTTTAAGAAGCTGAAGAAAGGGCCTACGCTGCAGCCGATTGCAGATAATGGCCCCTTTTATCCAAAAAAGATCAGAGGAGGGGCGATCGTTTACACTTATCAGGGTCGGAGGAAGGCTGTTGCATGCTCCAGTGCCTCTATTACCTCTATTGGCTAAGTTTCGGGTTCTACTTCCCGCCAAGAGTCGAACTCTATTTAAGGAACCTGCATTTTAAAAATTGTCCGGCCAATGCAAAGACATTAGTAAGTTTGCTGAGACAAGAGATTTGGCTAGTAAATGCACGTCGAGAATGCACTCGCATAGTGAGGAGATGCATCCATTGTTTTCGATACAAACCTAAATTGATGGGTCAGATTATGGGGAATCTTCCAGCAGACAGATTTAGGGAAGGTCGTCCGTTCCTGATTTGCGGGGTAGACTTTTTGTGATCCCATCAACGTCTCGCTTCGGATTCGAGGTCGTCAGCCGCTCAAAAAATGTACATCGCGGTTTTTTGTGTGTTTCGCTTCGAAGGCCGTCCATTTAGAGTTTGTCCCAGACCTGTCGACTAATTGTTTTCTTTTATCTCTAAAAAGCTTCATAGCAAGACGTGGCGTTCCGCTGAGTATGTATTCCGACAACGGGACAAATTTCGTCGGAGCCCGGAACGAGCTGCAGAGGCTTCAGGAAGCGTTCGAGGAGCAGCAGTCCAGCCTGAGGACGTTCGCGGCGGAGCAAGGGATGGAGTGGAAGTTCATCCCCGCGAGCACCGCACTTCAGCGGTTTATGGGAGGCGGCCGTCATGTCAGCGAAGCTCCTGATGGTGCGGCAGGTCGCGGACGCCGCGCTCACGGAGAGCGAGGTGAGGACCGTGTTGGCCGTGGCCGAGGCCATCATGAACCCAGGCCGCTCACTCCAGCCAGTACGGATCAAAACGACTGAGAGGTGCTTACGCCAGGCCACTTCTTGATCGGCCAGCCCTATCGTTCGCTGCCGCAAGGGTGCGAGTCAGACGGAGTGAGCAGCGGTACCACCTTTACCAAGAGGTGGCAACTACTCTCCGAGCTCAAACGGCGGTTCTGGCAGGCTTGGTCGAAGGACTACGTCCACAACCTGCAGGGACGCAGCAAATGGCAAACCGCAAAGGCCAACATAGAGGTCGGTGCCATGGTGGTGGTCCACAACGACCATACGCCGCCGCAGCGGTGGATCACCGGCAGGGTCACCAGCGTCGTCGTGGGGAGCAGACGGCAAGGTCAAGGTGGCAGAGGTGCGAACAGGAGGGGCGTGATTAGACGCCCAATCCATAAGCTGGCACTTTTGCCGATAGGTTGAAGCCCGACGTGCGGTCGTTCAAGGCGACCGGAATGTCGTTACACCACAGATATATAGCCAATAATAGTCAATAAGTAGAAAGTAATGAAGTTATACGCAATGTAATGTAGTTCGTAAGGTTACGGCATGAAGTCCCGCCACTGTATCATCCAAGCAACATGTTACTACACGCCCGCAGCATAGCCGACAAAGCTATGCGTGGGAATAAAGCAGTCGTAAATTGAACTTCGTTTCGCAGGGTTTATTTTTTGATCGCACTTTATCGCCGCCCACAGCGCTAGTCTATACCGCTAATTCCCGCGTCTCAAGCCTAAGTAAAGGCATCCTACGTTCACAAAAAATCGTTTCGGAATTTCAACACATACTTTGGAATCTTGTGTTGTTGCCCGCGTCGTTAGTGTGTCTTTAAAGCCTGGTTCTAATGATCATGTCGACCGCGTAATTCTGTCCTTCATCGTTGCTGCTATATCCAGATCATCGCTGCACCCAGAGGATTAAATGGCAATAGGAGATCACGACGACCGCGATAGGAAAGTGGAAGCTGGACTTAGAGTCGAAGACATCCGTAAATACACATAAGATTTATGATATAGTAGAGTTGATTACATGCCTGTGATTAGTGCACATACATATATATAATGTATTCCCCATATTGCATATACAAAACCATACTTGACTCTATTGAACCGCTATTTGGAAGCGCAATTATATATGTATTTGTGTAACGTTTACTGCAATCCCTGTCGTCCCCCTTTTCCCTCTCGTTTAAAATTCGCTAAAAAGTTGGTGCGTTAATCCAAGCCGCGGTGTATAACATATATTTCTCCAAATACATAACGAAGTACATATGTACAAGCAGCTTTTCGTCTCTCGCTTTCGCTTATTCACCGTTGATTGCAATGTACTTGTTGAGAGAAGAGCCAAGTGACGCGCTAACCTGTTTCTTGAGGGTATATTGGTTTCTGCTCTCACTTGAAACCATCTTTACACGTCGTGCCTCGACATTCAATTGTTGTTGATCTCGTTTCTAGTTCTTATTCGGCCTATATTACTCATATTATATAGTATATTTATATTATACTAGCAAACCCGGCGAACTCCGTTTCGCCACCTTCGTTTTATGTAACATTTCGTTTGGTGATTAAAAAAGATGAAGAATAATTTTTTTTTGTTTTATATTTGAAAAGGACAAATTTTATTTCATTTCACAACAGTAATGAATTCATTTCGATTACAAAAACGAGGAAGAACGTACGGAGTCGCTGTTGCCGCGACTCTACTTTTTATACCCGTACTCAGTCAGCACACATGTGATTTATGTGGAATTTTCAAATGTTTTATCAGTTTTTAAATTTTACATTTTTTGCTACATCAGTCATCTACATCTACTTCATCTACATCACTTCTCACAACAACACACGTACACTGCACGAGGCAGCAAGTTTGAGCGTGAGTGTGCGTGTGAGAGAAGCTGCAGCGATAATCAACCCCAATAATTGACTTAATCTGCAAGAGGAGTGGGGGGATTGCTGCTGAAAATTCATTTGATCATTGTGGCTACAATAATGATCTGATCTGAACCAAATTCGGGAATCTGGTAGATATGGTCATTTTCTACCATACTGCATTTTTGGGTTTTTTCTATCTTCAAAATTGTGGATTTTCGTCTTTTTGGGGGGCGGGGGTGGGCGTGGCAAAATTTTGAAATAAACTTGCACTGAAGCGATATCACAGGAGTCTAGGCAAAAATTTTGGTTGTTCTAGCTCTTATAGTCTCTGAGATCGAGGGCGCTCATTTATACGAAAAACCAAAAATCTTTCTCTATGATTCTGCATTTTCGTTTTCTGCTATCTTCAAAATTGTGGACGCCACAGAGATGTGCGCCCTTTGTGGGGGCGGAAGTGGGCGTGGCGGAATTTTTTTAAACTTTTTTCTAGGAGAGAGAGAACACATCAGTTAGGAAAAAAAATTTGGTTGCTCTATCTCTTTAGCCTTCGAGCAAGGGACGACGAACAAGACGGACAGACGGACGGACAGACAGGGCTATATCGACTCGGCTATTGATGCTGATCAAGAATATATATACTTTATAGGGTCGGAAATTACTCCTTCTCTATGTTACACACATCCACTTTTACCACAAATACAATATACCCTTTTACTCTTCGAGTACGGGTATAATGAAGTGTTATTTAGTTGAACTTCTGTAAGTAAATGAAAGTGAATCCAAAGTAAATACTGAATCGAAGCGTTATACGTGTTCGCAAATTATCCGTTTCATTGAGTGCTCTTTGGTAAACCACATTTTTGTTTTTGGTCTGACGTTAACACAAACAAAGCGGATGGTTTCCCAACTCGTGAACACGCAACGTATAACTGCCCATGTGAAAAACAATGATTTTCTAAATTTATCCCCCAAAAACTAATAATAAATAATAATAATAATAGCAATAATAGCAATAATTATTGTGTGAATATTGTACCTGTAATTGGATCGACCATCTTCTACGTGATGTCGTATCCGTCTTTGCCTTTTTGCCAATAAATGATTGGATATTGTAACGCATCGTACAAACGATGTGTCTCGTTTACCCGATGCATGATATTGCTTCTTCGCTGAACGACAATGTCTCGCGATTTAGTTGGATCGCCAACAATAATTGCAGCAACATCATTAACGGTGGGTGCATTGAATCTTCGCACATGTTCACCTGTTGGGGTACAATCCGCTCTTATGACAAATTTGTGCGTATCCGATGGCATTCGTTCCAATGCTGTTTTGAACATATTATTATTGAACATTCGGGAATCTGGTAGATATGGTCATTTTCTACCATACTGCATTTTTGTTTTTTTTCTATCTTCAAAATTGTGGATTTTCGTCTTTTGGGGGCGGGGTGGGCGTGGCAAAATTTTGAAATAAACTTGCACTGAAGCGATATCACAGGAGTCTAGGCAAAAATTTTGGTTGTTCTAGCTCTTATAGTCTCTGAGATCGAGGCGCTCATTTATACGAAAAACCAAAATCTTTCTCTATGATTCTGCATTTTTCGTTTTCTGCTATCTTCAAAATTGTGGACGCCACAGATGTGCGCCCTTTGTGGGGCGGAAGTGGGCGTGGCGGAATTTTTAAACTTTTTTCTAGGAGTGAGAGAACACATCAGTTAGGAAAAAAATTTGTTGCTCTATCTCTTTTTAGCCTTCGAGCAAGGGACGACGAACAAGACGGACAGACGGACGGACAGACAGGGCTATATTTTGAAATATAGCTACCTACTACCCCTCTGTTTCAGGAAGGCTGATTTTTATCAGTTTGAATTTTGCTCTCTCTCAGATTGACTGGTCATTCCTTGACGACTTTCAGGAAATTGACCCTGCTACTGAAGCATTCTATACAACTACTTTCTCCATCTTCAAGTCATTAGTACCTACAGTTTCTCCTTCCAGAAATCTAACTGGCCCTCTTTGGTTTTCTCCTCGGTTAATAAACCTACGGAATATAAAATCTCGCCTGTACAAGAAGTTTAAACGGTCTGGGTCGCAATCGGATTTTTTCTAAGTATTCCATTGCAAAATCAAAAATTTTCTATTCTCAATACATCATGCTACAATAACTACTTGGCCAAATGCAAGCTAAACTTTAAACGCGATCCTAAGCAATTTTTCAGGTTTGTCAATTCCAAACGTAGCTCCTCCCAGCTTCCTTCTTCTTTTTTCCTATAATGGTAGGTTCGCTGATAATGATTGTGACATCTCTAATCTATTTGCTTCATTTTTTCCAACTTTGCTACTCTGCTCCTACTAATAACCATTCAACCATACATGCTTCATCTACCGAGCACTTATATCCTATTCCCTTAATAGCTCCAATTGTATCTATCCCCCTTCATCGATTATGATGGACTATTAGCTAGTTTAAAATCATGTAAATCTTCGTTTACTACTGGCCCAGACTTGGTTCCCAGTGCTGTCCTTAGACTTTGTGCTGATTCTCTTTGTTTGCCCCTCTTAAAACTGTTCAACTTGTCTCTCGAGCTAGGTGATTTTCCCTCGGTTTGGAAGGAATCGTATATCGTTCCCATCCATAAAAAGGGTTCTAAATCGGATGTTTCCCATTACCGTGCAATTTCAACCTATCTGCTATTCCTAAGCTTTTTGAAAAATGATCACTTCCCAGCTCCAACACTTTTTGTAGTTCTTTTGTTTTCTGTTTCTCAGCACGGATTTGTGAAACGTCGCTCAATCTCTTCTAATCTCCTTGAGTTCTCAACTTTTTTTGTAACTGCGGGTTTTTCCAATCAGTGCCAAACTGATGTAGTTTATACCGACTTTAGTAAAGCTTTTGACTCAGTTAATCATAATCTCCTCATCCACAAACTATCACTCCTCGGGTTTCCGGAATAAACTGCTTTTCTGGATTAATTCCTACCTAAGCAACCGTTCTCAGCGTGTCTGTTTTAATAACTGTCTGTCGAACCCCCGTTCATGTGTCGTCTGGTGTTCCTCAAAGGAAGCCATCTTGGTCCCCCTTTTGTTTAACTTATTTATTAATGATCTTCCTCAAGTTCTAACTCACTCTCGAGTCATAATGTATGCTGATGATGTGAAGTTATGTTTTTTCTATTGTGATCCCGTATCCCCATTATTCCTCCAAACCGACTTGGACGCCCTCAATAATTGGTGCTTGACAAACACTCTCCCTCTTAACATTTCTAAATGTAACGTCATGACATTTTATCGCAGCAAGCCTTACCTTTTGACTATACTATCCGTAACATTTCCTTACAACGCCTGTTCAAAGTTACTGACTTGGGCGTTATCTTTTGTACCTAATCTGTGTTATAACATCCATATATCTGTTATTTCGAACAAAGCAGGGGGAGTCCTTGGTTTCATTAAGCGATGGTCTAAGGAATTTACTGACCCTTACACAACCAAACTTCTTTATGTTTCTCTTGTCCGGCCAATTTTAGAATATGGTTCCTGCGTCTGGTCTCCTCATTACAAAAATATAAGGATATGCTCGAGTCCGTTCAAAAACAATTCCTCATTTTTGCTCTCCGTGGACTTAATTGGGATCCTTCTAGACGTCTTCCTTCTTATGAGAGTAGGTTGCGTCTCATCGATATCCATTCTCTTGAAAGTAGACGGATTTGTCATGGAGTTCTCTTTCTCCACAAACTACTCTCCGGCGAGGTCGACTCCACTGCCCTCAGATGCCTTATCAGTATTGCTGTTCCGTCCCGCCCGTCTAGGCATTACTTTCCTCTCCATCTACAACTCTGTCTTACTAACTATGCTGACCATGAATCTTTCCGTAGCCTTTGCCGTAATTATAATACATATTTTCATCTGTTTTCCTATGACACTAGTACCACTATGCTCAAATCCCTGTTATTGAATAATGTTATTTAATTTATTCTTAATTGTATACGCTATCGGTTATTCTCTGACCACAACTTGGCTGTGAGTTGGACCATAGCGGCTGCTTGTGCCAATAAACCAGTCCCATCGGGTCAGGGTAATAACCATAGTCAATATTTCCTATATTCATATAATCTTTGTCCTTTCAATAGTTTAACTGCTCATAGTTGAACCTTATACAATAAACAATAAACAATAAACAACAATAAACAATATCGACTCGGCTATTGATGCTGATCAAGAATATATATACTTTATAGGGTCGGAAATTACTCCTTCTCTATGTTACACACATCCACTTTTACCACAAATACAATATACCCTTTTACTCTTCGAGTACGGGTATAATGAAGTGTTATTTAGTTGAACTTCTGTAAGTAAATGAAAGTGAATCAAAGTAAATACTGAATCGAAGCGTTATACGTGTTCGCAAATTATCCGTTTCATTGAGTGCTCTTTGGTAAACCACATTTTTGTTTTTGGTCTGACGTTAACACAAACAAAGCGGATGGTTTCCCAACTCGTGAACACGCAACGTATAACTGCCCATGTGAAAACAATGATTTTCTAAATTTATCCCCAAAAACTAATAATAAATAATAATAATAATAGCAATAATAGCAATAATTATTGTGTGAATATTGTACCTGTAATTGGATCGACCATCTTCTACGTGATGTCGTATCCGTCTTGCCCTTTGCCAATAAATGATTGGATATTGTAACGCATCGTACAAACGATGTGTCTCGTTTACCCGATGCATGATATTGCTTCTTCGCTGAACGACAATGTCTCGCGATTTAGTTGGATCGCCAACAATAATTGCAGCAACATCATTAACGGTGGGTGCATTGAATCTTCGCACATGTTCACCTGTTGGGGTACAATCCGCTCTTATGACAAATTTGTGCGTATCCGATGGCATTCGTTCCAATGCTGTTTTGAACATATTAACCACAGCATTATTAGCGTGAAAAAATGCTTTGCAACTGTTCAATAATTCGTCTCTTTAACTGATGTGTTCCTGTATATTGCACCACACATTCAGCTGATCCACCATCGACGAAATGAAATATATTTGCAGAAATTGATGCGGTTCATCTGGTGTTGGCACCATTGAACCATGCAAATGATATATTTGTCCTTGAATCTGTAATTGCAAACAATCATTTGTTGATGAATACGGTGTAACTTCTGATCGTGTGATGGTGTAGTGTGTGGTGTATATGTAGTGTTACGTGTTGCAATTCATTGTGTTGGTGTGAGTGATCGGTTATGTGTGTTGTATCTTTTACCTTGCAAGTCGGCATGAAGCCGCCTCTCGAATGATATTAGCTCCAAAGGAAGAATATCGGCATATAGGCGTCATTGGTCCAATATCTAAATTTTCATCATCACTGCAGTTCGCAGTGGGATCATATTGGAATGCCAAGCGATTGTATGACGCCAATGATCTTCGTGTCCTCACGCGTTGTCCCAATCGGGAATTTTCTCTTATTATATTTTGTCTTTCTTCGCTTAAGTTCTGTGAATACACTTGTTGCTGGCTTGCATGTCTTGTGCGGCGGCCGATGTTCGCACGTCGTCCTTTAGGCATTGTGGATTGTGGACAGAGTCGTGAATTTAACCTCAAATGCACGATCCACATAATTTACACAGTTCAACTTACCACCTTAAAGACAAATGCCTGCTGTTGAAATTGAATAAAAATGTTCACAATATATGTACGTGATTGATTTGATGGTTTCCAATTGAAATGTGAGGAAACGAATAACTTTTTGTTTAATTTCGTTTTCACAGTGAACACAATACCGGTTTGTCACATGAAATTAACTGAGCAGAGAACAATGAGTAGCTGTCAAACAATGTATCACGCACCGGCGTCTACTTAAAATATTGGTTTGTAGTACATGCTATGTATCAGAGATGGCGCTGTATGTTGTATATAGTAGATTATACAAATACATTTTCCCGCTTTTCTGTTGAAATTTTTCGTGAATAAAACCTCACGGAGCCCGAGACCTTTCCAACGAATGCAAAACCGTGGAAATCGGTTCGTGCGTTCTGGAGTTATAGCGTCAAAAGGAAAAACCGACTTTTTTTTATATAGTAGAAGAGATTGTTATTTTATCTACCAAAAACCATTTGTTGTCGGTGCGTACATACATACGTACAGTTGGTTCGTTAACCTAAGCCGCGGTGTATAACACTTACATGCATACTTCTCCACATACATACACACATACTACATAGCAGAAGCTTCACCGGTGAATTATTTTCGTTTCTCGTTTTCGCTTAGCCACCAGTGCTTGCTGTTTAGTTGTTGGAAGAATTGCCGCGCTTGATCAAAACGGAACGACAAGTTTGTTTGTTTTCTGATGGTGTTTTTGTTGTCCCTTTGCAAGTGACGCGCTACCCTACAAAAGTGAGGTATATCGTTTTTGGCTCTTTTTTTTTTCGTTCTTTTTTGGACATTTATTATTTATACATCTACAAAAATAGAGGTTGTCGTCGCGTAGATTATAAATAGTAAAATGGCACAAGAAAATAAGGCTGTTCTCGATGAACTAAGGAATAAGCTCAAAATCCGTGTCAAAAGCTGTTGGGATTCTTCGTTTAAATAATAATATCTGCGTAGTCTTTTAGTTTTATCAATTATTCCTTATTATTTGGCATAGCACAATCACATCTTCCGAGATCAGAGAGAAAAAGAAAGAGGAAGAGTTAACCGCTTGGTTCACGTTATTAGTGTTACCAGCGATGGAAATTGCTATAATGTATATTTTTGGTAGTTACTAAATTAATATTGGGGATATTCAATAAGCACCCTCAACAATTGCATTATAAATCAAATCAAAAATTAAAACTAAAATAATAGTTTTTCAACTTATTCTATGTGGTTTGTGCTTGCTCATTATACCCGTACACTTAGAGTAAAAGGGTATATTGTATTTGTGGTAAAAGTGGATGTGGGTAACACACAGAAGGAGGCGTTTCCGCACCCATAAAGTATATATATTCTTGATCAGCATCAATAGCCGAGTCGATATAGCCATGTCTGTCCGTCCGTCTGTCCGTCCGTCTTGTTTTTCACTCATTGCTCTCGAAGGCTATTAGAGCTAGAGCAATCAAATTTTTCCAGACTGATGTGATATCCCACCCTAAAAAAGTGAAATTTTGAATATAACAAAAACTAAAAATGCAGTATCATAGGGAGACCATATCTATCAAGTGACCAAATCTGAATCGGATCGGATCATTAATATAGCCACAGTAGAGAAAAAACATACGAAAAAACTTCGCTCCCTCCCGCTCGCAGTCACACAAAAACGAGTCGATTTGGTTTTTTTTTAATTTGTGTCGCCGGGATCTCAGAGACTATAAGAGCTAGAGCAACCAAACTTTCTGTCTAGACTCCAGTGATACCAAACCAAGACAAGTGTATTTGAAAATTTCGCACCGCCCCCGCAAAAGACGAAAATCCACAATTTTGAAAATAGAAAAAATCGAAAAATGCATTTTCTGAACGAATTTGGTTCAGATCGAATCATTATTGTAGCCACAATGATTAAATGAATTTTCAGCAGCGGGTATACCCCGCGCCCTTTCAGCGTTTCCCCGCGACCGATTCCAGCGTAAATCATTTATGGAGTTGATTGTCGCTATAGATTCTCCCTTTCGCTCACACACTACTAATACATTCTGCCTCGTGCAGTGTGCGTGTGTTGTTGTGAGAAAAGATGTAGATGATGTAGATGTAGATGACAATGTAAAAAAAAAAAAAAAATGTAAAATGTAAAAAACTGATAAAACATTTGAAAATTCCACATAAATCACATGTGTACTGTCTGAGTACGGGTATAAAAAGTAGAGTCGCGTTCACAGCGACTCCATACGTTCTTTTTCGTTTTCTTTTCTATTGAGAACGTACAATTCAGTGATCCAGCATTTGCTGCTAGGATTGGGAAAACCCATAAAACCTTAGACTTAGACAGTTATACAATTATTCTTGTAGTTTGGTTCCTCTATCCAGTCCCATTTTTCCGCGTAAATCTAAAAAGCGTGTAGTGTTCAAAAAGTTTTCACAAGTTTTTGAAAGATCTATAAAATTTTATGAAGATAATCAGGGGATGTATTAGTATAGCTAATAATCCCTCATGCCATAAAAGATATAAACATATCGATTTAAAATATCATTTGACAAAAGATAATAAGGATTTCAACCATAAGGCTTCTCTTACAGCTTCGAACAAGGCCATGTATTCTGCGTCGGTCGATGAGGCAGCTACTGAATTTTGGATTTTTGTATTCCAGCATATAAGGTTTTGGTTAAACATTTTGAATAGATACCCAGTTGTACTCTTCCTGTCAATTTCATTTCCTCCCCAGTCAGAATCTGCGTGTCCAACAAATACATTTTCAAAACTTAAATTTTTCTTAAATTCTAATTTCATGTCAATATTCCCTCTTAGATATCTAAGAATCCTTTTCAAACGTATCCATAACTCTGCATTTTTTTTATTCATATATCGACTTAAAATGTTAACAGCAGTGGCCAAGTTTGGACGTGTACATAACATTACATACATAAGACAACCGACAATACCCTCTGCACACTGAGCCCATCCCGGGGGAATGGTTGGAATTTTTGAAAGATGTGAAACACCGATTCACATTGGCACCATCCACCATCCATCCGGTGAAAATTTGTTTACGTTTGTAATTAAAATGAATTTAAATGACATTGCAATGGTTGTAAATGTGATTCAGCAGCAAAACATATTCTTGCACAAGCTAATCATGTTGCTGGACATGGATGATGATGATGAGGACAACTTTGACGAGGAGGAGATAATAGAATGTATATCTGTTTTGAAAACACTGAAGCCAGGAAGGTTGTGGTCATTTGTAAGCACTCACTACTACTAAATGACACCAAAGGATAGCCATCATAAAAAACAATAGTGCCATTATATTGTGCTGTTGTATTTTGCACAATATGTTAAACATGCACAACAGCTCAATTAATGAAAGTTGGGAACTTATTTTAAGTGAGCAGAGAGAACAGCCCCATCGCAGCAATATTTCTGCTGATTATAATCATTCAGCAGAACATATACGATCTGCAATTGCAACATATTGTGTAAATAGAATAAATTTAAATAGTTAGTTTTAATCATTTATTAAAATTACTTAAATTTAAACTGACAAGAAATTTATTATAACTACTGCTGTTTGTTTTCTCTTAAAAATTGCATAAAATCCGTTTGAAACGTCGTCTGGGTGCGGATCAGCTCCTCGAGGAGATCCTCCTGCCTCTTGTGGTGATCCTCCTGCTTTTTATGATGCTCCTTCTGTTTTGTGAGATCTGATGTATTTTTTTTGTTGTTTTTTAATATATTCCTGTCTGTCATTGTTTACATTTTCGTGGAGAATTCCGATTTTTTGTTGTGAATGTCAAATATTTATGGTTGCATTTGACAATTATCGAAAAAATACCGCACAGAAACGTGCGAATTAGGAACATCCCAGATGGATGGTGGAATAACTTGGAAATTTTCGGAACGGCAAAACCTTACGGACCATCCCCGAAATGGATGGTGGATGGTCGTCAGTGTGAAAAGGCTATAAGTTCCGAAAAGGCGCATCATAAAATTCATCTGAATTTTATAATTCATAATTAAGCGTGCTTGCTAGGGAAGTACTGACTGATTTGCAATCACTCATTTTGAACTAATTCAAAATCTTTTTTGATGTAAGCAGATTGGCTTAAAAGTATCACCAGTTTCTATTCTTATTCCAATAAAATATCGAATTTCTTCCAAATCAGTCATTCTGAACTTGTTCATTAAATATGATTTGAAACATTTCATCTTTTCTATGTCTGGTGTGGAAACAACCAAATCATTTACATAAAAAAGTAAATATATATTCTTTTTCACATCGCCCTTATCTAGAACATAAATACATCGGTCAACCGGTGAGTTTACAAATCCACACTCTTTTTAGTGCTTGCTCAAATACCTTAAACCAGCATCTTGCTGCTTGTTTGAGACCGTAAATTGCTTTATTCAATTTACATACACTATTAGCACTACTTAACACACCTTGGGGCACTCTCATATATATTTGTTCTTTTAATTTTCCTTTAAGAAATTCACTTTTTGCATCCATGTGATGTACCTTTAAATCATATTGGATTGAAAATGGATAATAAGAAAAGAAAAAAATTGCTATTCTAGCCACAGGAGAAAAATGTTTCTTCATAATCAATGAGATATTTTTGCGTGAACCCACGCGCCATTAATCTAGCTTTGTATCTTTTTGGATTTCCAAATTCGTCAGACTTAAACGTAAAAACCCATTTGATGTCAACAATGTTAATATTCTCAGGCTTCCTAACAATCGACCAGGTATGGTTAAATTCATGGGCATCCAATTCAGTTTTAATAGCGGCCTCCCATAAAGATTTGTCACTCCTACTTTGCATTTCTTCGAATGAACTTGGAATATCACTAAAAATTGTATGAGCATTTCAAATATAATTGTTGAAATCGATTTCGTCTTCCTTGTATGATATTTGAGGCCTGTTCTTTAGCCTATCGCTTCTTCTAGAAATACACTCATTACTGTCACTAGGCTGTTTCAAGTCAAATCTTTTCTTCATACTGTCATTCTGAATATTTACTTCATTATTCTCCTTATTTTCATTCAGGTTACAATCTGTACCACAATCCTTACTCTCATTCAGGATACAATCTATTTTATTCTCCTTACTCTCATTCTGGATATTTATTTTATCACTTTCCTTACTCTCATTCGGGAAGTTTGTATTATTAATCTCCTTACTCTCATTCAGGATATTTATAAAATCATTTTCCTTACTCTCATTCAGGAAATCTGTATTAATCTCCTTACTCTCATTCAGGAATGCTTTTACTTTTCACAGCTCTAGAATTAATCATATTTGTTTCGTCTACGATTACATAGACTCTTACTCTTGCGACAGTAAATTTTTCATTATTTATGTCCCATAGTTTTAAAACCATTTGGTTCATAGCCAACTAAAACTGTTTTACTAGAACATGATTTTTCATCGAATTTTCTTTTTTTTCTGTTTTAATATGGAAATTTACTGTTGAACCAAATATCTTCAAATATTTTAGAATAGGCTTTCTATTGTGCCATGCCTCATACGGAGTTTTTGAACTATCGTCAAGTGCCCTAGTCGGAATCCAGTTAATTAAATATGTTGCTGTCAAAACAGCTTCACCCCAGTAACTTTTATCTAATTTAGCACCACTTACCATACTACGAGCTTTTTCAGTAATCGTTCTGATCATCCTTTCTGATACGCCGTTTAATTGCGGTGTATATGGCACAGTGAAATGGTAACTTATCCCTTTCTGTACACAATATTCACGCATGTCAGTGGAAAGATAATCCCTACCATTATCTATATAGAGATTTACAACTTTAAGCTTGAAATGCACCTCACTTTTCGCTACAAAATCCTTAAACATTGTAAACACATCTGATTTATGTTTCATTAAATACGTAACACAATAATGTGTGTGTTGATCCACAAAAATAACATAATAGTTTTTGTTGTCAATTGAAACGGGTGTTATTGGCCCGCATACATCAGAATGGATTACATTTATATACTGTTTATTTTTCTGTTTATCAAAACGGAATCTGGCTTGTTTGCCATTTAAACATTCTTCACATATCTCATCAACTGGATTAACGTTATCTAGAAGATTATTGTCACTTGTTTGTAGGAGGGGGAGGTGGATGGCTCGAGGTTCCCAGCGATATTTCCAATAAGAAGAACAGTCGGGGGCGTCAAATTAATTCGGCGTTTATTGCGGGTAGGTGGTTTATAATTGGGGATTGAATTGGTTGTTGCGGCTGGGTTCGTCGGTGAAGAGCGAGTGTGTAGCCATAGCTAGGCTACGTTCAAGAGCGCGAAAGCGAACGGCACGAGAGAGCGCGCGAGCTAACAGCGCGCTGTTAACTCCGCTAAACGCGCTGCTGCCCACAACATCCTCCCCTTGCAGGACTGCAACATCCCATCCTACTGGAGCGTGCAGGCCCCGGACACAATCCATCCAAAGACAGTGCTTTGGGCCACTGGAAGGCCGTCTCCTCGCGCAAGGAACCCGGGGTGGATAACCTTCTGGTATACGTCTGCTCCCAACACGAGAGATGGTAGACGGTCGATGGAACTGCTCATTGGCAAGGCGGATGTCGTCGAACCTGGCCCGCGTCGCCTCGCTCAAGGGTCGCAGCGGCTTGCGGACGCGCAAACGGGGTTCCATTTTGGGACCACGTCCAATTGAACATCGCCTGACCTGGCGCGGATGGTGGCGGTGGCGACCTTCTCAGCTCCGATGCGTGTGCTGGGCAATTTGAGGTCGGTGGCCAAGGAATCGTCGATGCAGCTCACCGGCGTGCACGGGTCGACGAGCGCCGTCATCTCGTGGGTTTTTTTCCCCATGTGCAAGACCACCTGGGCCGTCGGGAGAAAGTTGATGCTCCGGTGCTGGAGCAGCGTGTCGACCGATGGAGCCGGATTTCACACGATGGGGCGGCGATCAGCTCAGGACACTGGAGAGGTAGACGGACCCGGAGCCGCCGCTGACGACTCTGAGCGGGCTCGACGGCAGGCGGACCCTGTCTTTGTGCGTCTGGTGGGAATACGGATGCGGCGAGCGGCTGGGGGACTCCGAGCGAGCTGGACGCTGGGACGGTCGCATGTGGAGCAAAGTGTGGTGGCTTTTCTGGCACACCTTGCACCGGCCGCCACTTCGGCAATCCTTGCCGGAGTGCTGATGAGCCAGGCAATTCTGACAGTATATGTTCACCAACACTGCTCGGAGCCTCTTGGCCACGCTCAGCTTAAGGAAGCTGCGGCAGTCCCGTAGCGGATGGCTTCCGGAACAGACTCGGCAGCTGTAATAAGCCTTTGTTCGTGAGCGTCTGCTCCCTGAGGTGTGGTTGTCCCGGGGTTGTGGAGCCATTGGGATCTGGAGGCAAAAAATCAGCTGGTATGGAATAGAAGAAGTGGAGACGCATTAGTTCGTGATAGGAAAAGGTGACAGGCACTCTCTCAGTACTGTTTGCCGAACGCACGAGGGCGTTCTGGAGACGAAAACAAAACAGAAACGTGGGTGGAACAGTGGACAAGGACAGGCTTTATTCAACGGACTAGACACAGGAACGCTTCCGTTACTGTTGTGCGGGACGAAAAAATCTCCCGGAAGGAGAACGACTTTAGCGACCGGGCGTTTGAGCACCCCGCGGGCAGTAAGGATGTCTACCACACGGACCCTGTTGTCGACGCCGGGATACACGGACTGGACTCTCCCGAGTCGCCAGTCGTTGGAAGGCAAGTTATCTTCCTTTATGATAACCAAATCGCCGATCTGAAGATTTGGCATATCCGTCTGCCAGTTGTTGCGTTTGTGGAGTTCCTTGAGGTACTCATCCTTCCATCTCTGGCAGAACTGCTGGTGGAGGGCCTTTAAATGCTGCCACCGATTAATGATCGACTGGAGGTTCTCCTTTATTTCGGGCTCTGCGGTCGCCATTAACGGTCCTCCGATAAGGAAGTGCCCGGAGTGAGGGCCAGCAACTCCGTCGGACATAGGTGAGATTGGCCTGGAATTGAGGCATGCTTCAATCTTAGCGAGGAGCGCCAAGAGCTCCTCAAAGGTATACTTTCGAGTATACGTGGATTTGTAGAAGAGTGTTTTGAAACACTTTAGACCGGCTTCCCACAGGCCTCCCATGTTTGGAGCTCCTGGCGGGATGAAACGCCATTCAATTCGTTGATGGCTATATGCCTCAGTGACCGAAACCTGGAATGCCGCTAGAAAGTCCCGAGACAGTATAGTTTCTGCTCCCACGAAAGTTTTGCCATTGTCGGAATGATGTAACGAGTAACGAAGAAAATCTTCGAGCAATGAAGCTGGTGGTCGTCAACTGAAACGGAGTACGCGCTTGCTTCTACGGCTAGTTTCTGGTCGGATATGGGTATGGGCTCGGAGGGGTAACCGTTCAGTTTAGTTGCTTCGCTCCTAGTTGTAATATTTCATTAATTTTCGCGTACTGTTTTACGGAGAGGGAAGAAGGGAAGGAATGGGAAAGGAGTAAGGTAGTAGAGAAAAAGATAGTACAGAAGAGGGAAGTATAGGGGCCTACCAACGTTTCGGACATCTCTGTTCTGCTGGCACTAAACTATGCCACGCCCACCCTACCAAGATCCTGAAAATCCAATAGAAATAATATCAGGACCCTGGAGTGTCCGGTATCGGCTAGTCTATGTCAGTTCTGAGAGAGGCATGGTCCCCAAATAATGGCTGGTCTAGCACATATTTGACATAATTAACATTTTATTAAAGGCTAAATTCATTTACACAAAAACTAATACGAACGCTAGGGGACAATTTAAAGGTACATGGATACGAAAAGCATGACAAAGGAAATTTACCTACTTATTATATTTATAAAAATAAAGTAATATAAATAGATACAATTAAATATTGAACAAGAATATAATATAAAAGCGATATGTAGAGGGTATTTTTCCCTAAATAGAAATGTAATCTAATAAAAGCAATATACGTAAAGTTCGATTCATAGAGTTTGGTTGCTTTTCATGTGAGATATGCAATGGCTGGCTGCTGAGGGCAAATCAGCTGTGGCTGAGATCAACGTTAGAGGTCAACGACCGACAGAACAGCGGCAGCAAAAGGGAAGCTTTTGCCACGATCGCGTGGTTGGCACAGGCAACAAGAGCAAGAAAGAAAAAGCACACTTACAGTTTTTGTTGTTGTTGTTGTTGCTCCCGTGACGAAAGATCTTTCGTAGCTGGGTTCTCGGTGTGTGGGGTAATGGAGAAGCTTAAACCTGCAAAAACAAAAGCACTACACACCGCGGGGGCTGCATGTCAAAAGCTCACTGCTGGGTCACTGCCGCTCGGACGCTTTTTGGCTCGAACATTTGTTTTAAAAACCATTTCTTTTTTTATTGACACATAATTCACACTAATTCCACTCTATGAACCCATCTAAGGCATTCCTGTTTAATGGAGTGTATGCTCCGTAGATACCGTACAATACATTAATACACACTAACTATTTCTTTCGGTGGACACCGATAGGGGTAGCTTCCGCCTTCATTTACACTGTAAACCTTCACAGACAAAAACAAAACACGCTCATAACATTATTGTGCCCGCGCAGTAAGCTGAGGTATGGCACACCTGATCCGGTTGCAGGGGTACTGTTGCATTATTATGGGGGCACTAAAGGCAGAATCCCGAACACAAGTTTAACACTGGCCGGTCTCACTGGGGGTCGCCGAGAGGTTAGGTCCGCCCGTGGTCTACGGTGGCCTCACGGGATGAACAATTTTCGCTGACTCTTTTCACGGAGGCCGGTTGATACCACTCTGGGATTACCTCGACCAGGTTTTTAAACGCACAACGGCTTAAACTGTAATTCGCCGCACTAAGCCCGATCAGCAGCTGCCTTCGAAACGCAGCGGCCTAAGTTCACTGAACGTAGCCCATCAGATCAGCTGCTTGTCGGTGGGGCTTAAAGCTCTGGTCACGCCAATTTGCTGGAGATTTTAATTAATCCCAAACTAGGTGCCGATCCCTATTTTTGATTTCGAACGAGAAAGAACGTACGGAGTCGCTTCGAACGCGACTCTACTTTTATACCCGTACTCAGTCAGTACACATGTGATTTATGTGGAATTTTAAAATGTTTTATCAGTTTTACATTTTACATTTTTGCTACATCTGTCATCGACATCTACATCTACATCATCTACATCAGTTCTCACAACAACACACGTACAATGCACGAGGCAGCATGTTTGAGCGTGAGTGTGCGTGTGAGAGAAGCTGCAGCAACAATCAACCCCAATAATTGACTTACGCCGCAAGAGGAGGTGGAGGATTGCTGCTGAAAATTCATTTCATCATTGTGGCTATAATAATAATCCGATCTGGACCAAATTCGGGAATCTGGTAGATATGGTCATTCTCTACAATACTGCATTTTTAGTTTTTTCTATCTTCAATATTGTGGATTTTCGTCTTTTTTGTGGGGGCGGAAGGGGGCGGGGCGAAAATTTGAAATACACTTGTTCAGGTTTGGTATCACAGGAGTCTTGGCCAAAAGTTTGGTTGCTCTAGCTCTTATAGTCTCTGAGATCCAGGCGACACAAAATACAAAAACCAAATCGACTCGATTTTGTGTGAGTGCGAAAGAGAGGGAGCGAAGTTTTTCGTATGTTTTTTGTCTATTGTGGCTATATTAATGATCCGATCCGATTCAGATTTGGGCCCCTGATAGATATGGGCTGTCTCTATGATTCTGCATTTTAGTTTTTGTTATTTTTCAAAATTGTGGCCGCCACAGATGTGCGCCTTTTGTGGGGGCGGAAGTGGGCGGGGTGAAATTTTGAAAAACTTTTCTAGGAGTGAGATATCACATCAGACTGGATAAAAGTTTGGTTGCTCTAGCTCTTATAGCCTTCGAGCAATGAGTGAAAAACAAGACGGACGGACAGACGGACAGACGGACTGACAGACATGGCTATATCGACTCGGCTATTGATGCTGATCAAGAATATATATACTTTATGGGGTCGGAAACGCCTCCTTCTGTGTGTTACACACATCCACTTTTACCACAAATACAATATACCCTTTTACTCTTCGAGTACGGGTATAAAAATAGGAATAAGTGGATTTGGCCGCACCGTTACGTAATTCTTAGCAAGTATATTTACCCTGTTGGAACTGGCACCCGAAAACAGAAATGAGGCTTTGAATTTGGACGTATGATTTTCTCCAGGTATTTGTTCTTTCTCCAGGTATTCTTTTTGGCGGTTGCAACAAATAGGCATGCCAGGTGGTGGTCTACTTGTTAGATTTTTTTCTGTTTCTGAGAACCACGTCTGATTCGGTCGGAGGCCACGAGGAGAAAAGAAAGACGGACAGGCTACCGTCTCAAGAAGTGAATTTGAATTCTCCGGATCTACCTTTGCCTATCCTTCGTCATTCACACTGGACGCTGGCTAAATAGTGGGGAGATTTCGTTTCGTTTTGGTCCCTATTCTTCCCCTTGCGCTCACCCCTAGATGGCGCTACCCATAAATGACATGTAACATGTAACACGGAAACAAGAAAACAACAACATACTGTTATACTAGAATTGGGGAAGATAGTTAAGATATGACACGTAGATCTGTCAGTGGTATTAGCTATTCGATGGTTGTTCATCTAATCGGCGGATCTTGCTGTATTTTTGGACCATGGTTTGCCTTTATCAGCATCAAACAAAATGTTTCCTACTTTCAGGCACAGTACTATTCGTCCGACAAGCGTCCACTACAATGAATACGCTGCGGACAGCCTCGTCGAGCAACGAAACGAGCGAAAGCTGCCAGAAACTTCTCGGTGGTCAGGCCGGAAGTGGCCTCAAGTGAATGGCCTTCGTGGAAATGCAGACAAATACGCACACATAACCCTTGGTGATCAGGCACGCTCTCCCGGTATAGTTCCTTATGTCGAAAGGACCGGCCTATTGGGAGATCACCCATTAGTTGGGTCTGTAGCTTCTTCTTGTGGATAATGCATATTTTGCAGGAATTCACCACGCCCTTCATCTTTTTATATTCTTTAGGACGTTGATGTGCACTGACTGCACCATCATGTGGCCCATGCGACACCAAGCCGAAGCCTGTTACGCGGGGATCTCAAGCAGATACGCAGCCCTCCTCCCGAGTACCGAAACCGATCGCGAACATGCAGGAAAGATAGGTGTTAGACTAATATTCGAGGAAAAATTAGGGCTAACCACAACGCTAAACATGCAAACATACAAAATAATATTACTAATTACGTGCAAGGTATGTTAGTATTAGTGATTTAAGTAGAGGAAGTAATTTAGTGGTGGATATTATATGGTAGAACGAATTATAATCCGAGCATAAGATCCGAAACGGTTCATGCAAGGAATAATTCGATCTACACAGTGGAAGGTACAAAGGAATAAAATTTCTAGAGGATCTAATAGGAATCGTGAAGTTTATGCGGCTCAACAAGTCAGGGCTGTCGATGTCACCCCTGATCAAGTTGTGCATGAAAATCACACCAAGCATTTTTCTACGATTAAGTAAGGATGGAAGGTCTATTAAGGTCAATCTGCAAGAGTAAGAAGGCAGTCTCACACCTTCATCACAGTTGAGGCCACGCAGAGCAAAAAGTAAAAAGTTTTTCTGGACTGATTCTATACGGTCTTGGTGTACTTTGTACTGAGGGCACCATACACACGAGCCGTACTTTAAAATCGGACGAACAAGCGAAATATAGAGAGTCTTCGTTATATAGGGGTCGTCAAATTCCTTTGACCACCTCTTTCTAAACCCAAGAACTCCCATGGCTTTATTTACCATGGTAGAAATATGTTCAGAAAATTTTAACTTGGGGTCTAGTTTAACACCAAGATCATCAACCAATGTAATTCTCTCAAGAGAACCACCGCATAGGGTGTAAGGAGCCAACAAGGGGCTGGAGCGATGAAATGTCAATACTTTACATTTCGAGGCAATCAGGTGTAACATATTTGTACAACACCATGACTGAAAGTTATTGAGATCGGATTGCAAGCGAGAGTGAAATGAAATGTCCTTATACTGGACACAGAGTTTAACGTCATCCGCATATATGAGTACTCGCGAGTTTGTTAATACTGAAGGCAGGTCATTAATGATGAGTGTGAAAAGTAGGGGCCAAGATGGCTGCCCTGTGGTACTCCAGAAGTAACCTGAACAAGTGAAGACAAGGAGTTTTTGAAGAGCACTCTTTGATACCTAGAGCAAAGGTAGCTTGAAATCCATTTCAAAAAGATTGGGCGGAAACCCTAAAATGTCAAGTTTTTTGTGCTAAAAATGGAATGGTTTACAGAGTCGAATGCCTAATTGAAATCGGTGTTAATGACATCCGTCTGCATGTTACCATGGAAGCTTTTAATAATAAAAGAGGTAAACTCTAGTAAATTTTTAGCTGTTGATCGTCGCCTTATAAATCCGTGTTGAGCTGGAGATATAAGTGATTTGCAGAGATGTTGCAAGTGCGGGGTTAAAATTTTCTCAAACATTTTTGGAATAGCGGATAACTTTGATATACCTCTGTAATTCATTGCGTCAGACTTACTACCTTTCATATGGAGAGGAACAATAAAGGATTCCTTCCAGATCGGAGGCAAACATGAGGAGTTAAGGGATAGTGTGAATAGTTAAAGCAGGGGTCCACACAGAGCGTCGGCGCAGTACCTGAGTACACAGCCGGGGACTCCGTCAGGACCTGGTGAGAACACCGGCTTAACTAGTCGAAGATCCTGAAGCAGTGAGCTTTCATTTAACGTAGGGCTGAAAATGCCGTTCGATCTTGGTAAACTGTATGGATACGGCTGACCAGAGTAGCTTTCATGGGAATAGGTTGTTTGAAAAAATTGTGCAAAAAGATCGGCAATGGCCTGATCATTGTTTGCCGACGAATTATGAAAAAGATAGCGAGGATGGATGTGCGGACGTTTTACGCTTGCTGTTTACGAAGCTGTAAAACTGTTTAGGGTCCTGAGAAAAGCGCATCCTGCATCGAGCTAGGTAATTTTTGAAGCATTGAGCGTTTACAATGGTGAAATTTGATCGAGCTATTACATTGCGAGAAAGAGAAGAAGGAGAGCCAACTTCTTGAAATTTTTTATAAAGTCTTGATTTTATGTTTTTAGACTGGATAGCTCTTTTGGTAAACCAATGGGGCTTCCCAGATCTAATCGGATAAAAATATGGGACACAAGAATCAAAGAGTGTGTCAATTACATTATAGAAAATATTTGTGCCTTTCATAACGTCAGTGCACATGTACAGAGCGGACTAATCGAAATCCCTAATCAGGCTATTAAGCTTCGTAAACTCGGCCTTACGAAAGCAGCGGACACGTTTAGAAAGCTTACCTGACCGATCCAATTCATAAGGTCCAATATCGACCGATACTTCGAAAGAAGGATGGTAGGAGTCTTCAGGTATAGTGAGCGGAAAGGCTCGGGTTAACAACGCTATGGTCGGATCTGAGACGAAACACAGATCGAGCAATCGACCCAAGGAATTTTTCACATGGTTGACTTGAGACTTGAGACCTTCTAAATATTGTGTACCGATCTGCCAAAACTTCGGAACTAAGGATGTAATATATAATATAATAATATAATAATAATATAATAATATAGGACAAAAATGTGAAACTTTCAAGATAGAGAGTGCTGAGCATACTACGTAAGCCTCTAGCATTCTGGTAAAGTAATTAAAAGAGAGGAAGCTGGATTTTTTTGGATGGGTGGAAGTAGAGCGGGAAGATGAGGATGGAGCACTGGTCTGACTGCCGGGGAGAGTTATGGGGGCCTATTCTTCTTCTTAGCCTTATACTCTTTCACAACCAAAGTGCTCCGGCCAAAAATTGGCAGAGCAAATGGTGTCGAAATGAGATTGGGAGACGCTTATCTTGAAAGAAGCAATCTCCCTGGCATAAGCGAAATTAAACTTCTCCACCTTTAGGACTTCGGCTTTTATTTTGCTTTGTATAAAAGCAGTTACATCATTAGATGTAAGATCAGGGGCAAGCCGAGAGACAAAAACTTGCCGCTTTGGTGGGACACCCACCAGTGATTTTGGCACCACAGGTGCGGTACCAGTGATGGAAATATCCGGTGGTCCCGGACGTTCAACAACTGGTGGGTTCGTTATCGATGGGATGGCTATGGAGTTTGGTACGGAGTCTACGCACACGGACGCGTAGCGCATTTCGTTTTCTACCGCACGGCAATTCTCGCAACTATAATGCAAGTCGTTGCGTTGTGAGATGGCATCACCCACACGGCCAGAAATACCTGCACACTTTGCGTGCACTACGCTGGCGCAAAGCCAGCAAGGTATGTTCGGCTGATCGTGAGTGATCTGCTTCTTGCAGTGAATGGCAAGCTGAGCTTCCTTGACGGAGTCTGCTCCGGCTAGGACGTCGCCGACGTACATGAATTGCCGCACAATGTGACTTGCCCTTGGAAATCGCGACTGGATGTCGTTGGCAAGCTGTTGCAGGACCCGGATGGCTAAAAACGGAGCGCAATTGACTACAAAAGTCACTGTTTTCAGCTCATAATCCCGAATCTCACCCTCCTTGCTCCGAAATAAGGTTCGCTGGAAGGGCGTGTGCGTCGGATGTACCCAAATCTGGCGATAAATCTTTGTAAAGTCGGCGTTGAAGACGTATCGGAAATAGCGCCACTTCAGGATTTGGAGGGTTAAATCGGATTGGGGACCGGACCATCATGAAGGAGATCATTCAAGCTCGTGCCGTTCGCAGAAAGGCTGGACGCGTTGAATTCCACGCGGACTTTCGTAGTAGTGCTCTCCGGCGATTACCGCATGGTGCGGGGAGATAATAGTTCGCGGAATCATTAGTGGACGGAACCTCTGTCATATGGTCGAGATCTAAATATTCACGGATCACAGAGTTATATACTGCTCTTGAAATGGAACGTCTCTCTTAAGCCGGTTCTCATTTCGGAGAAACTGAGCTAGAGCAATGGACCTTGAATGCCCCAGGCCTGACACACAATGAGCGGGGTCACGAAACGGCAGTGTTACCACGTACTTCCCGCTTGACGTTCTTGACGTGGTTCGAATAAAATGGCTTTCGCAAAAGGAGTCCGACTCTCCTACCACCTTGATAGGTAGATCCTCCACCTCCCAAAACTTTGTGAGAAGTTTGTCTAACGGAGCGTCGCGGATGCAATCTGGTCAGGAACAGCACTTGGCAATGGACCGGTAAGCACCCACCCAAAGATAGTTTCTTGTCCGAGGAGGGAGCCACTGATGTCGGTCTGTGAGCCGCTTAACAATACGGACGGAAGGAGATCGGCTCTGATCAGAACGTCTATCTGTGAGCTCTCATAAAACGTAGGGTTTGCTAATGGCAGGTTCGGCAAGTCTCGCAGCGCGTTCTGCGGGATCGGATATGAAGGAAGATTGCCGGCTATCTCTGGCGGGACGTAGGCCGTGGCGTTTAACTGTACACTCGGCGTAACCAGGGAGCGAATGGAAAATCACAGAGCTTCTTAGACTGAGCTGCTACAGCATGATTAAGGCCTGAAACTTGGGCCTGAATAAGGCGGAATGGTAGTTGAATGATATTAAAGAGACGTTCCGTAATGAACGTTGCCTCAGAGCCCGAGTCGATTAGAGCGCGGGCACGGAAATTTGTCCCTCGGTGGCAAATGTTGATCATCGCAGTGCCGAGAAGCACCGCTCTTGTTCCCGAGGCAAAATAGTTCTGAGCGTTGGCTGGAGCGACGGAGGAACCCGGAATCCTCCACTGTCGTGGAAGTCAGTTCGCTGGGAGCTGAGGTACCCCGATGCAGAAGCGTGTGGTGGCGGGCTCCACAAGTGAAGCAACTGTGGGCGCTTTGGCATTCCCGGAGCTGATGACTTCTAGCGAAACAGTTCAAGCAGAGCTGCCTTTTTTAATGCAACTTGCCCGTGCATCCACGGTCATCTGTAGGAAGTGCGGACAAAGTCGGATCGGATGGTTCTCTTTGGAGCAGATATCACACGTTCTTCTCTTTGGACTCACTTGTGTCTGGAAGGGGTGAAACTTCCTGGGCACGGGACTCCCATGAGACCGGAACGGGTTGGAGTTGCTTCCGGAGCGCTGCGAATTCGGGGTACCTTTCGACGGTGGTGGGTTCGGATGGCCTTTGGAAGTGGACGGGTCGCTCTCCATGGCCTCTAGCGCCAAATAGCGCTGAGTGAGGATGGCGTCGATTTCCGCCCATGGAGGTACCTTTTCTTGTCGGTGACGGATGCTTCCCACAAGGACCCCGGGTCAACTTCGGAAACTTGGAGGCACAGATAGTAACAAGGGAGGCTATCCCAGCTATCCGTGTGAGGACCCTTTGCATCGTGCTTTGAAGCTCTTTCAAAGCTCGGCTGGTCTCGACTCGACGCGAGGCAGAAAAAGCAGAATATTGATCTGGTTGGTCACCAGGAGCCGATTATTTTCATAACGGTTTCGGAGGGCCGACCATGCCGACTCGAACCCATCGTTTGTGAGCAGGGACTTTTCGACTATGGCCTTCGGATCGCCACTTGTCTTAGCGGTGAGATGGTATAGCTTCTCTACCGGAGACAGCATAGAATTATTTATATAAATTGTCGTAAATAAATCTCGGAAAGTAGGCCAGCGGACGTAATCTCCTGTGGAGACCTCGATGTCGCAGGGGGGCAGTCCACAGCCGCCCTGGTAAGTCTGCGGTGCAGACGGATGGACTGATGTTTGAGCCAGCTGAGTATTGAGATTAGCGAGGCACTGCTCAAATGCCCCCAAACACTCGCCGTACTTATCTCGGATGTCCTCTTGGACCCTTGGATCCGCGTCAACCATCACGCTTTGTACTTCGCCTCGACATCCGCCTACATACTCAAAATTTGTCCTCGGCGAACCTCGGAAAGAGATGCGGATGGAGCGGCAGTGATGCGCGCTTCCAAATGAGCCAAACGGCCAATGGCGGCGGCTAATTTTGGTCGTGCCGTAGTGGTGGCGGATTGATCCATTTTAATAACGGGTCTCGAGCTGACGGAACTGAAAACAGAAGAGCTGGTGAGATCGTCTTGGATCCGAGCTGGCACCTTGAGAGTGACGGGAGACGGGAAGAGAACCGATTTGGTCCTGGCAGCAGGGCTGCTACTGGCTGCTCTGGGAGTGACTAGCGACTTGATCCTCTGAGTGGGGGTAGTTCCTGAGGCGGAAGAGGCGCGTAGCCGACGTGGAGAGGTCGCAGCCAGAAACCCTTTGCTGTCCTTGTCACCCGTTGGCATACTACGTACGCCCACGCGCAGAGTGTGGCTACGAAGTCGGCAGCTGAAGTCGGATTGACTGAAGGAAAACAAAAAAAACTTAGGCTGGGCAGGGCACCACAACAGAAGGCAATAACTTCCGTAAATACGCAAAAAGAACCCACTACTGGGTGAATGGAAAAGAAAAGGCCTCGCTCTGTGTTAGACAACAATTCTCAATACCGACTCGGATTATTTGGGGTCGCTATGGATCGAGGTTCCCAAACAATGAGTGGATCAATTGATACACGCCGAGGAGAGGAACTTTCACAATGGTTGTGACAATATTTAAAAATATTGTTAGTGCGGCGCTTCTCCATTTACCTTTTGACGGACTTGTGTAGTGGGCAAATAATATTTATTTTTTGGAAGGATTGCGTACTGAATTTTTCTCTTTCTTGTTATGCTGCGGCGGCTGTAGAGCCGATAGGAACCACAAGTATGAGGAATGGGGCCAAGAAACTAACTGCCACTGGATATGAAATAAAAAAAAATAATAATTCCTTGTACAGTCGTCTTTTAATTGAAGCGGAACCAACGTAAGACTTTGTATTTTTTGGATAATTCGGCGGCTTGAATTTTTTGTTTTATTTGTTGGTGTTCGTGATACCGATAGTTGTCCTTACACGTTGTCACCTCTAGTTCGGAACATACACTGAACTGTATACATAGACAGACAATTCCAACAAATTCGCACGAAAAAAAATGCGAAATAGCTATCGAAATGCGCTGTGCCTGGGTTGAGGATAATTTATTACGGAATTGGAGATAATATTATATCTTGTGGCGACCAAAGGTGTTGCTGGAACGCGTAAACTGTTCGGAATCGCAGAATTTTATTGTTAAATGTTTGTGGATATGCGCGCAATGTATGTGTGGAATGCGGTATTTAAATACGGAATGTGGTATTTTTATATCTGCTTTGGGTTATTTTAGGTACATATGTACATATAAGTTAACTAAGTTAACCGGGCGACGGCAATGACCGATCGTCCGAAAGCTCGCTCCGGCCAAATTGCTGACACAGCGTCTGGCCGGAATCTCGTGCATAGCCGGCAAGCACTACCCATTGGAGTGGCCGCTATGAGTCTCTTTTATGTTAGCTTTAAGTTCAGTTTTGACTTATCCATCAAGGAATAAAAGAGCAGTCGCTCCTAAGGAAGGAAATACTGTCTGAATCCAAAGATCAGCAGGTAAGAGGGGCAGTCACCCCTCCAACATAAAACTTCCTAAATCATCATCACCCTCCGGCCAGCCGGCCAGTAAACAACAAAGGACCTAACGTCCTACCGGAGAAGGAGACGGAAGAGCCGCCAAACACCGACGGCGTTTCGTCGTGAGATCTGGATAACCATTACATTAATTGGCGCCCAACGTAAAAACCCGTTAAAAATAAAATCGGGGAACCATGTAAGTGAGCACCTCAGTCCTTATACTCCCCGGCATATGCTTGTGTTTAACTTCGAATAAATAAACCAAATAAATCGCAGGCAGAATATTTTCTGCAGCTCCGCTTCCATAATTTCGTGTTAGAAAAATATTGGTTTACATACTCATTATTTGTTTGACGATTTAAATTGTGGAATTTTATGTGCTATTATTACATTTGTTCTGTGTGTTGTTTGCATTTTTAATTGCTAGAAATTAAAATATACCAACCAAATAGATATCTCAGTGCTGAATATCTCATACATTACGGCCATAAATTAAATACAAATATTAAATATCTCGGCTTAGGCGCAAGGGGCGCGGCTGGGAAATCAATTAATTGTGAATATATTTAAATAATTTTGTTGGCGACGGAACTGTCTCATCAAATTATGGGTATTTAATTCAACCCTTTTGTGTCGTTGTATTTTGGGTTGCTTACACAAAAAATTCTTTGTATTGGCCTCACAACAATCTTTGAGTTTTCTTATTGCTTCCCCACCCGACGCCGGTATTCGAACCCGACACCGCGCGTTTGCATTCCGATTCTGTTTAGCGTCGCTTCTCTCTGTATACCATAGCGGCAGCTCCAGCCGCCACAATCCCTTGGCTCAGCAATTTTTTGTTTATATCGGGCTGCTTAGACATGCAACTCTTTGTTGGTAGAATTTAGCATAGCTATCCATGAGCTCCCCATTCTAACATATAGGGATATTAAAAAAGATAACGACTCAGAGTCGGACAGTGAGAGGCTTCGAATTGCTTCCACACCAATACGAGCAGCCACTAGTGCAATGCTTTACAATGCTTTATTAGAAAAGAATAGCGAAGACCTGCGCAGGGGAAAATGAATTGCGCAGAACTATAGAAAATCTAGCTGCTCAGCTGGCGGCGGCACAGGGGCACGCCCATCGCTACTGAAACCCCTCAAATACAGACCTTCGAGCCCGTAGATATTGTGGGCAATATAGAGTGCAACGAGCCGCTGGACGCGGTCAAATGCCTGCCCGAGTTCACGGGGTCACAGGAAACATATGTTTTCCTGGCGGCAAGCGGCAAAAGCTGCATACCGCATATTTAAGGATTATGTTAATAGCTCGCGCCATTATCAGGCAGTTGTTATCATTAGAGTAAAATAAGGGGCCCTGCCGATGCCGTGCTGTCCTCGTTTGGAACTGTGTTGAATTTTGATGCGATTATAAATCGGTTGGATTTCACATACAGTGACAAGCGACCGATACATGTTATTGAGCAGGAAATGGGCACCCTTAGGCAGGGAAATCTCTCCCTTCTGCAATATTACGATGAGGTTGAAAAAAGCTCACCCTCCTCACAAATAAGGCCACTATGTCGTACGACGCTTCGGCGGCAAGGGTCTTATGCGACAAGTTCGAGGTGAATCTCACAGACGTCCTCTTCTCCGCAAAACCGAAGGACATGCCATAAGCGCTTGCTTTGGCGCAAGAGGTGGAATCAAACCACGAGAGGTACACATTCGCAGCTTCATTTGCAATGAGCCAGGAAGATAGGGATAGGAAACAATATCCAAGAGCGAAAGAACGCCAACAGGCTTCCGCGTATACTAATTCCCAGACAGGTGCTGGCAAAAAGTCCGCACTACACAAAGCAGCATAAAGTGCAAGTGCATTCTGCATCGCAAAATGACTTTCAGGAGCCAATGGAGGTAGACCCATCCGTTTCTAGGTTCAGACAACCGACACAAGCACAGGCTAACCAAAATGGGAAGCCAGCTGCGTCCGGCCGTTCAGGCCCCGCTAAAAAGACAAAGGGTTAACCACGTCGCGCAGAGCGCAGGCGAAACCGAAGATAGCTACGCAGCCACAGCCTCGAGCGCGGTTTAGGAAATCGATGACGACGCCGTTCATGAATATGATTCGGACGTTATTAATTTTTGGGGAAAATCCCCTGCTACCCGTCATCAGACGAAGAGTAGCAGGGGTAAATATAAAGCTTTTGGTAGATACGGGCGAGTCAAAAAATTGCATCCGTCCATACGAAAAGTTGAAAGGCGTCTGCCAAGTAGAATCGCCATTTACGATACATTCTATCCATGGTGTCACTACCATCACTAAGAAATGCTTCATTTCCCTATTCAACTTGAAGGCCACGTTCTTCATTTTACCAGATTTGTCCTCCTTTGATGCCATCATCGGTCTTGACCTGTTGAAACAGGCCGGGGCATCACTTTGTCTAGCTTCCGGCCACCTCAAATGGGGCTCCGATGTAGAAAAACTAGAATTTCAACCGTGCCCCGATGTCAATTTTACAAACATTGACTGCTCGGACGCAACGCCTTTAGTTAGGGATGCTTTTATAAAAATGCTTGGCGAATGGAAAAAAGCCTTCGCCAACCCTAATGAGGCCCTACCTTACAACACGTCGGTGGTAGCTACCATCAGAACGATTAGTGAGGAGCCGCCCATTTATACCAAACTTTACCCATACCCAATGGGAGCAGCGGATTTTGTTAACAATGAAATCCAAGAGCTGCTAAAAATGGCATAATCCAAAAGTCTAAGTCCCCTACAATAACCCAATATGAGTAGTAGATAAAAGGGCACGGACGAAACGGGCAACCGTAAAATGCGGCTGGTATTGGACTTTCGCAAATTGAACGAGAGGACAATACCTGATCGCTATCCCATGCCAAATATCTCTATGATACTTGGAAATTTAGGCAAAGCCAAATACTTCACAACACTCGATTTGAAGTCCGGCTATCACCAGATCACACTGGCAGAGCGTGACCGTGAGAAAACTTCCTTTTCCGTTAATGGAGGAAAATACGAGTTTCGCCGACTGCCATTCGGATTAAAGAATGCTGCCAGCATTTTCCAGAGAACCATCGACGACATTCTGCGAGAGCAAATTGGAAAATTTTGCTATGTCTATGTCGATGATGTCATCGTTTTCTCAGAAGACGAAAAAACGCCCACATACGGCACGTGAGGGGGTGTCAACACAAAAATCGCGGTTTTTCAAAAAGCGTTAGCTTTTGGGCTTTTATTGTCACCAACAAGGGTGCAACTACTGACCCAGAAAAATAAAAGGCCATTCAGGAATTCCCAGAACCAAAAAAATATATTCGAGGTTAGATCATTCCTTGGCATGGCCAGCTATTACCGATGCTTTATTAGAGATTTTGCGTCAATAGCTAGGCCCATCTCTGATATTCTGAAAGGGGAACATGGAAGTGTCAGTAGGCACAGATCCAGAAATATCCAGGTGCAATTTAGTGAATAGCAACGACTTGCTTTCCAAAATTGCGTAACATTCTGGCTTCAGAGGATGTCATCCTCAGATACCCTGACTACAAAAAGGCATTCGATCCAACGACGGATGCCTCAGCATTTGTCATTGGCGCGGTGCTATCCCAAGGGCGAAGGCCCATTACCATGATCTCGAGAACCCTAAAGGACCGAGAGGTTAATTACGCTACTAACGAGCGGGAATTATTAGCCATAGTTTGGGCACTGGCCAAATTACGCCATTACTTACAAGACGACTTGGTCCGGCAGTTCCCTGCCACCAAATTCTGGCATTGCAAAAACCGGGTCACTGATATTTTCGCAGTCGCTGAGAGACGAGAGGTCCTCACCACTGAGCACCATAGGGCTCACAGATCTGCACAAGAGAATGTCAAACAAGTACTTTCGGAATACTACTTCCAGAAAATGACCAAGTTGGCGAATGAAATCGTCACTAACTGTAAGACCTGCGCGAAAGCAAAATATGACAGGCATCCAAAAAACATGAACTCGGCGAAACGCTCCCATCGCAGGTGGGGAAATGCTACACATAGACATTTTCTCTTCAGACAGGAAATACTTCCTCACATGCATTGACAAATTTCAAAATTTGCAATGGTCCAACCGATCCCCTCTAGAACAATAGAGGATCTCAAACCGGCTATACTATAACTCCTGAACGTCTTCCCTAAAGCCAGGGTCATCTACTGCGACAATGAACCCTATTGAACTCGCAATCACTTCGGAGTTAGCATCTCGAATGCACCGCCTCTCCACAGCGCCTCGAACGGACAAGTGGAACGTTTCCACAGCACTCTGGTGGAGCTTGCAAAATGCCTCAAAATTGACAAAGGCATCGGCGACACCGTAGAGTTGATTCTACTGGCCACTACAAAATACAACAAGTTTATCCATTCGGTCATCGATAAGAGGCCCGCCGACGTGGTAGTCACACAGGCGAGTGACCCACAGTACGATATAGAGGATAGACTAAGGCATGCCCAAAATAAGCTAAGAAGCAGGGAAAATGCCTTCCGACAAAACAGAGTGTTCAATGTCGGCGACAAAGTCCTAGTAAAAATCCAACAGGAGACTAGGCAACAAGCTTTCGCCGTTATGCGAAGAGAAACGGTGGAAGCGGACATGGGGACCACAGTCGTCATTAAGGGGAGGGTGGTCCACAAGCACAACCTTAGGTAGACGAAGCGGCCATGTTGCCATTCGTCTGATAATTTTTTTGCTATCTTTTCAATTTTTTATCCATAGCCACTGGGCATAAGTTTTGTCATCATCATGTTTTGTTTTTATTATTCTTACTCTTTTTCTCATTCACGCGCATTTTGTTTAATTACGCTTTTTGTTTTATATGTCTTGGTGGTGGGCCACCTTAAATTTTAAAACACTACAATAAAGTCAAAATTGCAGGTTCACATCAATACCTCTGCTTTTCCTACTGACCCTGACATCGGCACACGTAACGGACTACTCGCAAGCCAAGTACATTCGAATCATTGATGGACGAATTCTAGTATGGGAGGAATTCGCATTCGTGAGACATTCAGCGAACCTCTCAGAGTATAGGCGCGTGGTGGAGGAGACTGGTGGCATGATTAACATGTTTCCCCAGTCGCACATGCAGAAGCTCTTGAGCGTAGATGTCGCTCATCTGCGTGACCTGCTCGAATCATTGAGCATCCACCATAGGGTAGCTAGGAGTTTAGACTTCTTGGGAGCGGCGTTAAAGGTAGTGGCGGGAACGCCAGACGCGGATGACCTTGAAAAAATCAGACTTAACGAATTCCAACTTATCAATGCAAACAATAGACAAGTAAATATTAACAACAAAGTACAAGAACAGATCAATAGTATATCCGCCACTGTCAATCAAATTCTGAGGTCGGCTAAGAAATCCCCAAATTGATACGGGACACCTATACGAGATGTTATTGTCTCGGAATAGGATGATTGCAATGGAGCTGCAAAATTTATTGCTAGCCATAGCTCTTGCTAAAAATCAACATAATTAGCCCAAACATATTAGATCATGCAGACCTGGAGAGTGTGTGGATCGAGGAGCCCACAGAGACCCCCATTAGAGAAATTTTGTCCGTTGTTGTCTGTTAAAATATTACAATCCACTAACATTTTGCATTTCATTATCAAATTTCCTAAAATTAAGTCAGCATGCGTCAAAATAACTGTTTTCCCCGTGTCACACTACGACATCATACTCCGACTTGAAGACAAGGTCATAGCGGATTGCAACGGAGAGATCCACACCGTCAAAAACTGCTCCGAGTCACCTGGAGCCACATTTTGCCAACTGGCGCTGAGAAGATCATGCGCCCAGGAACTCCACGCTGGAGGTATGGCGCACTGCGACATCCAACACAGCGACTTGCATCCCGTTAACCACGTGGATGATGGAATCATCATCATAAACGATCGCCCGGCTCGCGTGAGTGTGGACAACGGCACCACCGTCCACTTGCGAGGAACTCACCTCATCACATTCATTGAGAGCGCAACAGTTAACGAAACCCGGTACGTCAATCACGACACGGCCCAGAAGAGGGCACCAGGAGTAGCCAGCTCGCCCTCCCTGAACATCAGCTTGGAACACGACATACTAAGTCTCCCTTACCTTCACCGTTTGAGTGAGCGTAACCTGGAGCATATTAAGAAATTCGGGAGGATATCAATAACTATCGCTCACACCAGATGGTGCTAATTGCAGGAGCAATTTGCTGTGCATTGATCTGCATCGGCCTCACCTATCGACGAGTCATCCAGGCCAGGAGATCTTCGGTCCAAATAAGAGAGGTGATCGCCCAAATAGGGTCGGCCGGGGCGGCCTTAATCTTGAGGGGGAGTAGTTAACTGTTAACCGGCGACGGCAATGACCGATCGTCCGAAAGCTCGCTCCGGCCAAATTTCTGACACAGCGTCTGGCCGGAAGCTCGTGCATAGCCGGCAAGCACTACCCATTGGAGTGGCCGCTATGAGTCTCTTTTATGTTAGCTTTAAGTTCAGTTTTGACTTATCCATCAAGGAACAAAGAGCAGTCGCTCCTAAGGAAAACTCCGACGAGCAGTCGTCAATTTGCGTATCATTTCAAATACTGTCTGAATCAAAGATCAGCAGGTAAGAGGGGCAGTCACCCTCCAACATAAAACTTCCTAAATCATCATTGGGACCTCCGGCCAGCCGGCCAGTAAACAACAAAGGACCTAACGTCCTACCGGAGAAGGAGACGGAAGAGCCGCCAAACACCGACGGCGTTTCGTCGTGACATCTGGATAACCATTACATTAATTTATATAGTTGGCAATATAAATATATTGCGGCCAACTATGGAAATAAATGTATACATATATGTATGGAAATAAATGTAGATAATAAAAACACTTTAATTTTATTGTGTTTGCACTGAGTGTGCCAATTTATTTATAAGCAGTGCCGCACTTAAGTGTTGGCACAGTTGGAAATTTTAACATTGAGGGCTATTTCTAGGCTTCTGAATCATTTTAAAGAACCATTTTTTATTTTTTATGCTTAAATTAAACATTTCAAAATTAAAACGCATAGTTTATTTTTTATTTCGTATCATACACTTAAAACTATTTATAATTTAGAAGTAAATTAACATTTTTTCGTGACACAAAAGTCTTGGCACAGTTGCACTACTTGTTTGATTTATTTTAAACTTAAGCCCAATCTGGTCATAATTTCTTATGAAATTTTATAATGGCTCTCTCCTAAAAAACACATTCGTCTGAAATTTCATTAAAAAATTGCAATTTTAGCTAATTATTCTGCATTTTACCCTAACGTTTTTAGGATTATTTCAGAGGTGCAAAGAAACTATTGTAGCTCAGCGAAAAATTGTCCTTCACTTGCACAATGAAGGAAAATCTTATAGCGAAATAGACAACATTATGGAACTGAGACGATTTTCTATCAGAAGCGTTGTACAGAGGTTTAAAGGAGAATCAAACTTGGGTAACGCACCCAGAATAGGACGACCAAGGCTTTAACTGACAGACAAAGCCTTTAACAAAGGCTTTAACTAAAGGTTGACCCCAAAATTTTCTCTTCCAAGATTGCCGCTGAGGTCAGGGCTGAACTAGGGACAGAAATCAGCGTGGGCGCCAGGTTTTTTTAAATTCAGTTTTCGGTTTTCTTAACACTTGTTAACGGCCATCGGATCGAAATATATTGAATTTGGTTTCTTCCGAAAAGAGCACCTGATACCAGAATTGATTGCCTTGCTCAAGTGCCCTCTAGCATAGGGCAAAACGCTTTTTTTATTGACCTCCGAGATCAACGGCTTTTTGTCTAGCAGCACGACAATGGTAGTTGGCTTGGAGCACGGCTCTCCCTACAGTCATGGGGTGGATTTCCGTCCCAAGCTCAGCCTTGACCTCATGGGCAATCTTGGAAGACGAAATTTTGGGGTCCACCTTTATTTTGCGGATCACCTGCGGATCATTCTCTGTCAGTTAAAGCCTTTGTTCGTCGTGCTCTGGGTGCATTCTCCAAGTTTGATCCTCCTTTAAACCTCTGCACAATGCTTCTGATGAAAATCGTCTCAGTTCCATAATGTTGGATATTTTGCCATAAGATTTGCCTTCATTATGCAAGTGAAGGACACTTTTTCGATGAGCAACATTAGTTTGTTTTGCGCCTCTGAAATAATATTAAAAAAACGTTAAGGAAAAAATGCAGAATAACTAACTAAAACTGCAATTTTAATGCAATTTCAGTAGAATGTGTTTTAAGGGGAGCCCCCAAGTTAAAAAAATTAATAAAATAAATAGTGCCAAGACTTTTGTGTCACAAAAAGGTTAATTTTCTTCTAAATTATAAATAGTTTGAAGTGTATGATATGAAATTTAAAAAAAACTGTGCGTTTTAATTTAAAAATGTTTAATTTAAGCATAAACGAAAAGAACGTACGGAGTCGCTTCGAACGCGACTCTACTTTTATACCCGTACTCAGTGATTTATGTGGAATTTTAAAATGTTTTATCAGTTTTACATTTTACATTTTTGCTACATCTGTCATCGACATCTACATCTACATCAGTTCTCACAACAACACACGTACACTGCACGAGGCAGCATGTTTGAGCGTGAGTGTGTGTGTGAGAGAATCTCGCTGCGAGTCGCAGCCTGCGACAATCAACCCCAATAAATGACTTATGCTGCAAGAGGAGGAGGAGGGGAATTGCTTCTGAAAATTTATTTGATCATTGTGGCTACAATAATGATCCGATCTGAACCAAATTCGGGAATCTGGTAGATATGGTCACTTTCTACCATACTGCATTTCTGGTTTTTATACCCGTACTCGAAGAGTAAAAGGGTATATTGTATTTGTTAAAAGTGGATGTGTGTAACATAGAGAAGGAGTAATTTCCGACCATATAAAAGTATATATATTCTTGATCAGCATCAATAGCCGAGTCGATATAGCCCTGTCTGTCCGTCCGTCTGTCCGTCTGTCCGTCTTGTTCGTCGCCCATTGCTCGAAGGCTAAAAGAGATAGAGCAACCAAATTTTTTTCCAGACTGATGTATTCTCTCACTCCTAGAAAAAGTTTAAAAATTCCGCCCCGCCCACTTGCGCCCCCACAAAGGGCGCACATCATCTGTGGCGTCCACAATTTTTAAGATAGCAGAAAACGAAAAAATGCAGAATCATAGAGACAGCCTATATCTATCAGGGGCCCAAATCTGAATCGGATCGGATCATTAATATAGCCACAATAGAGGCAAATGTAAGAAAAAAAACTTCGCTCAATCCCTTTCGCACTCACACAAAATCGAGTCGATTTGGTTTTTGTATTTTGTGTAGCCTGGATCTCAGAGACTATAAGAGCTAGAGCAACCAAACTTTTGGCCAAGACTCCTGTGATACCAAACCTGAACAAGTGTATTTTAAAATTTCGCCCCGCCCCCCTTCCGCCCCCACAAAAGACGAAAATCCACAATTTTGAAGATAGAAAAAAAAATAAAAAATGCAGTTTTGTAGATAATGACCATATCTATCAGATTCCCGAATTTGGTTCAGATCGGATCATTATTGTAGCCACAATGATCAAATGAATTTTCAGCAGCGAGTCGCCTCCCCCCTTGCCATACGCAACAAAATATACATTTTTATTAGGGTTGATGGCAGCAGCGCTGCAGCGGCTGCTACTGATTCTCTCACACCCACACTCACGCTCAAACATGCTGCCTCGTGCAGTGTACGTGTGTTGATGTGAGAACTGATGTAGATGATGTAGATGTAGATGTCGATGACAGATGTAGCAAAAATGTAAAATGTAAAAACTGATAAAAACATTTTAAAATTCCACATAAATCACATGTGTACTGACTGAGTACGGGTATAAAAGTAGAGTCGCGTTCGAAGCGACTCCGTACGTTCTCTCTCGTTTTTATCTTTCAAATTGTGGATTTTCGTCTTTTGTGGGTGCGGAAGGGGGCAGGGCGAAATTTTTGAAATACACTTGTTCAGGTTTGGTATCACAGGAGTCTTGGCAAAAGTTTGGTTGCTCTAGCTCTTATAGTCTCTGAGATCCAGGCGACACAAAATACAAAAAACCAAATCGAATCGATTTTGTGTGAGTGCGAAAGAGAGGGAGCGAAGTTTTTTTTCGTATATTTTCCTCAATTGTGGCTATATTAATGATCCTATCCGATTCAGATTTGGGCCCCTGATAGATATGGTCTTTCTCTACGATTCTGCATTTTTCGTTTTCTGCTATCTTAAAAATTGTGGACGCCACAGATGTGCGCCCTTTGTGGGGGCGCAAGTGGGCGGTGCGAAATTTTGAAACATTTTTCTAGGAGTGAGATATCACATCAGTCTGGAAAAAAAAAAAATTTGATTGGTCTAGCTCTAATAGCCTTCGTGCAAATGAGTGAAAAACAAAACGGACGGACAGACGCACGGACAGACAAGGCTATATCGACTCGGCTATTGATGCTGATCAAGAATATATATACTTTATGGGGTCGGAAACGCCTCCTTCACATTGTGTGTGTTGCACACATCCACTTTTACCACAAATACAATATACCCTATTACTCTTTCGAGTATTCCCCATAAAAAAATGGTTCTGGAAAATGATCCAGAAGCCTAGAAATATCCCATAAAGTTAAAATTTCCAACTCTGCCAACACTTAAGTGCGGCACTGTGTGTGTGCATGTAACGATGGATGTAATTATGTGTCGGTAATTATGTCGCTGCGAAGCCGCTCTTTGCGACTTTGAATGCACATATGCTCCACTGCACTGGGGTGCACCTGGATATAGTTTCTTTAATTTAATTTAATTTTACACACTTCACGCACAAACAAACACAAAAACGGAATCGAAGAACTACCGTAGTAGATGTGGTAGTGGTAGATGAAGGAATTGAGAATGGCCGAAATCGCCGAGAATTGGCGAAAGAAGATGGAACCCAGAAAATGAATATATGTATATAAGAATATATACGTATATATGAATATATATACGTATATCACGGAACGCGGACTTGCGGGGACTAAAACGAATCGGGTGACGAAGTCGTACTTATCTTTGGGAAATAGCGATGTAATCCACCGATGCTTGCAGGTTGGACTCCTCCTTATAGGGAAGCCAAAGATCCGGCTCGAAGGACCCATGCTTGTAGGAGGGTGGATGGCTCGAGGATCCCAGCGATATTCCCAATAAGAAGAACAGTCGGGGGCGTCAAATTAATTCGGCGTTTATTGCGGGTAGAGGGTTTATAATTGGGGGTTGAATTGGTTGTTACGGTTGGGTTTGTCGGTGAAGAGCGAGTGTGTAGCCATAGCTAGGCCTACGGCTAGAGCCGCATACCGCGCTGCTGCCCTCAACATCACTAAATAAATTATTTCACTTAATTTCCAGCAATTTCCCTTTACTAATGTGACCTAATCTCTCATGCCATAACCGATATTCATTATTTTTCCTTTCCACATTTGATATATAGGCTTTAAATTCAAGAATTGGGGACTTGAACATTTTTCAGCAACAACAGATCCATCCTTCAATATCTTCACACTGTTACTGCCAAACAAAATCGTCATTCCAGCCTTCTGCAGTCGGTTGACAGAAATTAAATTTTCTGCAACATCCTGGCATCCTCAAGCGTGATTTGGTTTCCATTGTCCAGTCCGTCAATTCCGCGCTTCGTTGCAAAAATAAACTCGCCATGCTTGGAAACAGCAATTTTATGGGAGACTCCAGGTCGACGCTATCCATTAACAGTTTTCTCGTCATTTACGAGATGGTCTGTAGCACCAGAATCAAATATAAATTTAACTTTCCTATTTTCACTTTTGGATTTATTTTTATCAAAATGATTTAACATAAGCACGAAGTCGGGTTGGGTTGATGCTATTTGTGCTTCTTTGTTATTTTTTCTTTATTTTTATCATTTATAATTTTTAAACGAAAAACAATCTTTTTAATATGCCCTTCTTTTCCACAGTGATGACACCTGATATTAAATTTTCATTTTCCCTTAAATTGCTTGCGAATTCCACTGTTACTGTTTTTAAAGGGTCAATTTTATACCCGTACTCGAAGAGTAAAAGGGTATATTGTATTTGTGGTAAAAGTGGATGTGTAAAAAACACACAGAAGGAGGCGTTTCCGACCCCATAAAGTATATATATTCTTGATCAGCATCAATAGCCGAGTCGATATAGCCCCTGTCTGTCCGTCCGTCTGTCCGTCCGTCCGTCCGTCCGTCTTGTTTGTCGCCCATTGCTCGAAGGCTATTAGAGCTAGGGGCAACCAAACTTTTTATCCAGTCTGATGTGATATCTCACTCCTAGAAAAGTTTTTCAAAAATTTCACCCCGCCCACTTCCGCCCCCGACAAAGGGCGCACATCAATGGCGGCCACAATTTTGAAAATAGCAAAAAACTAAAAATGCAGAATCATAGAGACAGCCCATATCTATCAGGGGCCCAAATCTGAATCGGATCGGATCATTAATATAGCCACAATAGAGGGGCAAATATACGCAAAAACTTCGCTCCCTCCCTTTCGCACTCACACACAAAATCGAGTCGATTTTGATTTTTTCGTAAATATGAACGCCTGGATCTCAGAGACTATAAGAGCTAGAAGCGTGCAAATTTTTGCCCAGACTCCTGTGATACCGAACCTGAACAAGTGTATTTCAAAATTTCGCCCGCCCCCTTCCGCCCCCACAAAAGACGAAAATCCACAATTTTGAAGATAGAAAAAAACTAAAAATGCAGTATCGTAGGAAATGACCATATCTACCAGATTCCCGAATTTGGTTCAGATCGGATCAGTATTGTAGCCACAATGATCAAATGAATTTTCAGCAGCAATCCCCTTCCTCCTCTTGCAGCATAAGTCATTTATTGGGGTTGATTGTCGCAGCAGATTCTCTCACACACACACTCACGCTCAAACATGCTGCCTCGTTGGTGTACGTGTGTTGTTGTGAGAACTGATGTAGATGATGTAGATGTAGATGTCGATGACAGATGTAGCAAAAAAAATGTAAAATGCAAAAAATGATAAAACATTTTAAAATTCCACATAAATCACATGTGTACTGACTGAGTACGGGTATAAAAGTAGAGTCGCGTTCTTTCTCGTTATAATTGTTGTTATTGTATACCGCTGCCTTCATAACTTTCGATATTTGTATCACTGCTATTGTTTTATACCCGTACTCGAAGAGTAAAAGGGTATATTGTATTTGTGGTAAAAGTAGATGTGTGTAACAGAGCGAAGGAAGCGTTTTTGACCCCATAAAGTAAATATATTCTTGATCAGCATCAATAGCCGAGTCGAAATAGCTATGTCTGTCCGTCCGTCCGTCCGTCTTGTTTGTCACCCATTGCTCGGAGGCTATCATAGCTTGAGTAACCACATTTTGTTTTCCACACTGATGTGATATCTCACTCCTAGAAAAGTGTTTCGAAATTTCGCCATGCTCACTTCCGCCCCCACAAAGGGCAGACATCTGTGGCGTCCACAATTTTAAAAAATTTAAAAACTAAAAATTCAGAATTATAGAGAAAGGCCATAACTATGTGAGTCCCAAATCTGAATCGGTTCGGATGTTGTGAGAAGAAAATGTAGATGATGTAAAATGTAGATGACTGATGTAGCAAAAAAAATGTAAAATGTAAAACTGATAATACATTTGAAAATTCCACATAAATCACATGTGTGCTGACTGAGTTCGGGTATAAAAGTAAAGTCGCTTTCACAGCGACTCCGTACGTTCTTTCTCGTTAATTTTTTATCTCGTGGTCGAGCAATCTGTTCTTTACAAAAGCTTAAGTAAGATTTTCTTTAGCTAGGGTCTCAATCGCAGTTATTACTCCATATATATGACGATGGCAAGGTCAATAGCAAGTGCGACACTTTGTCCATTTCGTCGATTTTCGCCCCTGAGGCTAACAACTCACTCTTAACTCATCGAAAATGTTAAAATGACATAGTAGTGCTGTCTCACTCTGCAACTTCAGCGACAGCAATCTTTTCTGAACCGCTAACTGCGACGCCAGACTTTTGCGTTCATAAATGGCATCCTGAGAATTTGTCGCGGCGTGTTTTCGCTCGTCGCAAAATTTTAGAAAGAGTCATTGAGGTATTCTATCAGAGTGCTTTTAGTACAACGCTCTGCCTTTTACCAAGAATCGTCAACATTATCGGGAACATTCTCGTCAATTACTTTAAGCACATCTAACTCGGCGTATAGGGCTCTAATTCTAAATTTCCACACCAAATACTTTTCCCCGTTAAAAGAATTTTTAATGTTGCGTTTTTTTTTTTTCCATAGTAATTTACACAAACACACACTCAGCTAGATGTACATGTGTATGTATGAGGGACACAATTTCGCAACGTGGCGCAAGCCAAAACAATGTGGACCCCTAACTAAGTGATTTTCACTCATCGAAAAATATGTTAGGCGTAGTCTGGGCCCATAACCTGTTGGGATTCTTCGTTTAAATAATAATATCTGCGTAGTCTTGAAGTTGTATCAATTATACATTTTTTATTTGGCATAGCACAACCACAGCTTACGAGATCAGAGAGAAAAGGAAAGAGGAAGAGCTAACCGCGTGGTTCACGTTATTAGTGTTACCATCGATAGAAATTGCTATAATGATATAATGTATATTTTGGTATTTACTAAATTAATATTGGGGATATTCAATAAAATCCTTCGCCGCTTAGAAGATCTCTTAGACGGTGGGTTGATCCCATTGCAGTTGATAGAGCTGCAATGTAGACTACATGTTTTGAATTCTGCTATTAATGAGGCCAACCCATTGAAGGAGCAAATAGAAGATATTGATAGTAAAGATGAATTTTGGAGCCGAGCTAGAAGAAATGGGCATTGTAACCAAGGCAAATATAATGTCGCTTATCGTTGCCTGAAGATATCAAGCAACACGCCGTCCTCGGTATCTGCTTTTACAGTCCCGATTCGTGCTCAACTTCCGAAATTGGCACTACCGAAATGTAGTGATAAATTCGGAGTTAAAAAATTTTATTAGGCTTTTTGAGACTCTCGTTCATAATGATGATAGTATACCGGTGATCGAAAAATTAATTCCATTTGATTTCGTGCCTCTCTAATGAAGATTTTAGGAACAATAAAAGCGTTCCAAGTCACCGAGGCCAATTATGCAAAAGCTATGGCCAGCCTAAAAGTGCGTATACGACAACGAGCATTTAATATTTTCAAACCACATCTCTCCGAGTCAAGACGTGCCTAAATTCTACGTGGAAGCTACGCTTAAACTATCAAAAACAGTTACTCGATTTGCGAAAAGAAAACAAATCAAAACAAAAACATTGCGGTTGTTGCTAATAAGCACCAAAAAGTGTTGTTGTCAACATGAGCGACGACGAAGACGACACATCGGTTTGGAGCTGGAAAAAAGAATTAAACCTAAGCCAACGGGAATCAAAGAGACCAAACAAAGTTTCTCCGATTCTACTAAAGAAAAAACTTGCCCTGGACACTGCTCCCAGCACTACGAAAACGAAGCACTGGACATGATAACTGAAGACAACACTAATGAACCTGCCAAGCCGCAACCAATCTTCTTATCGGATGCTAGTGATATAAGTAGCATGCTAGCCTACCTCGAAACCAAAAATTAAAAAGAAAATTTCCTTTTTATAAATCTCAACGAGACGGCCAAGTGAGAGTTATGGTTAAGTCTATTGATGATTACAGGTCCCTCGTTAAAACTCTTGCTAGTGATTTTGTCAAGTTTCATACATACCAGCTTAAACATGAGAGAGCATTTAGGGTCGTGATAAAGAATTTGCACTTCTCAACTGATATTAATGTAATTAAACGAGACGTTGAGTCCAAAGGTCATTCTGTTAGGAGCATAAATAACATTAAAAGCCGTGGAACCAAAGAGCCATTAAATCTGTTCTTCCTTGATATTGAGCCCAACAAAAATAACAAAGATATATACGAAGTTAAGCACATTGGTAACGCAATTGTTAAAATAGAGCCCCCTCATAAAGCAAAAGACATTGTTCAGTGTCACCGTTGTCAGGAATTCGGGCACACAAAAATCCTATTATTTCCAAAACTCATAGGTGCGTTAAATGCTCTCGTAAGCATGCCAGCAACCTATGTCCAAAAGATAAAGAACAACCAGCAAAATGTGCGAATTGCAATGAAGATCACGCTTCCAGCTACAAAAGGGTGTAGAGTCTATAAGGAGCTCATATCAAAACAATTAGCTACTGGTCGCAAACAGATGCACAACAAAGACCATAATAAAAATGATTCTGCAAGATTTCAATCACCTATTCTGCCTGATAAGCCGACCCAACAATCAAAAGATTATCAATCATACGCTCCAAGTTGCTGCAGGAAATAGTAATTCGAATACTTCTCTAGAAAGAATAGAACATCTTTTAGAAAAACAATTTGAACTCACCAATAACTTGTTTTAACATGATAATGTTACTGGTCAATAAATTATGCAAATAAGCTAAACGTAGGAATATGGAATGCCAATGGGCTTTCCAACCATGTTAATGAGATATCTTTATTTTTAAAACAAATGCAATCGACATCTTGCTTGTTTCAGAAACACACTTCACCAGTAAATCTTTTTTTAGAGTAGTCGGATATAACACAATAAGAGCTGATCATCCGTCTGATAGAGCCCTTGGAGGCGCAGCAATTTTGTTAAGAAGGGTCTGCTTTTAAAATCATGGATAGTACCAGAGAAAAATGCTATACAGGCTGCCACAATTGAGATTAAATGCATGCACGCAGATGTCTCCAATCACAGAAATATATCTCCCACCCAGATTTACAATAAAAAGAGCTCGACTTTAAGGACTTTTTTCAGGACTGGGAACAAAGTTTATTGTTGGAGGCGACTTCAATGCCAAACACCCATGGTGGGCCTCCAGACTTTAACCCAAAGGGTTCCGAATTATATAAATGCATACGAAATAATAATATAACAACTCTCTCCAACTGGTAAGCCTACATACTGGCCTACTGATAGTCGAAAAACCCCAGACTTGATTGACTTCATGGCATTCTCTGGTATCCCACAATCACACATGCGTTTAATGGAAAGTTTCGATCTTAACCTCAGATCACTCTGATAATAGCGTGACCTATAGCACAATAGCTCATATGCTAGACAAGCCCTAATAAAGTCATCTCTGCTTCTACAGACATTAACGCGTTTAACAGCTACCTAGACGAAGCCACAAGCCTAGATGAATGTAAAAAAAACAGTAGAGGAAATAGGACTATGCTGTGGAGATTTTCACAAATACAATTCACAAAGCGAAAACATAAATACGAATAACACTTAAAAGATCATATACAACAAAGCTGCATCTGAGCTTAAACAACTGCTGTCAAACTTACGAATGAATCTCTAGCTGCATATCTGAGAAATGCAACAAAGAATATAACCCGGGGAGCAAACTAAATATCTAAAGAACCAGCAAAAGAAACATAACCATCCGCAAAAGCAATGGAACTTGGTGTAGATCTGATGATGAACAAGCTGAACTTCTTAGAATTTAACAACACCCGTGCATGCTGTGTTCCAGCCCAACGATATTAACAATGCTATCAACAGAGGCTGAAGTAAAAAACTTTCTTGGGTCACCCTGTCAAATGAGCTTGCCTATTAAAAGTATTCACTTTGACGAAGTCGTGACCGAAATTAAACCTTAAACAATAAAAAGTCACCAGGCCCGGATAAGATAGACGGCATCACTTTATTTAAAACTCTACCACCAAAATGCATACGGTTTAAAACACACTAGTATTTAACGCTATTCTCAGGCTAGACCACTTCCCAAGTCAATGGAAATGTGCAGAAATCATTATGATCCTTAAGCCAAACAAGACAGAAACTGAACTATCATCTTACCATCCCATTAGTCTGTTGACAATATTCTCGAAAGTATTTGAAAAAATACTACTGAAGAGGATATTTGCCAATTTTGGACGAACTTGCCATCATTCCTGAGTACCAATTCGGATTCAGAAGAGGCCACGGGACCACTGAGCAATGTCACAGGGTTATCAATGAAATAGTATCCGCACTTGAGAATAAAAATATACTGCTACTTTTCTTGATGTTCAACAAGCGTTTGATCGTGTTTGGCATAACGGATTACTCTATAAGATAAAGAAATGGCTACCTGCTCCATACTATTTATTACTGAGATCCTATATGTCTAAGAGATGCTTCTATGTGCAGCAGAGAAATGATACGTTAACACTACTTCTCATAAACGCAGGAGTTCCTCAAGGAAGTGTATTGGGACCAGTCCTTTACACTCTATATACGGCAGATATGCCAGTAACAAACAACTGCACCGTTGCAACATATGCTGACGATACAACCATTCTGGCAACAAGCTCATCTAGAGATGAAGCATCTCATCTCTTGCAAAGTGAGCTCAGTCTTATTGAAGCCTGGTTTCTTCGCTGGAAAATTAAAATCAACTCCCTGAAGTCTGTCCAAATAACTTTCGCACTAAGACCAGGAAACTGCCCAAAATGTCACTCTTAACGGATCAGCAATTCCACAAGATACCTGTGTGAAGTATCTTGGCATGCACCTCGACCGCAGATTAACATGGAAACCCCACATAAAAAGCGAAATGTCAACAACTCAGACTGAAAACACTGAAAATGTCCTGGTTGCTAAGTCGAAAATCAGCAGCCACTTTTGGAAAACAAAGTTCTCCCTCTACAAAGCCATTTTAAGCCTGTTTTGGACCTACGCAATCCAGCTCTGGGGAACAGCCAGCAATTCAAATATTGAAATACCCAGCGCTATCAATCAAAAACATTGCGACAAATTGTTAAAGCTCCATTTTATGTTACCAATGCAAATATTCATAAGGATCTAAATATTCCAACAATAAAAAGAAGAGATAAAGAAATATAGTAAGAAATATACAGACAGACTTCACAATCATGAAAAATAATTTAGCCCTAGGTCTCGTAGACAATAGCCTAACAGTAAGAAGACTCAAAAGATTTCACATTCTTGATCTCCCTGATATGTAAACCTAAGTAAACTCGAAGTTATATTTAATAGCAGGTTTCACTGGAAATCTGGTATTCCTGTTATGTAAATATTAGTCATAAAATTTACCTATTGTCACATGACAGATTGTAAATAAATAAATTAAAAAAAAAAAAAAAAAAAAAACCACATCTCCGCACTGTTTAATCTGCCAAAAATCTCGCAACAGTCCGCATCGTCCCTGAGGAGCCTAATCGATACCGCGTCATCGATCTATGGTTCACGTTACTGTCGATTTGAGACGATATGAAGATTTCGAATGCAATGTTTATTCATATCGTTTTGAACAGATGCCATGAAAATCGATAAATTTTTTTGGATGTTGTTTGCGTGTCGCTCCGTCGTTTTTACGTTAATTACAAGTTTAAACCTGCAAATTTACACTTATCTGCGTGTTAAAACATAGTTCCGCAGTGTAAAATCAATAAAATAAAGAGAAAAAACAAAACCGCCAACTTAAACTACGTTTAATTGCATATAATAGGCAAAACCAAAGCACAGGCACAAAAAAAAAAAACAACAAAAAAAAATCAACAACAAAACACGGTCGTCAAATTACCGCACACCGAGCAGCCGCCGAAAAACACGCACAAAAGAGATTTGAAAACATCACAAAACCAAAAACAATGTAGTCCGCCACTGCACCGCCAACAAAACGCACTCGGAATAATGCTGGAACTGCGAGTGAGCGCCTCTCCGACGCCCCTTCAGCACAACTGATGGAGCTACTGAAGGCTCGCTTCCAGGAGCAGACGGACCTGATTGCGTCCCATGTCCGGGAGGCAGAGGGCGCATCCTCAGCAGCCTTGTGGGAGCGCTTGGACTCGATCGCTGGTGAGGGGAAGCAGATGGGTGCCCGAGTTATTGGCTTGGAGCAGGAGGTGTTCGATCTTCGTTCTCAGAGAGATCGACTGAGTGAACGGGTCGAGAGGCTGGACCGAGAAGTTGCAGAACTGCGCGCACTGGGGACAGAGTGGGAGGCATAGAGGCGAGACAGACGGCCGAACACATGGCAGCCAGCGCGAGTGAACTGCGAATACACGGCGTTCCCTACGTGGATGGAGAAAATTTAAGTGCGATCTTCAACAAGCTCTGTTTTAATCTCCAGCTGACCCCTCCACCAAGAATCCGGGATGCTTTCAGGGCCCGCAGTCAGGAAAAACAGCAATGTGGATCCCGTCATAGTGGTCAAACTGGAATGCGTCCGCGAGAAGATCAATCTTCTAAAAGAAAATCGGGGCTTACCGGCGCGAAAACAAGACACAACTAAGCTTGCAGTTCGTAGGTTTCGACTCCGAAGCTGCAATTTATGTAAATGAGCAGCTTTTAAGAGAGCATTACCTCATTTTCAAAGAGGCCATGAAAATGAAGAAGCACCGTATTCTCTCCGCAGTCTCACTCGACGAGGCCTAGTGCACGTGCGCTGTAATGAGAGAGAGGGCGTTCAATGCATTGAACGTATGGACGAGCTTTTGCTATTAGCACCAGCTAGCGTACCCGCCGAGCCTCTCCAAGCATCATACTCTGCCTCTCCCACTGGCGCTTTGGCTGGATCAAAAGTAGGCCCCAAAGAGCTTTCGCTCTTAATCGATTACTCTTAGATTTAATAGTTAGGTTATTTACATCATTCATTTTCTATATCTTTCATTTAAATTTAATACAAATTTAAACTGCTGATATTGAGGTTGCGCCCCTTATAATTTTCAATTTAAAAATGCGTGGTGATATAGGTAGTTCCCAACCGGTTGCATGCTTAAAATTATTGGCAAACAGCGAAATGGTCTGAAAGTTGTCCACATTAATGCACAAAGTTTGCTAAAAAGAAAATTGATGAGTTTAGATTACTCTTTACAAACTCAAAAAAGTAGATATTATATGTGTCCGAGACGTGGTTCGTGCCTGAGTTCTGTGACTTGTCAATTATGTGTGATGGCTATGTTGTTTTTCGTTCTGATCGTATTGGACATGCAGGTGGTGTGGCTATATATGTTAACACTAGATTAAAATGTAATGTTAAATGTAAACAACCAAGTGAATGTCCCATCGAATATCTACTTTTGGAAATTTCAAGCAAAAGAAAATAAGAAAATTCTTATTGGATGTATATATAGACCCAATAGGACAATTGACTATGAGCCATTAATCAATACCATCTCGGACATTTCGGCGACTTACACGGACATTATTCTGGCCGGCGATTTCTATAGCAATATCTTGAAAGAGAATCATCTTTTAGATAGCTTTGCTTCTCTGGGGTTGTATGCCGTCAATGTAACCATGCCTACACACTTCAGCAACACCTGTGATACACTTCTTGACATTTTTTCATCAATGACCCTAATAAGACCTTACTCTATGACCAGGTACCAGTACCAGCTTTTTCCAAACATGACCTTATTTTCCTGACATATGACTTGACTTTAGATTACAAAACTGGATTCCTTTACGTATAGAGACTATAAGAATATAGACCTTAATGAACTAGAACTAGAATTTAATGCATGTGACTGGTCTTATATTTACGAATCTCCCCGTGTTGATTGTCAATTGAGTGTTTTAAACAACAAATATACTGTACTTGTTTAATAAGTTTGTTCCTCTTAAAACTAAAGTAACCAAGCTAAGACATAAACCATGGTTCAGCAGAGATATAAAAAAATCTTATGCATCAGAGAGACAATGCTTTCCTTAAATGGAAGCGTTATAAAACAGAGGAATTTCGTTTAACTTACAAAAGATTAAGAGCAACGGTTACCAAGGCTATAAGATCCGCTAAGGGTAACTTCTATAAGTCCAAATTCCAGAACTGATCCACTATCAAAACAAAGGTGGACTGAAATGAAAAATTTGGGAATAGGAAAATGTCTACAGAAGACTGAGCACGATGTCAATGTCGAAGAGCTCAACCGAAGGTTCTCGATGACTGGTGTACCTGAAGCGACAAGCAACATGTACCTGAACTCAACCCCACTCTGTGATACTAGTTTTAGCTTTGTGTGTGTCAATCAATGTGATGTCCTTGCGTGTATTCTTAAGGTAAAGTCCAATGCCGAAGGCTTAGATGGCATTAGTCCAAAATTCATAAAAAATCTTACTTCCGAAGATGTTGTCCCACATCACGTATATATTTAACAACGCAATTACTACATCCACGTTTCCGACTGAATGGAAAAAAGGCAAAATATTACCCTTCCCAAAAACAAAACAATGACTATAGGCCTATTTCAATACTTCCGTTTCTCTCCAAAGTTCTTGAAAATCTTATGTCTTCACAGATTGAACACTTTTGACTCAAAACTCGCTGATGAGTCAAAAACAGTCGGGCTTTGAAAGAAAACGAAGTTGTATAAGTGCTATAACGGATATTGTGGAAGATATACGACAGCAACTTGACAAAAACTGGGTTACGTTCTTGACACTTCTTGACCATAGTAAGGCATTTGACTCTGTAAATCATAACATACTCTGTGCAAAATTGACGAAATTATTCAACTTCTCAGACACTGCAGTCAACTTTGTTAAGTCCTATCTTACAAATCGATTGCAAGCAGTAGTTTTAGGAACAAAAATTTCGACTTTTTGAAACTTTCGCGGGAGTTCCTCAGGGTTCTGTGTTAGGACCATTATAGTTTTCAATATATGTTAATGATCTACCTAGTGTCTTGTCCGAATGTGAAGTACATCTATATGCTGATGACGTCCAAATTTATGTTAGTAATCCCGTTAACGAAATAAATGTTTGTGTCAGTACGAGTAACAAGATGCTTTCCATAATAGAGAAATGGGCAAAAAGAGAATGGCCTGGTAATAAACCCAAAAAAGTCAAAATGTTTGGTAATTGCTAAAAAAGTGTTTTGCACAAACAATCTGGAGAAACTATATATTGACAATGCACCCATTTCCTATGAAGACCACGCAGTTAACCTGGGTATAACATTTAGTAACCAACTGTCAGTGTCCAAAACATTCTTACCAGAAGATATAAGACTCCTGATTTCTAAAGTCATTCTTCTCCCGACTCTTTTTCTATGGTGTTGAAATATTTGGACATAGTGACGCCCGCGACAAGCGCACACTGGTATTAGCCTTTAATTCAATTGTCCGATATGTGTTTAATTTAAGACGTTTTGACCATGTATCGCACTTGACAAATAAAATACTTGACCTTAACTTGACCACTTGGATAGATTTTAGAACTCTAGTATACTTTCATAAAATTGTAACGACTCAAGAACCAATTTACCTTCACAGCAAACTTAACCCTGCTACTTCACAAAGAACTAACAACTATTTATGCCCTCGAGCTCATACGCTTTGCTCGAAGAGGCAGTTCTTTGTCAATGCAATCCGCTTATGGAACAGTCTTCCCCATCACATTAAATCAATTAGGAGCGCAACTCAATTTCAAAATAAAATCAAAGAGCATTTAGGAAAACATTAAAAATAAAACAAACACAAAAAAAAAAAAATAAATAAATAAATAAATAAATAAAAAATAAAAGTAAAAAAAACATAAAATGTTAATATATAAGTATTTACTTTAAGTACATAATTTTGTCAAAATGTTCATGTATAATTATTAGCTTTTAGTAGATAACAGATCCAAAATGAACTCTATAAACTCACCGGGTGACTAACGCAATAAAAATAAGTTTATACTTGTAGCGCTAGGATAAAGCATGAAATAAATATAAATATAAACAGAGTCGACCCAGTGACTAGACAGAAGTGGAAGAACAGCTTGACTTTAAAAGTTTCCATTTGTCTGCGGAAGAGTCGACAAAGCCAAATCAAGATAAAGGCATGCCAAGCAAGTTGCACAATCGCAGTTCATTTGCTTGTTCTGCCATTTTCCCCAACAGTAAAGCTTAGCGGAGATGCAGCTATTGCAATTCGGGAGACCATGTAGTCGCCAACTGCGCGACATTCTTACGTCTCTCGGTTATGCAAAGGTTTGAGTTCACAAAGTCTGCATCCTTCTGTATTAATTGTCTGCAAACGGGTCACAATGTTGTTAGATGCAAGGTCGCCAAATATCGAGTTTGCCGCCGCTCACATCACACATTGTTGCATCGATACACAGTGACTGACAATAGTCTCGCGTTGCCGCCACCCCCAGAGAGTTCGTCACCTCCTCCTGCTCTGCATGCGTCGTCGTTTTACAAGGTGATTCTGGCTACGTCGATCGTAAGTGTCAGAGCTCTCCTTGATTCTGGATCCCAGACAAACTTCATCACGGAAGACTTCGCCCACCGCTTACAGATCCGTAGAGAGGAGTCATGTATTAGCTTACTTTGGTATTGGTGAATCCAATTCTCAAGATAAGAATAAAAATACACACAGTGGTGAAGTCGCGCATTAATGGTAGCGAGTTCTCCTTTGATTTCTGGATCCTGAAATCAATTTCCGGTTATCACCCCTGACCAGTCAGTTAATGTACCTGATTGGTGAATCCCAGAGAACCCCCATTTCTACAAGCCACAAAGAATAGACATGCTGTTGGAGCTGAATCATTCTTTGAGTTATTAGCTGTTGGTCAAATCAAACAAGGTCCTGAGTATTCAACTATTCAGAAGACCCTTCTTGGCTGGGTTGTTTTGGGAAAATATGTTTTAACAGTTCCTGCCCCACAAACTGCATGCAGTTTAAGTTGCAGTGAAGAGTTGTTGGTTTCCATTGATAGGACCTTGCAAAAGTTCTGGTCACTGGAAGAAATGTCATCTCCAAAGAAACTTATTTCGCCTGAGCACACGTTATGTGAAAATTACTTTCGGAAGACGACTCAGGTATTGCCATCAGGTCGGTACGAAATAAGGCTGCCGTTTAAATCAGATCCAAATTGTTTGGGCAACTCCCTTTGAGCTTGCGAAACGGCGGTTTTTGTCGCTCGAAAGAAGTTGAGTTGAAGAAAATTTACTTGGAATTCATGGAAGAATACCTCGCCTTAGGTTAGATGTCGCTGACGGAAAATACTGTTCCTTCTACTCCTGTAAGGAAGCGGTTTCGCTGGGGTACATATCTCAGTCCAGCCAGGGTCGAAACTACAGAAAAATTTTCCGGGACTCCGAGTCGTGAGTGGCGCCTTTCGGGGCGGAGCCTCGTCTAGGGGGTCGGGGAGCGGCAGTGATCTACCGGCGGATGCCGAAATGGTTGCCGGACGGTCACTCTGGCGAGAATCCGGGCCACAGGGGAACGAGGAAGGAGGCAGGGTCGGCAAAGGGTGGCGGGGCTATCGCCGGGCGACACCTTCGGGAAACTACTACGGGAGTGGGCGGGTGAAGCACAGGTCGACAAAGGCGACTAGGCTATCGCCGGACGCCGCCTTTGGGCACTATTGGTCACAGAAGGGAGGGGAAGGGCGAGGTTTTCTAAAGGCGGCTGGGCGATCGCCGGGAGGCACCTTCAGGCAACTAGTACGGGGGTGGGAAGTGGGTAAACAAAGATCAACAAAGGTGCCTAGGCTATCGCCGGACGGCACCTTTGGGCACTACTGGTCTCAGGAGAAGGGGGTGGGGAGAAAAAGTATATTTTGATGCAGAAGTTAAACGCGGAGTTAAATCCTTTATCCACTTTTATTCTTTTATATCTTATATTTTCCCTACCTATCCGCACCGCTAAGCACCCTTCTTCTCACGACGGTGAGCCTCGCTTACCCCAACATCTCCTTGGTTGCGGCGTAGTTTCGTCCCGTTAGTTATTTTTTTTCCCGCGTGGGCGCCGCCTCGGGTTTTTGATACACTTTTCGGCACAACCGTTTCACTTTCCGACTCCAGAACCACTCTCCTAATTGTTTCTAGCGCGCGATCTTGAAACCTGTTGCCGGCTTCTAACGCTCTCTCTTCGCCTCGATTTTTAGTCGCCGGCTGCTCTCTCTCTCTTAGCGTCGTTGATATCAGTGCTCGCTTCGCTGTGGGTTTTCGTCGTCGGCTGCTCTCTCGGTTCCTATGCTCTCTCAGCGTCGTTGTGTTTCCAGTGTTCGCTTCGCTATGGTTCCAGCGCTTTCTTCGCTTTGGGTTTTGTGGCCAGTGTTGGCAGTGGGAGCGTCCCTTCGTGGGAGCGTGGTAGGGGAAAACATAGGAAAAATCCCTGTGTGGAAAAAGGCAATGAGGTGGTGCTCCCCTTCTTGGGAAGAACGGGGACAAAAATGGGGAGGGGGCGTCCGCTCCTTCACACTCCACACTACGTAATTCCACATCAGTGTGTCCTTTGGCCCCAAAGTACGTCCACCAAGCTTCGCGTCCTGTTAGATGTGATCAAAGATGTCCTCTCAGGTGGCCTTGAATGAGATTCTGATGGTCGGACCGACCATTCAATAAGAATTATCAACAACTCTGCTCTGCTTCCGTCTGCACAGGTTCACCCTGACTGCCGACGTAAAAAAGATGTATCGCCAAGTAATGGTGAATGAAGCGGATAGGAAGTTTCAGATGAAAGTGTGGAAAAAGACCCATCCTTAAAATTGTACAAGCTTAACACCGTGACTTATGGGACTGGATCAGCCCCTTTCTTGGCTATCCGGTGTTTAAAAAGGTTGAGTGAGTCTGCAAAACTATCATTACCTAAAGATGCTGACGTTATTGGGTCCGACTTTTACGTTGATGACATAGTTAACATGTCATGCTGCATGCGTAAAGAATTTATCTCTGGTTCTTCTGACCGCAGGGTATGAGTTAGCGATGTGGTTTTCGAACTCACCTGAGATTACCGCATCTGTGAGTACATTCAAGCCCATAACGATCTCGGATTCAGAATCGACCAAGGTGTTAGGAATTTCATGGTTGCCTAATGAAGACGCCTTTCCGTTCAGAATTGACAATGAAGTCATGGGTCTCCGAGCGACAAAACGGAACATACTGTCGGTGACATCGAAGTTTTTCGACCCCCTTGGATTAATTAGTCCTATTGTAATAAAGGGCAAGATCCTATTGCAGGAACTTTGGCTTAACAAACTAGATTGGGATGAGTCGATTCCGATGCATTTGGAAACAGCATGGAATATGTTGAAAAAGACACTGTCTCAATTGGAAGAGATATTCATACCTCAGTTTGTGTATACCGATCCGATGTCACCGGTCCAGATACATGCCTTCGCGGACACCTCCATGAGAGCTTATATACGTAGCAGAACTGCAGAAGGTTTGAAGATATCGTTGTTGACGTCAAAGTCCAAAGTAGCTCATGACCAAAACGTTTCCAAGGCTTGAGTTATGTGCCGCTCGCCTTCTGCCACAGAATCAAGCCCCTATTAAAGGTCCCTGTCGAACGAGCTATTTATTGGTCAGACTTTAAAGTGACGCTTCACTGAGTTCAGTCGCATCCAACAACGTTGTCGACGTTCGTTTCGAATAAGGGTGGCTGAGATTCAAGAGTGGTCAGATGAAGCTACGTGGCGGCATGTCGTGACAAAACAGAACCCAGCAGACATTGTGTCAAGAGGTTGTGACGTCAAAAATCGTCAAGTCAATCTGGTTCGAAGGACTATCATTTCTAAAGGATGAGGAAGAGAGTTGGCCTAAAAATCCTCATTTCAGAAGATGTTGAGCTGGAGAAGAGGAAGACATCGGTCGGACTGACCGCTTCCGTGGAAAGTTCGGAGTTTGAAGATGTCATCGAAGGATTCTCGTTACACTTCAAGCTGCCTAGAGTGTTTTGTTATATGTTCCGCTTCAGTCTTCGACTATCTCGACTATCGGTCACACAACCAAAAAATGCGGAAACACCCCACTCTGCTCCGAATGTGCCCAACCACCCCATTCCCCAAACAAATGCACAAAAATCTGCTGTGCCAATTGCTCTGGCGAGCATTCGGCCTCTTCCCGACAATGCCCCAAGTACCAAGAACAAAGAGAAATACTCAAAATAAAAACTGTCAGAAAATGAACTATGCATGAAGCAAAAACAATATTCAAAACAACGGCACACAATCCGGTTAATACCGCTTCTTACTCTTCAGTAGCCAAAACATCACATCATCATAGCGAAAACGCAAACCAAAACAAAAAATTGCTTCCACCGAAGAAGCCCCGAAAAAACCCATTCCCCTTCCCCCATCCTCCAGTCCCCTTCTCCCATTCCTCAGTCCCCTTCCCCCATTCCACAGTCCCCTATCCCCACAACCCCTAATCAGCCAAAAGCATTCTGCTCCACTTGCTCATAACAAGTATAACCTATCTCCCGCATCATATGAATATTTACAAGAAATCCATGCCGAACACGAAAGTAGCAGCCAAGCAACAACTTTAAATCGTAATAAATCAGCTTCATGCTATGAGTGATTCATAGTTTCGTCAAATCAAAACCACCTTAAGATCCAAACCAAATAACATCCACTCTCTCTTCCACTTATGTCCATTACACTAGTACAATGGAACATGAATGGTTACTTTAACAATTACCACGAACTACAACTTTTGATAAACGATACCAACCCTGATGTTATTTGCCTTCAGGAAACTCATATTAATGTCAACTTAACAAATATTGCTTACCCCAAGCAATTTACTGGATATTTCTATAATTTTAGCTCTTATACCTATGCCAAACAAGGTGTTAGCATACTCGTACGTAAATGCATTCCCCACAAGCCCATACCAATCAACAGCAATACATGCTCTTTAGGTATTGAAATCCTAGCCCATCTCAATATCTGTATTTTTAATACATATATACCTCCTTCTCAATTAGTAGTAGCCAACGATATTCTTAAAATAGTAGATCTTACTACCAAACCAATCCTATATGTGGGAGATTTCAATGCTTGGAGTCCATTGTGGGGTCATCCTCGCAAAACTCAAGAGGGCTCCAAATAGAAGAAGTCATAAACAAATCTAATGCTCTATTCAAATACATTTCAAAAAAAGCAAAACGGGAATCCTTTGAAAGATTCACATCTAATTTAAGTCCTCTATCATCTGCCAGGAAAACTTGGTCCTAAATCGCTTAATAGGTAATTTCCCAAATAACCTCAGAACAATTAAATATAACAACGAAAATCTCCATCACTCTGCAGATATTAGCGATGCCTTTTGCGAACTTTTGGTCGGACTACTCTAAAGACGACAACTTCTCCCACCAATACAAGACTCGTAAAGAAGAAATTTTTTCTCAGGAATACACACCCACCAAACTGTCCACCGCCTCCACAGACCTTGACTCCAATTTCACTCTTAGTAAGCTCGAATAGGCCCTTCAGAATGCGAAACGAAAAACACCCGGTATAGACCGAATTTCATACCTAATGCTTAAACAGTTACCCTCCGAAGCTAAATACCGCCTATTAGAAATGTATAAAGCAATGCTCGCTAGAGGTACCTACCCTCATGTGTGGAAATCTGCCATGATTATCCGTATCTTAAAACCTAACAAATCAACACACGAAATAACATCCTTTAGACCCATTTCTTTAGTTCCTTGTTTAAGCAAAACGCTAGACAAAATGTTAGCCAAAAGGTTAATGTGGTTCATTACAAAACAGAAACTTATCAGCCCCCACCAAACAGCTTTTAAGCAACAGCATAGCACTCTTGATTCCCTTCTGCATCTACACCATTACGCATCGGATGCCCTTTCTACCATAAATCATGTTACCATATTGGCAACTGATTTTGAAAGGGCCTTCGATCGCGTGGGGTGCATACAGTATTGGATCAATTTTCCCGGTGGGAGGTAGGTCAAAAGACCTTCAATTTAGCGAAGGCTTTCATGATCAACCGTACTATCCGAGTAAGAGTTACCAACACTCTATCTAAATTCTATACTCTCCACAATGGCATCCCACAAGGATCGCAACTCTCTGTGGTATTGTTCATGATCGCCTTCCAGTCCTTAAATAACATAATATTAAGACATAAGCAAATTAAACTGTCAATTTATGCAGACGATGCCATAATTTTTAGCAAATGTAAGAATACTACTACACTAAATAATAAGTTTAATGAAAACCTTGATGAAATCCAAATCTGGGGAAACACCTCCGGTGCGACCCTTGCTGTAAATAAATGTAAGCTTTTTCATATTTGTAAAAACAACGCTGTACATACCCACCATTATCGTACAATAACATATCTATAGAACGAGTTTCTTTTCTTAAAATTCTTGGTCTGACTCTTGATAAACGACTCACATTCAAACAACACTGTAATGAACTTAGGATCAATCTTATCAATATATTAAACATTATGAAATTCTTAACATCTGAGCGATATTCATCCATCGGATAACACTTATACAAGCGACTAGAGCTTTGTTTGCTGTCCAAAATTGATTATGGCCTCGCCATCTATGGGTGGTGCGCGCCATCGAACTTAAAAAATCGTACTTCCTTTTCATGCTGCTGTCAGACGTAGAATTGCCGCATTTCCAACGACCCCAACGAAATCCAAATCTGGGGAAACACCTCCGGTGCGACCCTTGCTGTAAATAAATGTAAGCTTTTTCATATTTGTAAAAAACAACGCTGTACATACCCACCATTATCGTACAATAACATATCTATAGAACGAGTTTCTTTTCTTAAAATTTTGGTCTGACTCTTGATAAACGACTCACATTCAAACAACACTGTAATGAACTTAGGATCAATCTTATCAATATATTAAACATTATGAAATTCTTAACATCTGAGCGATATTCATCCATCGGATAACACTTATACAAGCGACTAGAGCTTTGTTGCTGTCCAAAATTGATTATGGCCTCGCCATCTATGGGTGGTGCGCGCCATCGAACTTAAAAAAAATCGTACTTCCTTTTCATGCTGCTGTCAGACGTAGAATTGCCGCATTTCCAACGACCCCAACTAAATGCGTCCTAGCCGAAGCAGGATTACCGGACATTAAAACCAGAGTCGCGCAAACTACCTTCAAATTAATACAAAAACTCATTTGCTCAACCAACTCTATTCTGCTGAAGGACTTTGTAGTAGTCTCGAAGCATCGAAGGAAATTTAAAGTCCAATCCACGATACGAAGATGTATAACCTTTATCAAGAGACACAACATATAGTAGAAACGCCTTATCGCTGGAGTAAAGTCATTCCGTCCCCTCCGTGGAAATTACGCTCCACCGCCATAGACACTACACTTCACGATTTCCAAAAATCAAAGACTCCAATCACAACGTTTAAGCCGCTATTTGAAGAAGTTACCCACAAATACTCCAACGCCACAACCACCTTTGCAGTGGTAGACCAACACGGATTAATTGTTACATGGGGTCAGCTACCTGACCACTTCTCCGTTTTCACCGCGGAAGCATTAGCTATTATTAAGGCAATTAAACTTGCTCTCGAACTTAAGGGAAGATATATCATCTGCAATGATAGTCTGTCCACCCTGCAAGGAGTCCAAAACTTCTGCAATAACAACAACCTGTTATCAGAAATTCGTCACCTCTGCATCAAAAACAACAGCAAAATTAAGCTATTAAGCTGGGAACGAGTTAGAAGACAAAGCTGCAAAGTTACCCGGACGAGCTCCATGCCACACAATCATACCTGGAGTACAACAGGACATCTGGAAATACATCAAAAACATATTGCTGGACATCGAACTGGAAGACTGCTCGTCGTTTAACCACTGATATAAACAGTTTAATCCTGGCAAAAAGGACATTATGTTCCGTACTTCGATCAACAGAAGGGAATGCGCCATTTTCACTCGATTAAAAACTGGACACACAAGTCTCACACATAAACACATCCTCAACGGTGAAAGGCGGCTGAACTGCCCTAACTGCGGAGCAGAACTATCAATTATTATTATATTTTAAATGCAATTTATGTATAATAGCTAATACTGAATCAAAAAAAAATGTTCCGCTTTATAGGGAAATGTAGAAACACGAGCATACGGTTGGAAAAAATGGTCTCACCGACTGAGTATAGTGAAAAATGGTCGAAATTATCCAACGTCACGAGTATCGGGAGGAAATCGAGAAAGTTCGGAAAGAATCAAGAGTCGGTCCGAGTCTTCAGCGGTTGAACCCATTCATCCATGAAGACACTGGTACTTGGTGTACTTTTTCGTTGTTGAGTATCGAAAAGTTCGTTGTATATCATACAATGCCCAGCTTCCTTTGCTCTTGACGCAGCGCTCGCAATTCGTGTGGAGCTATGTTCGTCATCTGCACAATTCAAATTTTCATGTCGACCCACGAGCATTTGTGAGCATTCTCCGGCAGAGTGTTTGGATCGTAAACGCTCAAGAGGTCTGCAGTCAGACAGTTTGCTGCTTTAAATGCCACCCTCGACTGCTAACGCAACTAATGGGAAATTTGCCCGCAGACCGGCTCCGTGCTCTCCGCCCATTTTCAATTTGCGGCGTTGACCAGTCTCGACGATATTGAAAATTAGAGGAAAGCCCCCATACAAGTCTTATATCGCGCTTTTCGTTTGTTTTGCGTCCAAAGCGGTTCACTTAGAGCTTGTCTCAGACTTGACCACTAACTATTTTTTGTTGGCTTTCCAAAGGTTTGTCGGTCGCCGAAGATATCCCCTTCAGACCGTCCATGGCGGCAACGCGACGAATTTCGTCGGAGCGAGCCACCACTTCAGCGCTTTACGGAAGGCGCTCGAGGAAGAGGCAGACGCGGATTCGAATCAAGAGGCGGATGCGAAATTGCGTTCATACCGCCTCGAGCGCCGCACATGGGAGGACTATGGAAGGCAGGTGTGAAGTCTGCGAAGAATTTGCTCCTACGGGCAGTAGGCAGCGCGCTGCTGACCGCAGTAGAGCTCGCAAGGTCCTCGTCGGGATCGAGGCCGTGCTCAACTCCAGGCCACTGGGAGCCATCAGCCTGGACCCCAGCGACGGCGATGCCTTCGCGCCCGGGCACCTGCTGACAGGCGGGTCGCTAATCGCCCCCCCAGCACTGCGGACTCCGGACCAGGAGAGTCTCAGCTTCTTGCTCTGATGTCGACTTGTCTCGTCAGTCAGGCAGGCGTTTTGGCTGCGATGGTCCCGCGAATATGTCCTGGGGCTGCAGGTGCGGGCCTAGTGGCACCAACAGAGACCCGTCGTCAAGGAGGGAGACCTAGTTCTTGTGGCCGAAGACAACATGCCTCCGCAGGAGTGGCTGACAGGGAGGATAATCGCCACGCACGCAGCGGAGGACGCCATGGTCAGAGTCGTCGACGTTAGGAGGAGCGACGGAAGAATGTTTCGGAGGGCCATCCATAAGTTGGCGCCACTACCAATGGGGTGAAGCCGCGCAGACCTTAAACTGGGCCGGTGTTTTGCCAGTTTAGAAATTGGTTTGTACCTGAAGTCTAGTGTAAGTAGGTTGGGGCAACGAGGGAGTGCAATAAAAGCTTTTCTCTCGCTCTCGTCGAATTCGCCCCGCTTTGCCACCGTAGGTTAGCTAGGCTTAAGAGGGATTGTATGCATTTTTAGAATATAATCGTAATATTGAATTTCGATCGAGCGCATCTTTATACCACCCAAAGCTTTCGGTTTTTACATTAGAAAAACTATTTTAATTTTTCATATGATTTTCACCCTAGCGCGCGACGCGGTATCTCACGAGTCCACTGTTTTGTTGGAGGAGTGTGGCAAAGTTTTTTGTCAACGGCCTTTATAAATCCTGAACAAGTGCTCTTGAGAGGTTAGTCTCGGGAGGGCCCAGCAAAACCTCATTTAATTAGCAAAAACTAATTTTCATTTGTTGATTCATTCATTTTCATTTTATTCATTTTCATTTTATTTAAAATTCTCTTGTTAGATAGTTAAGAGATGAGATTTGTGGAATTTAAAATATATTGAAATTTATGTAAGAAGATAATGGCTTAAGCTAATTTAGAGGGAGGAAGCAATCTAAAGTGGAACACAGGAGAGGGAGGCAGCCTGTAGGAATTCGAAACGATTTTAGTTTTTTGTAGGATGCCTTTATTTAGGCTTGAGACGCGGGAATTAGCGGTACAGACCAGAGCTGTGGGCGGCGATAAAGGGCGATCAAAAAATAAACCGTGTGAAACGAAGTTAAATTTACGACTGCTTTATTCCCACGCATAGCTTTGACGGCTATGCTGCGGGCGTGTAGTGACATGTTGCTTGGATTTACAGTGGCGGGACTTCAGTGCCGTAACCTACGAACTACATTACATTTCGTAAAACTTCATTCATTTCTACTTATTGACTATTATTATATGGTGTAACGACATTTCCGGCCGCCTTGAACGACCACACGTCGGGCTTCAACCTATCGGCAAAAGTGCCAGCTTATGGATTGGGCGTCTTATCACGCCCCCTCCTGTTCGCACCTCTGCCACCCTGACCTTGCCGTCTGCTCCCACGGCGACGCTGGTGACCCCTGCCGGTGATCCACCGCTGCGGCGGCGTATGGTCGTTGTGGACCACCACCATGGCGCCGACCTCGATGTTGGCCTCTGGGGTTTGCCATTTGCTGCGTCCATGCAGGATGTGGACGTAGTCCTTCGACCAAGCCTGCCAGAACCGCCGTTTGAGCTCGAGAGTAGTTGCCACCTCTTGGTAAAGGTGGTACCGCTGCTCCGTCCGTCTGGCTCGCACCCTTGCGGCAGCGAACGATGGGGCTGGCCGATCAAGAAGTGGCCTGGCGTAAGCACCTCTCAGTCGTTTTGATCCGTACTGGCTGGAGTGAGCGGCCTGGAGTTCATGATGGCCTCGGCCACGGCCAACACGGTCCTCACCTCGCTCTCCGTGAGCGCGGCGTCCGCGACCTGCCGCACCATCAGGAGCTTCGCTGACATGACGGCCGCCTCCCATAAACCGCTGAAGTGCGGTGCTCGCGGGGGGATGAACTTCCACTCCATCCCTTGCTCCGCCGCGAACGTCCTCAGGCTGGACTGCTGCTCCTCGAACGCTTCCTGAAGCCTCTGCAGCTCGTTCCGGGCTCCGACGAAATTTGTCCCGTTGTCGGAATACATACTCAGCGGAACGCCACGTCTTGCTATGAAGCTTTTAGAGATAAAAGAAAACAATTAGTCGACAGGTCTGGGACAAACTCTAAATGGACGGCCTTCGAAGCGAAACACACAAATACCGCGATGTACATTTTGAGCGGCTGACGACCTCGAATCGAAGCGAGACGTTGATGGGATCACAAAAGTCTACCCCGCAAATCAGGAACGGACGACCTTCCCTAAATCTGTCTGCTGGAAGATTCCCCATAATCTGACCCATCAATTTAGGTTTGTATCGAAAACAATGGATGCATCTCCTCACTATGCGAGTGCATTCTCGACGTGCATTTACTAGCCAAATCTTTTGTCTCAGCAAACTTACTAATGTCTTTGCATTGGCCGGACAATTTTTAAAATGCAGGTTCCTTAAATAGAGTTCGACTCTTGGCGGGAAGTAGAACCCGAAACTTAGCCAATAGAGGTAATAGAGGCACTGGAGCATGCAACAGCCTTCCTCCGACCCTGATAAGTGTAAACGATCGCCCCTCCTCTGATCTTTTTTTGGATAAAAGGGGCCATTATCTGCAGGGCTCGGCTGCAGCGTAGCCCCTTTCTTCAGCTTCTTAAACTCTTCAGAAGACGCTTCGCTGAACCAGCTCCATCAATTTTAGGGACGATTGCTGCAACTCCTTTGCAGTTAGCTCCCTGAACGTTCCTTGTTCTTGCCGATATTAGCAAATCGGTATACATACGCGAAAACTCGAACTAATTGGGGTACGACGAAAAACGAGAAAATATTTCATTTGAAAACGAGTTCGCAAAGCCAATTAGAACCTGGGCGGACCGTTTCGCCTCGGAGTTCTTCACATCATCTGGGATGTCAAAATGCGGGTTCTCTGGCCAACAATGCTCAGGTTCACATACTAATTTCGGACCTTCTAGCCAAATGGACTCCAGGAGCTCAGGCACTTCGCATCCGCGAGACGCCAAGTCCGCTGGATTCGACAGCGATGGGACATGACGCCACGTAACGTAGCTCCTGAATCATGGCTCTTCTATTTGAGACAAATACTGCAAGTGACGATGGTTGGGTTTTAATCCAATGTAGCGTTATTTCTGAATCCGTCCAGAAAAATACGCTCTCGATTCGACACTTTTCCAAAACTTGCTTTACGTAGGCCCAAAATTGCGCCAATAACGCTGCGGCGCACAATTCGAGCCTCGGGATGGTCTTTGTTTTTAGGGGGAGCTACTATTGCTTTCCCAGCGATCAATCGAACGTACGTTTGACCTTCGAAAAGCGCTCGCACATATTCAGTACCCATACGCTTGACTAGACGCGTCCGCGAAGCCATGCACTTGAATCGACGAGCACTCACTAGCCATAACGTACCGAGGCACGTCTATTTTGTCAAGACCACACAAATTTAGCTTTAGCCTCTCCCAGCTTGTATGCAGTGACATTGGGATGGCTTCATCCCAATGCAGCTGAAGTTGCCACAGCTTCTGGAGGAAAATTTTCGCTGTTATGCTGATTGGACTAAGTAGCCCAAGCGGATCAAACAGTCGAGCACTAATTGACAGAATGGTGCGCTTAGTCGGATTCAAATTTGTGAAGCTGTCTTCCAAGTGATACCGGAACGTATCTGTTCTTGGACTCCACCTCATCCCCAATGTCCAATCGGCATCATTGAATGATAGGGATTTCTCCTCATTGTTTCCATCCATTAGTTCTGGATGGTTCGAAACCATTTCGAAAGCTGAAACCCTCTGGAGCCAAGAATCTCGGACACCTGATCGCAAATCGACTTCAGCGTGTCTACGTCATCGGCTCCTGTCAGCATGTCGTCTACATAAAAATCACTGCAGATCACCTCAGAACCCTTCTTGTGGGTGTCTCTGTGGCGTACACCGAGCTCGTGCAAACAACGAATGGCAAGGAAAGGTGCTGCGGAAGTACCATAGGTAACTGTGTTCAACCGAAAAATTTGCAATTGATCGGTGGGATGTTCTCGCCACACGATGAGTTGGGAATTCCGGTCTTTTTACGGCCACATCCACTTGCCTATACATTTTCGAAACGTCTGCCGTTAAAGCATACCGATTCACCCGACATCGAACGAGTGATGAAAAAAATAGTTCCCTCTGAATAGTAGGTGCCACCATAAGTAAATCCTTTAATGACCACCCAGTCGTGGTCTTGCTCGACGCGTCAAAAACGACTCGAAGCTTGGTGGAACTGCTATCAGGCCTCAGGACGCACTGGTGTGATATAAAATAATTTGGTCCTGGCGGAATCGCGTTGTCTGTCGGAGACATATGGCCGAGCTTGATATATTCTTTTCATGAAACTGAGATACATGTCTCTCAGCTCATTCTCTTAACGTTCGTCGCTCTAACGATAAGAAACGACGTTTTGCGACCTCGAAGGACGAACACAACGATACTGGGTCTGTCTTAAAGGCAACGGTATTTGAAACCTTCCGGTCGGTAAATTGCAGACATTGGCTTTGAAAAACTCTTCGCATGCCAGCTACTCTGCCGAATTTGTTTTGAGCATGTTTTGCTTCTAGCGTTGCATCTTTCTCCTACAGTCTTTCGACCATTTGAGACAAAGAGTCTTTTTCCGGTGAGTAGGTTGCGACGCAGCAAAGCGGCTTCTCCAGTCAGAAGCTTGCTACACCGACCTGAAGCTACCCAACCTAAAAGGGTCTTTTGCAACAATGGTGCCCCTTCACCCAGTTTTATTTGGCTGTGCACAACAGATCAAAAGAACGAGTCTGCTCCAATCAGCATATCTACCTTTTGAGGTCGATGGAATGCTGGATCTGCCAACTCCACATTCGGAATTCCACAGTGGAATTTTCCACTGCTTAATGGGCGGACTTCTGTCAGGCTGCTGATTGGTAATGCTGCTAAGGACCCAGAAATCTGCTACAAAACTATGGTTATTTAACCTGGAGTATATTGTCGTCGAGACTTCACTCCTCGACACCGAGCTTGACTTGCCTACAGATGTCACTGTCAGGCAAAGGTTGACCCTTGCCAACCCTAGCGATTGCGCAAGACTTTCTATTATGAAATTTACCTTTGAACCCGAATCCAACAACACTCTTGCTAAGTGAACTTGGCCAAAAATCTGTCCCGAACTCTTACCACTGCTGTGGCAATGATGACATGCTCGGGCTCACTGGATGCCTGCTTCACCTGGGCGCAGGATGGGGCGATGCTTGTACCCCTATTGCCTGACTTTCTGAATCTGTGCTCTGAGCTGCGTATCTATGCAAGAGGGTGTGATGCCTCTGTGAACACTCTCTGCACTTAGCGGGATATGCACTCCGAGATACCCTATGTCCAGATTGGAGGCAATTAATGCATAATTGCTTGCCTTTTTGCGAACTCTGAAACGCTCCAAGACGAGTATTGCCCCAAATCCCTGGCAGTTTCCGATCGAATGGTTGGCGCCGCAATATACGCACTTGGGGTCGATCGACTTTTCGGCCCCTCGCGCAAGAAAATGACGATCTGCTGGTTTTCTTTGCTGGTCGACGGCATGCCAAACTTTGGTTTGCCTCTCGCTTTTGGATGACTCCTCTGCTGAAAGGTGTTGGTACCGGCGGTTCAACATTTTTACACAATCCGATTAGTAAGGGCTCATCGTAGTTTAGCTGCTCCTCATACTTTCTTTTTGTGTAGGGGTCCACCTTTGGATAACACCAGATGTATTATCATGGCGTTAGCAACCTCTCGCTCGTCTCCTAACGATAAAAGCGACTCCAGAATGGTTGACACTGTATCTATATTTGATCGCAATGCAGACGCTGACGGCTTGGTTACGGCAGGAATGTTCAACAACTGGGCAAGTGTCTCAAAGAATATTAAGCACTTGTTGTCGTACACCCTCCTCAAACTTTCTAACGCCTTTGGATAGTTGGCATCTGACATTTGGAACGCCTTTACGGTTCCCAAGGCTTCATCGGACAAGCACAAACTTTCAAAACAGTAATAAACTGTAAATTGTAATCCGCATGCTTGCCGCTGAACTTCGGCAACTTCAATTTTGGCAAATTGGAGTGATGGTGTGTGGGTGCTGAATTCATGTATGGTTGAGGGGGGATCTGTTGGTCGCTGCCGACATATACAGAGCTTTTGTGATCACACACGTTTCTTCTGAATTATCTGGGTCCAGTATCATCGATCTCGACTGCAGGGCCATTGCTTTTTCAATATAGGAGTTCAATATTTCCCAAACGACATTGGATTTGTAATGGATCCAGCGAAATTGAACCGTCCTCAAATGCTATCCTCATTCGATTTATAACTTCGCTTATCTTCTCCAACCTCACATATACAATTTTGTGAGCTTCGTGCTTCCACATTCCGCTCCCAGTTGCCTTCTCTTCATCACGAACTTTAGACATGTTGATTAAATTACTAACGTTGGCTGTTCCTAACTTCTAAACATCAAACTTGCTAAGCGAACGCGACGATAACCTGAGGAAATGCACTGCGTTAAATGAGAACAATATTCGACAGAACGGCAAAAAGTATTCAAATACCCACGTATAAACGTATTAGGTTCGATGCGACAACGACTGCAACAGTTAGAACAGACAAAACGCAACAAACGCAACCGAGCTCAGTCACGGCGAACCAAACTCGAACCACGTTCGATCCACTACGAAACGGACGTCTGGGTTCCAATGCGTGGTAAAGGTGGCAAAAGTGAACTACAAAAAGGACTAAGTGAAGTGTACAAACCAAAACAAAGTGAAGTGGAAAAAAGTCAGAGAGTCGCATATATTGAAAAAATATCGGAACTTTTTAAACAACAGAACGGTGATTGTGCAATGGGTGCCGAAAGTGACAATGCAAAAAAAGGACCAGAGCTGAACTGTCATCCACATCAGACAGTGAAGATGATATTATAAGTGAATGTGAGACGGAAAACGATTCCGTGCTAGTGGACCGTGATGAGATGGACTCCATCATGGAAGAGTTGAAATACCTACGTGCAGAG
>CM019043.1:19095142-19180814 GCA_009664405.1 Drosophila bifasciata
ACCGCTGGCAACACCTCAAGGCTCTCAACCAGCAATTTTGTTTGCGCTGGAAGACAGAGTATCTGCGAGAGTTGCACAAGCGCAACAAATGGCAGCATCCGACAAGAGACCTCGAGGTTGGAGACCTCGTAGTGATCAAAAGAGGAAAACATCCCTCTCACGAATGGCGTCTCGGCCGTGTTCAGAGCACGTATCCGGGTCCCGATGAAAAGGTTCGCGTGGTAGACTCACTCACCGCCCGCGGCCTTATCAAGCGACCGATCACGAAGGTGGTTCTGCTGCCTATGGATTCGGAAGTCCTTCCACCTACCCACGCGTCCTAGAATCCGCTTAATCCAGCTAAAGTATCCGTAGTTCCTAAGCAGTTCCGAAAGCTCCCTTTTCGAATCGTTGACAATCCGTGCCAACACTGTACTAATCCTTCCTTGACTCTTTTCTTCCATCACAGTTATCTTCCGGAGTATAGCCATGGCACCTAAACATTCCGCGCAGTCCCGGGCAAGCCGCAAAGCCGATAGCACACCGGCACGAGGTAGGAGTGCCTCGCTCAAGTGCCGAGTGTGCCCAGGAGTCCACCCGTTGAAGAGTTGACGGACATTCCTGCGCATGAGCGGCGAGAAGAGGCTACGAGCAGTGTTGTTGCACAAATACTGCTCGAACTGCCTGGCTCACGCCCACTCGGGCAAGGAGTGCGGCAGTTGAGACCGGTGCAAGACGTGCGCTAAGAACCACCACACTCTGCTCCACCTTCCAGGATAGCGGCGCCCCGTCGGCTCCTCTTCGGCATCGTCGCCTGCACCTCCAACCTCCCGCGCAGGCGACGCCCTCGTCGTCCGGTCAGCCGCCCTGTCCTCGGGGATCCGGCCCCGACAGTGCACTCCTTGCTCCAGCACCGGAGCATAAACGTCCTTCCGACGGCACGGGTGGTCCTCGCGGTGCAACAGAGGACGCACAGCATGGTCGCCCTCATCGATCCCTGTACGCCGGTCAGTTGCATCGACGCCGATGTGGCTAAGGAATTGAAGCTGCCAACCACCTGCATCGGGGATGAGAGAGTGTGCACCGCCATAATCCGGGCTAAGACGGAAGGACTCCAGTGGGAGGCCGTCTTCAAAATCGAGCCCCGTCTCCGCGTCCGCACCCCCATCCGTCCCCTGGTGACACTGTCCGGGCTCGCTTCGATGATTTGAAGCTGGCCAATACGGAGTTCCACAAGCCGGCGACCATTTCGCTCGTCTTGGGAGCAGAGCCTAAGGTCATCCAGCCGGGCTTCCTCGCCCGCGAAGTCGGCCTCCCCGTGGCCCCCAAAGCACGGTGTTTGGGTGGATTGTGTCTGGTGCGTGCACGCAGACTTAAAAAACTCTTGCAATCCTGCAAGGGGGAGAATGTACGCAAGCGGCTGCCCTCGCTCTCGCCCTCATACTTAAGAGCATTTTTTCCCCGGCGACGCTCTCTTCATTCTTAAATTCACCACGGGCACGCTCCCGCCCACGATCACGACAGCCCTCGGCAGCTTGAGCGCGACTTCCATCTACGTACGCTCCCGCTCTCGCTGCCAGCAGCCCTCGGCAGCTTGAGCGCAACTTCTTTTAACATTCGTTTGCTTCATCCTAAGCGACACGGGTTACCTTCGCACGCGTGTACTCCTGTACAAGAATATATACACATATCAAAAATTGACTGAAATTGACGACCCCGGCTTTCTTTTTGGATTCTGATTTGGACTTGAACTTTGACTTTTCTTGGGATTCTCTACCTGGGAATTTTACGACGCCCCTTGGCTCAAATAGTTTTTTATTTTGTGACGCCAGGATCTTTAGAGTTTATAAGAGCTAGAGCAACCAAACTTTCTGTCCACACTCCTGTGATACCAAACCTGAACAAGTGTATTTCAAAATTTCGCCCCGCCCCCTTCCGCCCCCACAAAAGACAAAAATCCACAATTTTGAAGATAGATGCAGTTTTGTAGAGAATGACCATATCCACCCAGATTCCCGAATTTGGTTCAGATCGGATCATTATTGTAGCCACAATGATCAAAATGAATTTTTAGCTGCGAGCTTCCCCTTCCCCTTGCGGCGTAAGTCATTTATGGGGATGATTTTCGCTAATGATTCTTTCGCACGCACACTTACGCTCAAACATGCTGCCTCGTGCAGTGTCCGTGTGTTGTTGTGAGAAGTGATGTAGATGATGTAGATGTATATGTAGATGACAGATGTAGCAAAAAAATGTAAAATGTACAAAATGATAAAACATTTTAAAGTTCCACGTAAATCACATATGTACTGACTGAGTACGGGTATAAAAGTAGAGTCGCGTTCAAAGCGACTTCATACGTTCTTTCTCGATTTTTTTTTAGCTTTTATTTTTGGAGATGTTCTTGAAAATATACTGGCTAGGTTAGGTTAAGGCGGGAGCTGGAGAGGAGAGCAAAACTTCCCTCTAGCTCACGTCGTCCTATAGAAACGTTTTGATGTCGCATGGGCGTGTACCTCTTCTCATGGCCTAAGTAGCTTGTTGCGAAACTAAGGGCAGTGCCATCCGGTGGTCCCTGGTTTGGTTTTGGGCAAGTTCGAAATGTCCGTAAGGAATGGAGCTACAAGGAACCGCTGTCTACACGTTTTCCCAAGTCCGGGGCAGAGCAACTCGTTCCTGCAATTTATTACCGAATCGCTATTTGCTTCCTCTCTGGTAGGACAGGTTTGGTAGTGCGATGCCTGACTAGTTCGTCGTCGTCATTGTTTCCATCAATACCCCTGTGTCCAGGGACCCATATTAGGAAGAGATCTAGCTGCTCTGCGGTCTCATTTAGAGACCTGCCGTAGTCGTTGACGGTCATTGAGTTCGACTATATTGTGCCAAGTGCCTTGAGAGCTGCCTGGTTGACGGAGAAAACGCACACTGAGTGTCAGTTTAAGGAGAGTTTGAAGCCGTTTAGGGAGAGTTTAGAAATGGCCTTAATGATTGGTACGACTTCCGCTACAGTGATCCGGGAGTATGAAGCAATGGCTGATGTTGAGCTCGTTCCAGTAGACGCCCCCATCCATGCGGCCGTCTAACTTTGTGCCATTAGTATTGTTCAGGGCTGCAGCGCGGCTAGCGGTCTTAACAGCGCGCTGTTAGCTCGCGCGCTCTCTAGTGCCCTACGCTCTCGCACTGTTGAACGCGATCAACTCGGCTCTCTATCATGGGCTCTAGCCGTAGGCCTAGCTGTGGCTCTTCAGTCTCTCTACACCTACGACTACGAACGCAAGCAACATACCAACCCCATACTGTAACCAGATTTATCCTAAATATACGCCGATTGTAATTTGACGCCCCCGACTGGTTTTTTATTGCGAATATCACCGCTGGGAACTCTTGCCATCCACCCTCTTGCAAACATTAGTCCTTCGAGCCGGATCTTCGCCTTCCCTATAAGGAGGAGTCCAACCTGCAAGCATCGGTGGATTACATCGCTACTTCCTAAAGATAAGTGCGATTTCGTCTTCCCAAATCGATTCCTTGTGCGATTTGTTTTATTCCCCGCCAAGTCTGAGTTCCGTGAAATATTTACGAGAGCCGTCCCAGAAATAGCCGACCTAACTACTAAACACACAAAAATTTTTATATTTTCTTTTATTTTTCAACATAGGATCCTTTTAGGTCGATACACTTTTCCCAGCGATGTTCAACATCTTCGATACTTTTTTATACCCGTACTCGAAGAGTAAAAGGGTATATTGTATTTGTGGTAAAAGTGGATGTGTGTAACATAGAGAAGGAATATGTAGCATACAACGTACAGGAGAGGTGAGCAGATGAAGGTCTAGACTGGAGGCTAGGTACGCGCTGGCTTCGGCTTTTTACCTGGTCGGCGGGGTGTGGGAAAACGGATAAGACACCACCACTCTAGTGCTCAAGCAATTTTAAGAATTTATAAAATTCGCGTACGAGTAGGGAAAGGGAACAGGAGTAGGGATAGGGGAGCCTAAGGGCAAGGTCAGCAAAGTTAGCAAAGTAGGAAGAAGGGGAAGAAGAAGGGTCATCAAGATCACCAGTCCAGTCGTTGTTGGCTGCTTATCGCAAAAGTGCGAAAACGCCCACCCTACCATGATCCTTAGGGCCACCTATAGTCAAGGATCCCTCCAACAACGACCACGGCGAATCACCTCTCTATCAGCAGACACTGCATGGTTCCTTTAGAAATTACTTAGCCTTGATTCATATTACAACTTAATTTATTTAGAAAATTCATAATCAGACATTCAGGCGAACTGGCCACTACTTATATAATACAACGCATATGGCGTGGAAATAGGGTAAATCATGTATCTATGGAAGATAGTATACTAGTGGTTGGACATAATTATGGTTTTGTTTTTAGTTTTCGTTTCGCTTTTTGTTTTTGGGTGGTATAAAAAATATAGAGCTAAGAGTAAATATTTGTAATGAAATTAAATGCTAGGTATATATGGGGATGATGATTAATGATTAAGGTGGAGCATAACTAATATTACGGATTATAGAAATTATTGGCTAACGTTCATTTGCTGACGCCAAAGTTAAACGAAGAACTTCAATTTATAAAACAAAGATGTTTATGACGGATGGTCATATGCAAGTTAGTCGCATGGTGCATAGATATTTGGTAGTTGGGAAAACTCGGTTATGGTAGAAGACCAATACTCGGCAGACAAACTACCACCTTCACTTTTTTTCTCTCATGTCTCGATATCAATACATATGTTAATTAATCACTTACGATCTTTTTTTTCATGTTGCTCCACGCAGAAAGATCTTTCCTTGTGTTCGCTGTGAGGTTATTTGATGAGTAGATGATAAGTAGATGAATGGTTAGATGAATGGTTAGATGAATGTGCAGATGAAGGTTAAGGTGTTGGTGTGTCTCTGTGAATAATAATGTTTTTTAGTACGAGGTTCCGAAAATGAATCAAATGCACTTAGACCTGGGACTGAACTCTCTCTTGCATATTCAATTTTTCGATTTCTAAAAATGGCAAGATTATCCATTTCACATTTACTCAACTATTCTATTCTTATCCACATTGAAGCAAAAAGGGGTTCACATAGGGTCTACAGTACATCACTATGATCTTAACTAAACCAACTGCTGGACCCATGAAGGGATTTGGTACATCCTCCTGATCACGAAACGCTGTCTCAGGTTAGGTTTGCCGATTTACATTAGGTTTTATAAAGGCGTCGAGACGCGAGGGCAATGACCTGAGGCGCCGGCTTGGAGGTTATGTTCTCTTCGACGCGTGTGGTTCTTAGGGAAGTCCATCCACAAATCCAAACATATCACCAGTACGAGGACTGAGAAATCCTTCTAGTTGCAGCACCGAGGAAAAGCCTTCCGTCACCCGGGGGTTGTATACACATACGGGAGGCTATCAACGTATGAGCCGGGCCGTTCGTCTAGCCGAGCTTGGTGGCGTGACGGTCGATTAACCTCGTTATGCGCGTAGCACCCTAGGTCCGGAGGTAGACACACACGAGCGTAGATCGGTGGCTCCCAGGCCGGGATTAGTGGTGCGAATCCTAGACACGGAAAGAGAGGAGGCTATTCAACTGGTCGGCAATAGCTCGGTGGATAGTTACCCAAATGGAATTGCACCACTACTTGCACAAAGAATAAGATTATGGCACAGGTCTTTCTCCAGACGGTTTTGGTCGGGCTGGTGATGTGGTGGGGCGATAACTAACCACTTGGTTAGATTTAGCCTTATGCTGAGGCGCTGCACTTTGCAATACGAATGCACTTGACCTTGGCGCGGTGCAAGGGCACTGGATCAGATTGACACTTTATTCACTTGCGTTCACGCTGACGGCCACGAGGAGAAAGAGGTCGATGCCTGGACTACGAGGTACAGTAACCCACGTTTTTCCTTTTCTTTCGTACTCTCTTGGATGCTGCTTCTGTTATACAGATTGCAGCCACAGTAATTGCTAATAAATTTTAGTGCAAAAGATAATGGTCAACTAGGACAGCGTTGCCACCTCCTCGCGAAACATATGATTAGAAGCTTTATAAAAGCTCCCACGATCAACACCCAAAATTGGTTCATGGCCTAGTTTTTAGGCTGTAATATCCTACTAACCGTTTATAATTCAAAAGGTCAAATGCACGACAAGCGTCGAATATTACACCCCCACTAAAAATCACACTTTGGGGACTTTTCCAACCAAAGCGTGATCCACGCGTAGAGTGCAATGGCCATACTCAGTAGAACCTTCCGTTACATTCACTGTTTTATATCTTTTGCGTGGTATTTACCAATAAATCGACCTTGACAATCTTCTAACTCATAGAAGCTGTTCCCTAGCCTTCTCTTAATTCGAGCCTTTCGAAAAGAAGGAGCCAGTTTCGCATTAAAACCCTTGGTGAAACTACTCTGTTCGAAGTTTCGTCTATAGACCTCTTGACCGACTTGGAAGTTGACTTCTCGACTTCGAAGGTTATATGTGTTTTCATTGCGCACATGCTGCTTTTGCATTGATTCAGCCGCTGTCTTCCTAATCAACTCAAAGGAGTCATTCCGATCGAACACAACAGATCGATCTTCCAACATGTTTAAGTTTCTTAAGAGTTGATACGTGGAACCACTAGTTACCATATTTTGGCCAAAAGCAACGCGGTATGGGCTACTTTTGACGGCGGCATGTACACTGGATCGCAACGCGCAAGCGATGAAGCTAAGCTGTTCGTCCCAATTGGATTGGTCAGGCTTAATGTAGGCTTTGATAGCGGCGAGTACGGAACGATTTACACGCTCGGACGCATTCGTTTGCGGGGCGTACGCGGCTGTGTAAGAATGTCGAATCTGATATTTCTCTAACAGGTCCTTGAACTTGTGCGATTTGAATTGGACACCATTATCCGACACTATCACTTCTGGTACGCCAAAGCAATGGAAAAGGTCTTCCTCCATGAATGGAATCACTGCTTCCGCCGTAAATTTTTTACCACTTTAAGAAACGGAAACTTCGAGAAGTGATCTAGCACTACATATATGTCTATATTCCCCGATCGACTTCGTGGGTACGGGCCTAAAAATCCACGTACAGCTTTTTGAAACAATCGGTGGGTCTCTCCTGCTTTACCCATTCGCGGACGAAGAGGATGATTGGGATGTTTACAACATTTGCATATCTCGCAATTATTGACGAAGTTCTTCACATCGCCCACTAAGTTTGGCCAATAATAGAAACGTCGAATTCGCTCTAACGTCTTATTTATCCCACTGTGTGCCGATAATGGGTGTTCGTGGCCTTGCTTAAGCACCTCGGTCACCAGAGCGCGGGGAACCCAAAGTTTCCAACACATGTCGTCGCTAATTTTATCGCCAACGGCGTGCTCCGCGCGACGATAAAGAAAATTATCCACTACCTTTTATATCGGGTAACCGATCTGCAATAGCCTGTATTTTCGACATGAGTTCTTGGTACTCGGCCGAGTTAAATGCGTCAGATTTAAGGTCCACGAGACTATCAATGCCAATACAAGATAGGTCCTCGGTATGCACTCGTGACAATGCATCCGGTACAATATTTTGACTTCCTTTTCTATGAAATATCTTAAAAGAGAAACCCTGCAGTTTAAGTGCCCATCGAGCAAGCCTCGAGCTTAAATCGGCTTGGGACATCAGCCATTTTAGCGATGCATGATCGGTAATAATGGAAAACTGATGCCCTTCCACATAGGCTCTGAACTTCTTGACACACATTACCGCTGCCAAACACTCTTTTTCTGTCACGGAATAATTGCGTTGACATTGGTTTAACTTGCGCGACATAAAGGCAATGGGTACCTCGTTGCCATTTTCATCCGTTTGCATCAAGACGCCGCCAACACCGGTGTGGCTTGCATCGCAATGGATTGAAAACGGATTGTGAAGTCGGGGCTATGCAACACGGGAGCGTCAAACATTTTTCTTTTAAGGACTCGAACGCGTTCTGTGCCTCTTCGGTCCATTCAAATTTTCGCCGGGTCTTGAGCGTATCGGAGATAGGTGCTGCGATACCCGCATAGTTTTTATGAACTTGTGGTACCAGCCAGTGAGACCTAAAACCTTCGTACTTGTTTCACAGAACGAGGGATCGGAAACTGCCGAATCGCTTGGACCTTCTCAGCATCTGTCTGCATAGTTCCGTTGCCTATCACATGACCTAGGTATTTGACCTCCTTTAAGCAAAACTTGGATTTCTCCACGTTAATGGTCAGACCAGCTTCTCGTAATCTGGCGGACAAGCTAGTGAGGACTTGAATATGTTGCTCAAAACGATTCTGAGACTACCAACAAATCGTCAAGGTAAATGAATATCTCGTTCCGTAACGATGGCGGTATGACTTTGTCCATCAGTTTGGACATCGTTTGAGGTGCATTGCACAATCCAAAAGGGCATCACCGTGTACTGATACAATGGTCGCCCAGGAATAGTAAACGCCGTTTTTCACGCGCGCTCACTTCTAACGGAATTTGCCAATAGGCATCTTTCAAGTCAATACTTGAAATGAACTCCGCTCGAGGGAGACGACTCAGTATACCATCGATAAGTGGCATAGGATAGGCGTTCTTTATGGTGACTTCGTTGAGTTTCCTACTGTCAATGCACAATCGTACCTTTCCAGGTTTACGAACGAGAACCACGGGTGACGACCATGCGCTATTTGACTCTTCGATTACCCCAAGAGCTAGCATTCGGTCTATCTCGAGGTACATCAGGTTTTCCACGGCTGGAGACACCGCATAATGTCGCTGCTTGATTGCCTTAGAGCTGCCCACGTCAATATCGTGCGACAACCAGCTCGTTTTCCCAAGGCCGTGTTTCGCAAAGGAGGGAAACAAGTTGACCGTTTTCGCCAACTGCTCTTGCTGCTGCTCTGACAAGCGTACGTGCAACATACTATCGAATGACACACTTGCAATCGCGGGACTTGACGCTTGGTTGGCTAGAAACGCAGGTAGCAAATTAAAGCTGGACGAAAAATCTATGCCCAGATATAAGTCTTGCGACAAGGATGGGACTATGAACAATGTTAATGATTTAATCTGTCCTTGAAAGCATACATCAGTCGTGATTTTGCCGGTTATTGGTTGACTCTGGCCATCTGCCGTACGTACTGCTGTTCTCACCGACTTGAACGGTGTCTGATCCCGAATTAGATCGGTTGCAAACGTTCCACCTATGCAGCTAATGGATGCACCCGTGTCCATAAGTCCACTGAGTGTCCTTCCCATTACGGTTACTTGCGCATAGGGTCGCCAGTCCTTAGACACGTTAACAACTGACGCCAATACATTGGCGCGCTCGTTTTTGAAGTTCTGGCGGTATTGGAGCAATCGCTTACGAGATCGGTTCGGGCAAATGGGGGTTTTCAAATCTGGGTGTAACATACAAGTATGTGAAGGAACGTCTGGGAGCTTAGGTAAATCAGGGAGCAATGGAACTGTCGAAACTTTCATCAATTGGTGTTCGTTGCTTTCGAACTGTTTGGTTTGCGTGCACCTGTCGACTGTGAACGGCTTACTGAGTTTTTGGATCGTTACACCTAGGACACGAACGGTTTGTACGTATCTCGTCTGCCACAGCCGTAGCAAAAAACGGTTCGATCCCCTACGCAATCTTGATACCGATGCCCTAGAGTACCACAGTTCCAACAGGAAAGGGTAACGGCCGCTATATCGTGTGGTTCTATTTCATCGACATCAGGTTCCTCCTCCTTGTCTGTCTGTACGACAATTTCATGAACCTGTCGTCGAATGGGGATACGCTTAAGTTCAGCTCCGACGCTGGACTTAGCCACAGACTGCAAAAATCGTTCGCGAGTACGCACGATGTTTCGCAATTGCGCGACCGACAGAACCGGAATATATAAGATTTCGTGTTGGATATCTGGTAAGAGATTCGACTTCAGGACTTCCAGCAATGCCATCTCGGACATGGGGCTGACTAACTTGTCTGCCAAAACGACGATGGCTTCATAGAAAGCGTCGAATGGTTCGTTGTGCTTTTTTTTCTTTGCACTATTGCGGTACGAATTTCTAAATCGGTCCGCCCATCTCTAAAACGAATTTTGAGGGCTGAACTTAACTGAGGCCAGTTCACAGAGGGTACGCTTTTATGGTATCGCCAAAACCACTCGCTCGCACTGCCTTGAAAAGATAAATGGCGTTTCTGGCAACAAGATCAAGGTTTCCTTCTAAGGTCTGCTTGGTCAGGGCTTCTATCCGATATATAAAATCTTCAACCGTCATAGACGAATTTCCGGAAAAATTGACTTTCCACCCTGCGATTATTTGTCCAATCCTATCTGGGCGTAGTCCGCTATCTGTTGCGATCCCCATGGGGTTGCTGAGACAGTAGACTCGTTAGCCTGACTCATTTGGACATTTAAAGACTCTCGAGGGGGTATTTGGAACAACTGTTCAAAAGTTTGGGTTTCCCCACTAGGTTGGACTGGTCCAGCCGCTTGGTTAATCGGCGGTGGTACCGCTTGACTTGACATACGTTGGAAACCTACTTTCATTTTCTGCGTCATTTGGGTCATGGCTTGAGACAACAACCCGATTTGAGCCATGGCATCCGTCAACGCCTGTGACATTTGGGTCAAGCCTGGATTGGCTGCTTCCGTTGCCTCACGGCTTGTAGTTGGCATGCTTGGGGCAAGGCCTTCAGTTGGACCAACGGACGACAAATTTTCAGCACTCGACGCACGATCTGCGGTCAAACCCTGCGATCGGGTTCTCATCAGCCCCGGAGAAGAATCGTCGCTCGAGACGGTAGACTGTGCTAATGCTAATTCCTCAGCCAAGCTAGGGGCGGATGGGAGCAGGGGCTTGGTGCACGCCGGGCACACTGTCTTGGCACCTCTTCTAGTTTTAAAGCACGTCACGTGAAATACGTGGTTACAACTAGTCCTTAGAAGCTGTGTTTGATATTCTACCCGTCGTACGCATATACAACAGATAAGCTCCGGAATTGTCGTTTTGATCGATCTCTTCAAAACTCCAATCTAAAGACATTATCTTCTAATTGATTAAATTTAAAAATGTTCGTTTCTACCATCGACTGGTAACTAAAACGTTCGAGATATTCTAGATATTTTATCAAAAAAATTCGGAAACCATGCAGCGTCTGTCTACCAGATGTGTTTGCACCCAGGGACTTTTTTTTTTTTTTTTTTTTTATAGACAATCACTACACTGTGTCCTCGGATACATAACTGGGTCCGTACAGTAGTTCTGGACCACTGTCGGATATCCGAGTAATCCCCTGACAAACCAATGGCTTTCTTCATACACTGTAGGTCACAACAACACAAGAAAGTTCTGAATCACGGACCATCGGTTTTGCCGATTTACATTAGGCTTTATAAAGGCGTCGAGACGCGAGGGCAATGACCTGAGGCGCCGGCTTGGAGGTTATGTTCTCTTCGACGCGTGTGGTTCTTAGGGGAAGTCCATCCACAAATCCAAACATATCACCAGTACGAGGACTGAGAAATCCTTCTGGTTGCAGCACCGAGGAAAAGCCTTCCGTCAACCGGGGGTTGTATACACATACGGGAGGCTATCAACGTATGAGCCGGGCTGTTCGTCTAGCCGAGCTTGGTGGCGTGACGGTCGCTTAACCTCGTTATGCGCGTAGCACCCTAGGTCCGAGGTATGCACACACGAGCGTAGATCGGTGGCTCCCAGGCCAGGATTAGTGGTGCGAATCCTAGACACGGAACAAGAGGAGGCTATTCAACTGGTCGGCAAAAGCTCGGTGGATAGTTACCCAAATGGAATTGCACCACTACTTGCACAAAGAATAAGATTATGGCACAGGTCTTTCTCCAGACGGTTTTGGTCGGGCTGGTGATGTGGTGGGGCGATAACTAACCACTTGGTTAGATTTAGCCTTATGCTGAGGCGCTGCACTTTGCAATACGAATGCACTTGACCCTGGCGCGGTGCAAGGGCACTGGATCAGATTGACACTTTATTCACTTGCGTTCACGCTGACGGCCACGAGGAGAAAGAGGTCGATGCCTGGACTACGAGGTACAGTAACCCAGGTTTTTTTCTTTTCTTTCATACTCTCTTGGATGCTGCTTCTGTTATATAGATTGCAGCCACAGTAATTGCTAATAAATTTTTAGTGCAAAAAGATAATGGTCAACTAGGATAGCGTTGCCACCTCCTCGCGAAACATATGATTAGAAGCTTTATAAAAGCTCCCACGATCAACACCCAAAATTGGTTCATGGCCTAGTTTTAGGCTGTAATATCCTACTAACCGTTTATAATTCAAAAAGGTCAAATGCACGACAAGCGTCGAATATTACAAATAATTTCCGGCCGGAATAAATTCCGGTCCACAATTCAAAAAGATAACAGAAAACGAAAAACGCAGAATCATAGAGAAAAGACCATATCTATCAGGGGCCCAAATCTTAATCGGATCGGATTATTAATAAAGCCACAATAGAGTAAAAAACATACGAAAAAAAACTTTTGCTTCCTCTCTTTCGCACTCACTCAAAATCGAGTCGATTTGGTTTTTCGTACAAATGAACGCCTGGATCTCAGAGACTATAAGAGCTAGAGCAACCAAACTTTTGGCCAAGACTCCTGTGATACCAAACCTGAACAAGTGTATTTTTTTTTTTTTTTTTTTTACCAAAGACAATCACTACACTGTGTCCTCGGATACATAACTGGGTCCGTACAGTAGTTCTGGACCACTGTCGGATATCCGAGTAATCCCCTGACAAACCAATGGCTTTCTTCATACACTGTAGGTCACAACAACACAAGAAAGTTCTGAATCACGGACCACCAAATTATCCAGAACCACAGTATATAAGAACCATTCCATACGGAACCTATACCAAGATTCAAGCACTCTCTTGAGATTTTCTCAAGGAAAATTTTTGTATACAAAAACTTTCGTATACTACAATCGGAACTTTGCAATCAAACGTATGTCACCCAAAAAAATAACAGAACAAGACAGAAGGAGGAGAAGCGAAAAGGAGGATAAGATTTATGCTAACCCAAGGAATATACCATCCCTGATACTATTGCTTCCGTTCGCGGGCAGGCCGTAGCTTTACGCCACTGAGTAAACCTGATCCAGGCCAAAACTTCCGACAATGATCAGCAACGGTACGGATAAGCTCATCCACCATACAGCACGTTCCCACTTTAGCAGGTAGGCAGTAGAGCTAATCCACTTTGAAACCTATATCCAACAAAAAACATTGAACAGTGCTATATAGCGGAGTTGCCCATCCGGCCAGACAATACCTGTCCCCTACTATGTCAAGGGCTTTGGTTAAATTCAAGCGCGGGGGTTTTAGTTCTTTTAGAAACTACAACACAGTCCGGCAACTCAACTTTAACCACCCAGATAATGAATGAACAGGTATATCTATGAGAAGGAAAAGGATGAGGAAATAAGTCTTACGAAACTGCATTTCCATGCAGCACTCATAAGTGTTGAGGACTTCTATAAATTGTTCTTGGTCGGGGCAAGCCGAAGAGAGGCCCCACGTTGGGCGCCAAAAATTCTTAAAAATCAACTTTTTTATTTCTCTTTACCTGTAGCATACAACGTACAGGGAGAGGTGAGCAGATGAAGGTCTAGACTGGAGGCTAGGTACGCGCTGGCTTCGGCTTTTTACTCTGGTCGGCGGGGTGTGGGAAAACGGATAAGACACCACCACTCTAGTGCTCAAGCAATTTTAAGAATTTATAAAATTCGCGTACGAGTAGGAAAGGGAACAGGAGTAGGGATAGGGGAGCCTAAGGGCAAGGTCAGCAAAGTTAGCAAAGTAGGAAGAAGGGGAAGAAGAAGGGTCATCAAGATCACCAGTCCAGTCGTTGTTGGCTGCTTATCGCAAAAGTGCGAAAACGCCCACCCTACCATGATCCTTAGGGCCACCTATAGTCAAGGATCCCTCCAACAACGACCACGGTGAATCACCTCTCTATCAGCAGACACTGCATGGTTCCTTTAGAAATTACTTAGCCTTGATTCATATTACAACTTAATTTATTTAGAAAATTCATAATCAGACATTCAGGCGAACTGGCCACTACTTATATAATACAACGCATATGGCGTGGAAATAGGGTAAATCATGTATCTATGGAAGATAGTATACTAGTGGTTGGACATAATTATGGTTTTGTTTTAGTTTTCGTTTCGCTTTTTGTTTTTGGGTGGTATAAAAAATATAGAGCTAAGAGTAAATATTTGTAATGAAATTAAATGCTAGGTATATATGGGGATGATGATTAATGATTAAGGTGGAGCATAACTAATATTACGGATTGAAAAGAATAGAAATTATTGGCAAACGTTCATTTGCTGACGCCAAAGTTAAACGAAGAACTTCAATTTATAAAACAAAGATGTCTATGACGGATGGTCATATGCAAGTTAGTCGCATGGTGCATAGATATTTGGTAGTTGGGAAAACTCGGTTATGGTAGAAGACCAATACACGGCAGACAAACTACCACCTTCACTTTTTTTTCTCTCATGTCTCGATATCAATACATATGTTAATTAATCACTTACGATCTTGTTTTTTTTTTTTCATGTTGCTCCACGCAGAAAGATCTTTCCTTGTGTTCGCTGTGAGGTTATTTGATGAGTAGATGATAAGTAGATGAATGGTTAGATGAATGGTTAGATGAATGTGCAGATGAAGGTTAAGGTGTTGGTGTGTCTCTGTGAATAATAATGTTTTTAGTACGAGGTTCCGAAAATGAATCAAATGCACTTAGACCTGGGACTGAACTCTCTCTTGCATATTCAATTTTTCGATTTCTAAAAATGGCAAGATTATCCATTTCACATTTACTCAACTATTCTATTCTTATCCACATTGAAGCAAAAGGGGTTCACATAGGGTCTACAGTACATCACTATGATCTTAACTAAACCAACTGCTGGACCCATGAAGGGATTTGGTACATCCTCCTGATCACGAAACGCTGTCTCAGGTTAGGTTTGCCGATTTACATTAGGCTTTATAAAGGCGTCGAGACGCGAGGGCAATGACCTGAGGCGCCGGCTTGGAGGTTATGTTCTCTTCGACGCGTGTGGTTCTTAGGGAAGTCCATCCACAAATCCAAACATATCACCAGTACGAGGACTGAGAAATCCTTCTGGTTTGCAGCACCGAGGAAAAGCCTTCCGTCACCCGGGGGTTGTATACACATACGGGAGGCTATCAACGTATGAGCCGGGCCGTTCGTCTAGCCGAGCTTGGTGGCGTGACGGTCGCTTAACCTCGTTATGCGCGTAGCACCCTAGGTCCGAGGTAGGCACACACGAGCGTAGATCGGTGGCTCCCAGGCCGGGATTAGTGGTGCGAATCCTAGACACGGAAAGAGAGGAGGCTATTCAACTGGTCGGCAATAGCTCGGTGGATAGTTACCCAAATGGAATTGCACCACTACTTGCACAAAGAATAAGATTATGGCACAGGTCTTTCTCCAGACGGTTTTGGTCGGGCTGGTGATGTGGTGGGGCGATAACTAACCACTTGGTTAGATTTAGCCTTATGCTGAGGCGCTGCACTTTGCAATACGAATGCACTTGACCTTGGCGCGGTGCAAGGGCACTGGATCAGATTGACACTTTATTCACTTGCGTTCACGCTGACGGCAACGAGGAGAAAGAGGTCGATGCCTGGACTACGAGGTACAGTAACCCACGTTTTTTCCTTTTCTTTCGTACTCTCTTGGATGCTGCTTCTGTTATACAGATTGCAGCCACAGTAATTGCTAATAAATTTTAGTGAAAAAAAGATAATGGTCAACTAGGACAGCGTTGCCACCTCCTCGCGAAACATATGATTAGAAGCTTTATAAAAGCTCCCACGATCAACACCCAAAATTGGTTCATGGCCTAGTTTTAGGCTGTAATATCCTACTAACCGTTTATAATTCAAAAAGGTCAAATGCACGACAAGCGTCGAATATTACACCCCCCCACTAAAATCACACTTTGGGGACTTTCCAACCAAAGCGTGATCCACGCGTAGAGTGCAATGGCCATACTCAGTAGAACCTTCCGTTACATTCACTGTTTTATATCTTTTGCGTGGTATTTACCAATAAATCGACCTTGACAATCTTCTAACTCATAGAAGCTGTTCCCTAGCCTTCTCTTAATTCGAGCCTTTCGAAAAGAAGGAGCCAGTTTCGCATTAAAACCCTTGGTGAAACTACTCTGTTCGAAGTTTCGTCTATAGACCTCTTGACCGACTTGGAAGTTGACTTCTCGACTTCGAAGGTTATATGTGTTTTCATTGCGCACATGCTGCTTTTGCATTGATTCAGCCGCTGTCTTCCTAATCAACTCAAAGGAGTCATTCCGATCGAACACAACAGATCGATCTTCCAACATGTTTAAGTTTCTTAAGAGTTGATACATGTGGAACCACTAGTTACCATATTTTGGCCAAAAGCAACGCGGTATGGGCTACTTTTGACGGCGGCATGTACACTGGATCGCAACGCGCAAGCGATGAAGCTAAGCTGTTCGTCCCAATTGGATTGGTCAGGCTTAATGTAGGCTTTGATAGCGGCGAGTACGGAACGATTTACACGCTCGGACGCATTCGTTTGCGGGGCATACGCGGCTGTGTAAGAATGTCGAATCTGATATTTCTCTAACAGGTCCTTGAACTTGTGCGATTTGAATTGGACACCATTATCCGACACTATCACTTCTGGTACGCCAAAGCAATGGAAAAGGTCTTCCTCCATGAATGGAATCACTGCTTCCGCCGTAAATTTTTTTACCACTTTAAGAAACGGAAACTTCGAGAAGTGATCTAGCACTACATATATGTCTATATTCCCCGATCGACTTCGTGGGTACGGGCCTAAAAAATCCACGTACAGCTTTTGAAACAATCGGTGGGTCTCTCCTGCTTTACCCATTCGCGGACGAAGAGGATGATTGGGATGTTTACAACATTTGCATATCTCGCAATTATTGACGAAGTTCTTCACATCGCCCACTAAGTTTGGCCAATAATAGAAACGTCGAATTCGCTCTAACGTCTTATTTATCCCACTGTGTGCCGATAATGGGTGTTCGTGGCCTTGCTTAAGCACCCCGGTCACCAGAGCGCGGGGAACCCAAAGTTTCCAACACATGTCGTCGCTAATTTTATCGCCAACGGCGTGCTCCGCGCGACGATAAAGAAAAATTATCCACTACCTTTATATCGGGTAACCGATCTGCAATAGCCTGTATTTTCGACATGAGTTCTTGGTACTCGGCCGAGTTAAATGCGTCAGATTTAAGGTCCACGAGACTATCAATGCCAATACAAGATAGGTCCTCGGTATGCACTCGTGACAATGCATCCGGTACAATATTTTGACTTCCTTTTCTATGAAATATCTTAAAAGAGAAACCCTGCAGTTTAAGTGCCCATCGAGCAAGCCTCGAGCTTAAATCGGCTTGGGACATCAGCCATTTTAGCGATGCATGATCGGTAATAATGGAAAACTGATGCCCTTCCACATAGGCTCTGAACTTCTTGACACACATTACCGCTGCCAAACACTCTTTTTTCTGTCACGGAATAATTGCGTTGACATTGGTTTAACTTGCGCGACATAAAGGCAATGGGTACCTCGTTGCCATTTTCATCCGTTTGCATCAAGACGCCGCCAACACCGGTGTGGCTTGCATCGCAATGGATTGAAAACGGGATTGTGAAGTCGGGGCTATGCAACACGGGAGCGTCAAACATTTTTTCTTTTAAGGACTCGAACGCGTTCTGTGCCTCTTCGGTCCATTCAAATTTTCGCCGGGTCTTGAGCGTATCGGAGATAGGTGCTGCGATACCCGCATAGTTTTTATGAACTTGTGGTACCAGCCAGTGAGACCTAAAAACCTTCGTACTTGTTTCACAGAACGAGGGATCGGAAACTGCCGAATCGCTTGGACCTTCTCAGCATCTGTCTGCATAGTTCCGTTGCCTATCACATGACCTAGGTATTTGACCTCCTTTAAGCAAAACTTGGATTTCTCCACGTTAATGGTCAGACCAGCTTCTCGTAATCTGGCGGACAAGCTAGTGAGGACTTGAATATGTTGCTCAAACGAATATCTCGTTCCGTAACGATGGCGGTATGACTTTGTCCATCAGTTTGGACATCGTTTGAGGTGCATTGCACAATCCAAAGGGCATCACCGTGTACTGATACAATGGTCGCCCAGGAATAGTAAACGCCGTTTTTTCACGCGCGCTCACTTCTAAGGGAATTTGCCAATAGGCATCTTTTAAGTCAATACTTGAGATGAACTCCGCTCGAGGGAGACGACTCAGTATACCATCGATAAGTGGCATAGGATAGGCGTTCTTTATGGTGACTTCGTTGAGTTTCCTACTGTCAATGCACAATCGTACCTTTCCAGGTTTACGAACGAGAACCACGGGTGACGACCATGCGCTATTTGACTCTTCGATTACCCCAAGAGCTAGCATTCGGTCTATCTCGAGGTACATCAGGTTTTCCACGGCTGGAGACACCGCATAATGTCGCTGCTTGATTGCCTTAGAGCTGCCCACGTCAATATCGTGCGACAACCAGCTCGTTTTCCCAAGGCCGTGTTTCGCAAAGGAGGGAAACAAGTTGACCGTTTTCGCCAACTGCTCTTGCTGCTGCTCTGACAAGCGTACGTGCAACATACTATCGAATGACACACTTGCAATCGCGGGACTTGACGCTTGGTTGGCTAGAAACGCAGGTAGCAAATTAAAGCTGGACGAAAAATCTATGCCCAGATATAAGTCTTGCGACAAGGATGGGACTATGAACAATGTTAATGATTTAATCTGTCCTTGAAAGCATACATCAGTCGTGATTTTGCCAGTTATTGGTTGACTCTGGCCATCTGCCGTACGTACTGCTGTTCTCACCGACTTGAACGGTGTCTGATCCCGAATTAGATCGGTTGCAAACGTTCCACCTATGCAGCTAATGGATGCACCCGTGTCCATAAGTCCACTGAGTGTCCTTCCCATTACGGTTACTTGCGCATAGGGTCGCCAGTCCTTAGACACGTTAACAACTGACGCCAATACATTTGCGCGCTCGTTTTTGAAGTTCTGGCGATATTGGAGCAATCGCTTACGAGATCGGTTCGGGCAAATGGGGGTTTTCAAATCTGGGGGTAACATACAAGTATGTGAAGGAACGTCTGGGAGCTTAGGTAAATCAGGGAGCAATGGAACTGTCGAAACTTCCATCAATTGGTGTTCGTTGCTTTCGAACTGTTTGGTTTGCGTGCACCTGTCGACTGTGAACGGCTTACTGAGTTTTTTGGATCGTTACACCTAGGACACGAAGGTTTGTACGTATCTCGTCTGCCACAGCCGTAGCAAAAACGGTTCGATCCCCTACGCAATCTTGATACCGATGCCCTAGAGTACCACAGTTCAACAGGAAAGGGTAACGGCCGCTATATCGTGTGGTTCTATTTCATCGACATCAGGTTCCTCCTCCTTGTCTGTCTGTACGACAATTTCAAGAACCTGTCGTCGAATGGGGATACGCTTAAGTTCAGCTCCGACGCTGGACTTAGCCACAGACTGCAAAAATCGTTCGCGAGTACGCACGATGTTTCGCAATTGCGCGACCGACAGAACCGGAATATATAAGATTTCGTGTTGGATATCTGGTAAGAGATTCGACTTCAGGACTTCCAGCAATGCCATCTCGGACATGGGGCTGACTAACTTGTCTGCCAAAACGACGATGGCTTCATAGAAAGCGTCGAATGGTTCGTTGTGCTTTTGCTTTCTTTGCACTATTGCGGTACGAATTTCTAAATCGGTCCGCCCATCTCTAAAACGAATTTTGAGGGCTGAACTTAACTGAGGCCAGTTCACAGAGGGTACGCTTTTATGGTATCGCCAAAACCACTCGCTCGCACTGCCTTGAAAAAGATAAATGGCGTTTCTGGCAACAAGATCAAGGTTTCCTTCTAAGGTCTGCTTGGTCAGGGCTTCTATCCGATATATAAAATCTTCAACCGTCATAGACGAATTTCCGGAAAAATTGACTTTCCACCCTGCGATTATTTGTCCAATCCTATCTGGGCGTAGTCCCGCTATCTGTTGCGATCCCCATGGGGTTGCTGAGACAGTAGACTCGTTAGCCTGACTCATTTGGACATTTAAAGACTCTCGAGGGGGGTATTTGGAACAACTGTTCAAAAGTTTGGGTTTCCCCACTAGGTTGGACGGGTCCAGCCGCTTGGTTAATCGGCGGTGGTACCGCTTGACTTGACATACGTTGGAAACCTACTTTCATTTTCTGCGTCATTTGGGTCATGGCTTGAGACAACAACCCGATTTGAGCCATGGCATCCGTCAACGCCTGTGACATTTGGGTCAAGCCTGGATTGGCTGCTTCCGTTGCCTCACGGCTTGTAGTTGGCATGATTGGGGCTAGGCCTTCAGTTGGACCAACGGACGACAAATTTTCAGCACTCGACGCACGACCTGCGGTCAAACCCTGCGATCGGGTTCTCATCCCCGGAGAAGAATCGTCGCTCGAGACGGTAGACTGTGCTAATGCTAATTCCTCAGCCAAGCTAGGGGCGGATGGGAGCAGGGGCTTGGTGCACGCCGGACACACTGTCTTGGCACCTCTTCTAGTTTTAAAGCACGTCACGTGAAATACGTGGTTACAACTAGTCCTTAGAAGCTGTGTTTGATATTCTACCCGTCGTACGCATATACAACAGATAAGCTCGGAATTGTCGTTTTGATCGATCTCTTCAAAACTCCAATCTAAAAAGACATTATCTTCTAATTGATTAAATTTAAAATGTTCGTTTCTACCATCGACTGGTAACTAAAACGTTCGAGATATTCTAGATATTTTATCAACAAAATTCGGAAACCATGCAGCGTCTGTCTACCAGATGTGTTTGCACCCAGGGACTTTTTGATATTTTTTTTTTTTTTTTTTACTATAGACAATCACTACACTGTGTCCTCGGATACATAACTGGGTCCGTACAGTAGTTCTGGACCACTGTCGGATATCCGAGTAATCCCCTGACAAACCAATGGCTTTCTTCATACACTGTAGGTCACAACAACACAAAGAAAGTTCTGAATCACGGACCATCGGTTTGCCGATTTACATTAGGCTTTTATAAAGGCGTCGAGACGCGAGGGCAATGACCTGAGGCGCCGGCTTGGAGGTTATGTTCTCTTCGACGCGTGTGGTTCTTAGGGAAGTCCATCCACAAATCCAAACATATCACCAGTACGAGGACTGAGAAATCCTTCTGGTTGCAGCACCGAGGAAAAAGCCTTCCGTCACCCGGGGTTGTATACACATACGGGAGGCTATCAATGTATGAGCCGGGCTGTTCGTCTAGCCGAGCTTGGTGGCGTGACGGTCGCTTAACCTCGTTATGCGCGTAGCACCCTAGGTCCGAGGTATGCACACACGAGCGTAGATCGGTGGCTCCCAGGCCAGGATTAGTGGTGCGAATCCTAGACCTTTTTGATATTTTTTATTTTTTTTTTTTTTTTTTTTACTATAGACAATCACTACACTGTGTCCTCGGATACATAACTGGGTCCGTACAGTAGTTCTGGACCACTGTCGGATATCCGAGTAATCCCCCTGACAAACCAATGGCTTTCTTCATACACTGTAGGTCACAACAACACAAGAAAGTTCTGAATCACGGACCATCGGTTTGCCGATTTACATTAGGCTTTATAAAGGCGTCGAGACGCGAGGGCAATGACCTGAGGCGCCGGCTTGGAGGTTATGTTTCTCTTCGACGCGTGTGGTTCTTAGGGAAGTCCATCCACAAATCCAAACATATCACCAGTACGAGGACTGAGAAATCCTTCTGGTTGCAGCACCGAGGAAAAAGCCTTCCGTCACCCGGGGTTGTATACACATACGGGAGGCTATCAACGTACATATGAGCCGGGCTGTTCGTCTAGCCGAGCTTGGTGGCGTGACGGTCGCTTAACCTCGTTATGCGCGTAGCACCCTAGGTCCGAGGTATGCACACACGAGCGTAGATCGGTGGCTCCCAGGCCGGGATTAGTGGTGCGAATCCTAGACACGGAAAGAGAGGAGGCTATTCAACTGGTCGGCAATAGCTCGGTGGATAGTTACCCAAATGGAATTGCACCACTACTTGCACAAAGAATAAGATTATGGCACAGGTCTTTCTCCAGACGGTTTTGGTCGGGCTGGTGATGTGGTGGGGCGATAAACAACCACTTGGTTAGATTTAGCCTTATGCTGAGGCGGTTTGCACTTTGCAATACGAATGCACTTGACCTTGGCGCGGTGCAAGGGCACTGGATCAGATTGACACTTTATTCACTTGCGTTCACGCTGACGGCCACGAGGAGAAAGAGGTCGATGCCTGGACTACGAGGTACAGTAACCCACGTTTTTTCCTTTTCTTTCATTTTCTTGGATGCTGCTTCTGTTATACAGATTGCAGCCACAGTAATGCTAATAAATTTTAGTGCAAAAGATAATGGTCAACTAGGACAGCGTTGCCACCTCCTCGCGAAACATATGATTAGAAGCTTTATAAAAGCTCCCACGATCCAACACCCAAAATTGGTTCATGGCAACTAGTTTTTAGGCTGTAATATACTAACCGTTTATAATTCAAAAAGGTCAAATGCGACAAGCGTCGAAAGATAATGTGGTGGGGCGATAACTAAACTAGACAGCGTTGCCACCTCCTGGCGCGAAACTGGATATTCCTTTAGAAGCTTGCGTAAAACGGCGGGAAAGGTCCCCACGATCAAAAAGATTGGTTCATGTGCAAAAGATAATGGTCAACTAGTTTTCGCGAAACTGTAAAAGCTCCTAAAACCGTTTATAATATCATAATTCAAAAGGTCAAATGCACGACAAGCGTCGAATATTACAAATAATTTCCGGCCGGAATAAATTCCGGTCCACAATTCAAAAAGATAACAGAAAACGAAAAACGCAGAATCATAGAGAAAGACCATATCTATCAGGGGCCCAAATCTTAATCGGATCGGACTATTAATAAAGCCACAATAGAAAAAACATACGAAAAAACTTTGCTCCCCTCTTTTCGCACTCACTCAAAAATCGAGTCGATTTGGTTTTTCGTACAAATGAACGCCTGATCTCAGAGACTATAAGAGCTAGAGCAACCAAACTTTTGGCCAAGACTCCTGTGATACCAAACCTAAACAAGTGTTTTTTTTTTTTTTACGATAGACAATCACTACACTGTGTCCTCGGATACATAACTGGGTCCGTACAGTAGTTCTGGACCACTGTCGGATATCCGAGTAATCCCCCTGACAAACCAATGGCTTTCTTCATACACTGTAGGTCACAACAACACAAGAAAGTTCTGAATCACGGACCACCAAATTATCCAGAACCACAGTATATAAGAACCATTCCCATCAGGAACCTATACCAAGATTCAAGCACTCTCTTGAGATTTTCTCAAGGAAAAGTTGTATAAAAAAAACTTTCGTATACTACAATCGGAACTTGCAATCAAACGTATGTCACCCAAAAATAACAGAACAAGACAGAAGGAGGAGAAGCGAAAAGGAGGAAAAGATTTATGCTAACCCAAGGAATATACCATCCCTGATACTATTGCTTCCGTTCGCGGGCAGGCCGTAGCTTTACGCCACTGAGTAACCTGATCCAGGCCAAAACTTCCGACAATGATCAGCAACGGTACGGATAAGCTCATCCACCATACAGCACGTTCCCACTTTAGCAGGTAGGCAGTAGAACTAATCCACTTTGAAACCTATATCCAACAAAAACATTGAACAGTGCTATATAGCGGAGTTGCCCATCCGGCCAGACAATACCTGTCCCCTACTATGTCAAGGGCTTTGGTTAAATTCAAGCGCGGGGTTTTTAGTTCTTTTAGAAACTAAAACACAGTCCGGCAACTCAACTTTAACCACCCAGATAATGAATGAACAGGTATATCTATGAGAAGGAAAAGGATGAGGAAATAAGTCTTACGAAACTGCATTTCCATGCAGCACTCATAAGTGTTGAGGGACTTCTATAAATTGTTCTTGGTCGGGGCAAAAGCCGAAGAGAGGCCCCACGTTGGGCGCCAAAAAATCCTTAAAAATCAAATTTGTTATTTCTCTTTACCTGTAGCATACAACGTACAGGAGAGAGGTGAGCAGATGAAGGTCTAGACTGGAGGCTAGGTACGCGCTGGCTTCGGCTTTTTACTCTGGTCGGCGGGGTGTGGGAAAACGGATAAGACACCACCACTCTAGTGCTCAAGCAATTTTAAGAATTTATAAAATTCGCGTACGAGTAGGGAAAGGGAACAGGAGTAGGGATAGGGAGCCTAAGGGCAAGGTCAGCAAAAGTTAGCAAAGTAGGAAGAAGGGGAAGAAGAAGGGTCATCAAGATCACCAGTCCAGTCGTTGTTGGCTGCTTATCGCAAAAGTGCGAAAACGCCCACCCTACCATGATCCTTAGGGCCACCTATAGTCAAGGATCCCTCCAACAACGACCACGGTGAATCACCTCTCTATCAGCAGACACTGCATGGTTCCTTTAGAAATTACTTAGCCTTGATTCATATTACAACTTAATTTATTTAGAAAATTCATAATCAGACATTCAGGCGAACTGGCAACTACTTATATAATACAACGCATATGGCGTGGAAATAGGGTAAATGATGTATGTATGGAAGATAGTATACTAGTGGTTGGACATTATTATGGTTTTGTTTTAGTTTTCGTTTCGCTTTTGTTTTTGGGTGGTATAAAAAAATATAGAGCTAAGAGTAAATATTTGTAATGAAATTAAATGCTAGGTATATATGGGGATGATGATTAATGATTAAGGTGGAGCATAACTAATATTACGGATTGAAAAGAATAGAAATTATTGGCAAACGTTCATTTGCTGACATAAAGTTAAACGAAGAACTTCAATTTATAAAACAAAGATGTCTATGACGGATGGTCATATGCAAGTTAGTCGCATGGTGCATAGATATTTGGTAGTTGGGAAAACTCGGTTATGGTAGAAGACCAATACACGGCAGACAAACTACCACCTTCTTTTTTTTTTTCTCTCATGTCTCGATATCAATACATATGTTAATTAATCACTTACGATCTTGTTTTTTTTTTTTTTTCATGTTGCTCCACGCAGAAAGATCTTTCCTTGTGTTCGCTGTGAGGTTATTTGATGAGTAGATGATAAGTAGATGAATGGTTAGATGAATGGTTAGATGAATGTGCAGATGAAGGTTAAGGTGTTGGTGTGTCTCTGTGAATAATAATGTTTTTTAGTACGAGGTTCCGAAAATGAATCAAATGCACTTAGACCTGGGACTGAACTCTCTTTGCATATTCAATTTTCGATTTCTAAAAATGGCAAGATTATCCATTTCACATTTACTCAACTATTCTATTCTTATCCACATTGAAGCAAAAAGGGGTTCACATAGGGTCTACAGTACATCACTATGATCTTAACTAAACCAACTGCTGGACCCATGAAGGGATTTGGTACATCCTCCTGATCACGAAACGCTGTCTCAGGTTAGGTTTGCCGATTTACATTAGGTTTTATAAAGGCGTCGAGACGCGAGGGCAATGACCTGAGGCGCCGGCTTGGAGGTTATGTTCTCTTCGACGCGTGTGGTTCTTAGGGAAGTCCATCCACAAATCCAAACATATCACCAGTACGAGGACTGAGAAATCCTTCTAGTTGCAGCACCGAGGAAAAGCCTTCCGTCACCCGGGGTTGTATACACATACGGGAGGCTATCAACGTATGAGCCGGGCCGTTCGTCTAGCCGAGCTTGGTGGCGTGCCGGTCGCTTAACCTCGTTATGCGCGTAGCACCCTAGGTCCGAGGTATGCACACACGAGCGTAGATCGGTGGCTCCCAGGCCGGGATTAGTGGTGCGAATCCTAGACACGGAAAAGAGGAGGCTATTCAACTGGTCGGCAATAGCTCGGTGGATAGTTACCCAAAATGGAATTGCACCACTACTTGCACAAAGAATAAGATTATGGCACAGGTCTTTCTCCAGACGGTTTTGGTCGGGCTGGTGATGTGGTGGGGCGATAACTAACCACTTGGTTGATTTAGCCTTTTGCTGAGGCGCTGCACTTTGCAATACGAATGCACTTGACCTTGGCGCGGTGCAAGGGCACTGGATCAGATTGACACTTTATTCACTTGCGTTCACGCTGACGGCCACGAGGAGAAAGAGGTCGATGCCTGGACTACGAGGTACAGTAACCCACGTTTTTCCTTTTCTTTCGTACTTCTCTTGGATGCTGCTTCTGTTATACAGATTGCAGCCACAGCAATTGCTAATAAATTTTAGTGCAAAAGATAATGGTCAACTAGGACAGCGTTGCCACCTCCTCGCGAAACATATGATTAGAAGCTTTATAAAAGCTCCCACGATCAACACCCAAAATTGGTTCATGGCCTAGTTTTAGGCTGTAATATCCTACTAACCGTTTATAATTCAAAAAGGTCAAATGCACGACAAGCGTCGAATATTACAAAATAATTTCCGGCCGGAATAAATTCCGGTCCACAATTCAAAAGATAACAGAAAACGAAAAACGCAGAATCATAGAGAAAGACCATATCTATCAGTGGCCCAAATCTTAATCGGATCGGATTATTAATAAAGCCACAATAGAGAAAAAACATACGAAAAACTTTTTGCTCCCTCTCTTTCGCACTCACTCAAAAATCGAGTCGATTTGGTTTTTCGTACAAATGAACGCCTGGATCTCAGAGACTATAAGAGCTAGAGCAACCAAACTTTTGGCCAAGACTCCTGTTATACCAAACCTGAACAAGTGTATTTCAAAATTTCGCCACTGTTTCCCCCTCATGGGGATGATTGTCGCTGCAGATTCTCCCACACTCACACTCACGCTCGCAGACTCTGCCTCGTGCAGTGTACGTGTGTGTTGTTGTGAGAACTGATGTAGATGTAGATGACAGATGCAGCAAACAAATGTTAAATGTAAAATGTAAAAACTGATAAAACATTTGAAAATTCCACATAAATCACATGTGTACAGACTGAGTACTGGTATACAAGTAGAGTCGCGTTTACAGCGACTCCGTACGTTCTTTCTCGTTTATAATAGGAACTGTGAATTTTATTGTTGTAAACGAGGGAGCAGAATTACGTTAGGTAGAATCCAGCTCGATTTTAATAATGGTTGGACTAAGACCTTTTATATGAAAGTATTGTATCACATAACGATGACCAATTTAGTCCATTTTTGCAAATCAATAACAAGCGTTCTCCATTAAAATCGACCAATAAAACTGCGCAAGGTAAAGGCACCAAGTTTCAAACTTAAGCTTTTAATAGTCGGTACTTCCCGTTTTTAATATTTTTGTGAACATTTTCCAACACTACTGTGATAAGTCGGCCATTTCTGGGACGGCCCTCGTATGTATATTCTTTTTATACATATCTTCAGTTTCTGGGTTCCATTCTCTTTCGCCAACGCCATATTCTCGGCGATTCCGTCCGTTCTCAATTCCTTCACCTACAACTACCAGTGCTACGGTAGCTCTTCTATTCCGTTTTTTGTTTGTCTGTGCATGAATTGTGTGAAATTTAATTAAATCAAAGCAACGATATCCAGTTGCACCCCAGTTCAGTGAAGCATATGTGCATTCCAATTCGCAAGAGCGGCTTCGCAGCGACATAATTACAGACACATAATTACATCCATCGTTACATGCACACATATATAAAAATAAATTGGCACACGCCGAGTGCAAACACAATAAAAATTAAAGTGTTTTTATTTCATACATATAAACATATCTACATTTATTTCCATAGATGTATACATTTATTTCCATAGTTGGCCGCAATATATTTATATTGCCAACTATATATGTATGTACATATGTACATAAAATAACCCAACGCACATTCTAAAATACCACATTCCGTATTTAATTACCGCATTCCACACATACATTCCGCGCATATCCACATACATCCACACATACACATACATTTAACAATAAAATTCTGCGATTCCGAGCAGTTTACGCGTTCCAGCAACACCAAAAATACAAAGTCTTACGTTGGTTCCGCTTCAATTAAAAGACAACTGTATAAGGAATTATTATTTTTTATTTCATATTCGGTCCGTTAGTTTCGCCACACCAGTTGCAGTTAATTTCTTGGCCCCATTCCTCGTGCTTGTGTTTCCTATCGGCTCTACCACCTCCATAGCATAACAAGAAAGAGAACAATTCCGTCCGCAATCCTTCCGCAAAAAAGGTTATTTGCCCAGTGCACAAGTCCGTCAAAAGGTAAACGGAGGAGCGCCGCACTAACAATATTTTTTAAATAATGCTACAGCCAGTGTGAACGTTCATTTCCTCGGCGTGTATCAGTTGATCCACTCATTGTTTGGGAACCTCGATTCAGAGCGACCACAAATTATCCGAGTCGGTATTAAAATTGTGGTCCAACACTGCGCGAGGCCTTTTCTTTCCATTCATATAGCAGTGGGTTCTTTTTTGTGTTTACGGAATTTATTGCCTTTTGTTGTGGTGCCTAGCCCAGCCTAACTTTTTTTTTGTTTTCCTTCAGTCAATCCGACTTCAGCTTTCGACTTCGCAGCCACACTCTGCGCGTGGGCGTACGTAGTATGCCAACGGGTGACAAGGACATCAAAGGGTTTTTGGCTGCTCTCCACGTCGGCTACGCGCCTCTTCCTACTTAGGAACTCAGAGAATCAAGTCGCCAGTCAATCCAAGAGCAGCCAGTAGCAGCCCTGCTGCAAGGACCAAATCGGTTCTATTCCCATCACCCGTCCCTCTCAAGGTTCCAGCTCGGATCCAAGAAGATCTCACCAGTTCTTCCGTTTTCAGTTCCGTTAGCTCCAGACCCTTTATCACAATGGCTTAATCCGCCACCACTACGGCACGAGTAAAATTATCCGCCGCCATTGGCCGTTTGGCTCATTTTGCAGCGCGCATGACTGCCGCTTCATCCGCATCTCTTTCCGAGGTTCGCCAAGGACAAATTCTGAGTATGTGGGCGGATGTCGCGGCGAAGTACAAAGCGTGCTCCGCAGTGATGGTTGACGAGGACCCAAGGGTCAAAGAAGACATCCGAGAGAAGTACGACGAGTGTTATGGGGTATTTGAGCAGTGCCTCGCTGATCTCAATACTCAGCTGGCCCAAACAGCAGTCCATCCGTCTGCACCGCAGACTTACCAGGGCGGCTGTCGATTGCCCACTGCGGCATCGAGGTTTTCACAGGAGATTACGTCCGCTGGCCTAATCTCCGAGATTTATTTGCGGCAATTTATATAAATCTCAGCGCTATTTGACGCTAGAGGCCATGGAGAGCGAACCGTCCACTTCCAAAGGCCATTCGAAAAGCCATCATCGTACAACGGTACCCAGAATCCATAGCCCTCCGGAAGCAACTCCAACCCGTTCCGGTCTCGCTGGGAGTCCCGTGCCAAGGAAGTTTCAGTCCTTCCAGACACAAGTGAGGCCAAAGAGAAGAACGTGTGATCTCTGTTGTCCAAAGAGAACCATCCGATCCAACTTTGTCAGCACTTCCTACAGATGACTGCTGATGCACGGGCCAGCTACATTAAAAAAGGCAGGTGTGCTTGAACTGTTTCGCTAGAAGTCATCAGCTCCGGGAATGCCAAAGCGCCCACAGTTGCTTCACTTGTGGAGCCCGTCACCACACGCTTCTGCATCGGGGTACCTCAGCTCCCAGCGAACTGACTTCCACAACAGCGGAGGATCCCGGTTCCTCCGTCGCTCCGCCCAACGTTTAGAACTATTTTGCCTCGGGAACAAGAGCGGTGCTTCTCGGCACTGCGATGAGCAACATTTTCCACCGGGGACAAATTTCCGTGCCCACGCTCTAATCGACTCGGGGTCGAGGCAACGCTCATTACGGAACATCTCTTTAATATCATTCAACTACCATTCCGCCTTATTCAGGCCCAGGTTTGTAATCATACCTAGCAGCTCAGACTGAGGTAAGTTCAGTTTTTTGTCCAGGGGTTCGCTACAAGAATTTTTGTAGTATTGCGGACTTTTTAGGGTAGGGCGCGGCCGTGAGACCGAAAGTGGAGCGGGCGTGGAGTTTTGTTACCATATAGGTGATTTGGGCGATCAATCGCTGCGATGAAAGGAACCTGGTGACACCTGAATTTTGGTGTATGCGGTAATATGGTTTGTTTTGTCACCTGATTTTTTGTGTTCGCGCTCGGCGAAGAAAATGATGACACTTCGTGAGTTTTGGTTTTTGATATTATTTAACTGGCTTTTATTTGTGTTCTGTGTCTTTCTGCTGTCGTGTAGTGGTTTCGTGTATAATTTCTCGCGGAGCCGATACGATTTAGAATAGGCGATGGACTGCCGCTACTGTTTAGAATAGGCGATGGACTGCCGTGTTTTAGGATAGGCGATGGACTGAGTCGATGGATCGCGGGCTCGGCCTATTTAAGGCCGATTTCCAACGCTGAGTCCGCAAGTCTGGGTGCTGGGTGGGTTTCGAGTTCTCCGGCGCGTGCCACCAGCCCGGTCTGCCTGGGTTTCACCGAGAAATGAGCCTGAGTCTAGATTTCAAGGTCCACTTTGGTCATTTCTCGGTGCAACCGAGTTGTGGAAATGTGTAACTCGGGGGGGGGAGACGTTCCGTGTGTCGATTCTGCATGAATCGATCGGATCGTGTGACTTGGAAATTTACATCATAAGGTGTACTGTGTTTGTGTTGTAATGTATCGATATATGTATGACAAAGTAACTTAGCGCTATTAATATGAATATATATATGAATGTAACGGGCCCTGGTCCCAGGGTTCGTTACACCCCCTTCTGCGGAACGGTTACAACGGCCACTGTCGTTAAATGTTGCGTTGCGGGCGTAGGGCCCGCGGATTTTCCGACGTGTTTTGGGGTTTCTATTGGTGGTTTTCCGTCGTCGGGGGTCGTTGTGATCGCTGGTGTCGTTTGCTTTCCCAGCAGGGTCGCTTTCCAACGTGTCGTGGTACTCTTTCAGGTCGTTGATATTTGCGACTTTCAGTTTCCGACTTCCGGCGTGTTTCAACTTGACGATATTTGTTGACGCGAAACCTTTAGTTTTTTATGGCCCATCATATTTTGGGGCCAATTTCGCAGCGAAACCGTCGGCTGCGTTGGGAGGTGGTGTTGTCTGATCAGTGCTAGTTGGCCCACAGTGGGGCGCCATTGTCGTCGGCGGAGATTGTAGTGACGGGATTGTTCTTCACTTCTCCAGGTAAGCGAGGTTCTCTCCCGTGTAGCAAGAAGGCGGGGCTGAATCCACCGATTTTCGAGACACTGGAGTTAATTGCCAGTGATATTTCGGGTACGAGTTCGTCCCATGTGTTTTGATGGTCCTCCACGAATTGTGCAATCAGCAAAGTTCACTGTCCGATTGGCCCGTTCCGTAGGGTTTTCCTGGGGCAATACGGTGCGGTGTGTTTGCAGATCCACGCCGGCTGTTTGCAGAAACGTACGAATCGAAATTTGCTGAACTGCGTTCCGTTGTCACAGACGAATCGTTTTGGTACGCCAAAGTGACTTAGAATGCGTTCCCGAAAAGCTAGCTCTAAGTGGCGGTGGTAGCCTTCTTTTGGGGGGCACTAGTTCGACCCATTTTGAGAAGGTTTCTTCTCACGGAATACCAGTAGCATGGTGTTTCTCGTTTTGATCGGGGCAGTGGCCCACGAAGTCGGCGCATAATGTGGCGAAAGGTTCCTCTGCCCTGCGGGTAAGCATGTTACCCCCGGCTTTGCGTTGCAGTGCCTTACACTTTTGGCAGCTCAAACAGCTGCGTACGTATTTCCGCACATCGCGTTATCCTATAGGCCGGGCCAATAGTATCGTTGTGTTATCCGTGTGATGGTTTTCGAATGCCGAGGTGGCCTGCCGTTTGGCTGATCATGGCATGCATTTTTGAGTACTCTTTGGCGTCGGAATTTTGGGACGCAAAGTTTCCATGACACGTAGTCGTGATCGTCGGCTCCGTGGCCCAGATGCCTGTAGAGTTCTCCATTCTCGATGACGTAGTCGGGGTATTTATCGGGTTCCTCTTTTGGTTTGCTGAATCCGTCGTGTGAGCCAGGGGCAATATGTTGCGTCCTCTTTGATTCTTGCAAGCGTTTTGGAAGGGTTGTCGGGACAGGGCATCGGCAACTACGTTTTGTTTTTCCTGCAGTAGTGGACGCCGTACTGGTACTGTTTGCTTCGAGCGCCCATCTCGCTATTCTTCCGTAGGGGCTTTCCAGAGTATTCAGCCTCTTCAGCGCGAGATGGTCTGTTATAACGTCGAACCGGTATCCCTCTAGGTAGCATCGTAGTTTCCGGATTGCCCAAATGACGGCGAGGCATTCCTTGTCGGTGGGGAGTAGTTTCCTTCGGCCTGGTTCAAGCGTCGGCTGACATAGGCGATGACGCGTTCCTTTCCTTCGATTTCGTTTGCGTGAGTACGGCGCCTATGCCGATCTTTGCTCGCATCGGTTTGTAGTGAGAACTTGACTCTGAAATCATGGGCTAAGCAAGATACTGGAGCGGTCGTGAGTAGTTCCTTTAGTTGGTCGAAGTTCCGCTTGTTGATCTGCGGTCCATGTCCATGTTTGTCAAAATGAGCAGCTGAGACATTGGTTGACTTCAGACCAAAGTTTGGAACGAATCTTCGGTACCATGATGCCATTCCAATGCACTGACGTAGTTCCTTTTAGGTTCGTGGGTGGCTTGAGTTCTTGACATAAGCAACCTATACCGGGGTCTGTGTGGATACCTTCTTCGCTGCTGTGACCAAGATATTTGATCCGGTTTTCCAAAAATGTGCACTTTTCGCGTTTATCCGCAGGTTCGCTTTTCGAAGGCGAGAGGGTTTATTGCCAGGTTGTTAGGTGATCCTTGAAGATCGTCCGACGACGACAATGTCGTCTAAATATGCGAATGCGTGGGGTTCCATGTCGGCTCCGATCACGGTATCAAGGGCCCGTTGGAATTTGCTGGTGCAGAATGTTTCGGTCATGGGGCATCAACTTTCTATTGATAGTGTTTCATGCCGGGACCGTGAAGGCGGAGGCCTCTCGACTTCCGCTGGCAAGGGTATTTGCCAAAGTATCCGTTCTACAAGATCGAGGGTTCCGAGTGAAGCGTGCGTTCTGTAGGCGCTCCAAGATGCAGTTTGATTCTGGGCAGTGGGTATGCGTCATGGAATAGAGTGAGTGTTGAGTTGTCGGTAGTCGACGCACATGCGCCATTTGCCGTTTTTTACGTACGAGTATGATGGGGGCGCTGAACCGGCTCCGATTGGGTTCGATGAGACCTTCTTGGATCAATTGGTCGACTTTTTCATCGATAATCCCGCATCATGGCTCGGGTTCTTTGGGTACTGAATCTCTGTTTGATGGGTCGATTATCCCTCATGACGATGGTGTGCTTCGGCGATGTTGAGGTCTTTTGGAGATTATTGAACTTTGGAAGTTCTGTGTCCAGAAATTCGCTGGATCTGTGGCGCTACGTCCGGCGTAGGGATCGGAGATCGTTCTGGGTCGGGGTCGGATGAGTTCGGGGGTTTCCTTCTCTTTGGCTGGCTTCAACACCTTCTGGGAGGATGGTCGTCCCCTTAACGCGCTGGGGTGTTCGATCTTTTATTTGGGTGGTCGCTTATGTGGGCGACGATCGGAGTAGCGTTGGCCGTGGGTGGCGCTCTTCGTGGGTCTGGCGGTATATCACCATCAAATGTCTCCAGATCTACGTATGGCAAAGGCGGGTCTCAGTGACGACTTGTTTTCGCAGCGGACTTTGTTTGGGCGACGAAGATGAACGGACGTGGTGCTCAAGGCATGGCGTGGTGCATGGCGCTATTGGGCATGTCAGTACGCGGAAGGTACTCCAGTGGGTGGGCTAAAAATCGGTGTGGCGTCGGCCGTGGGTACGACAGGGCTGCGGTCGGTGTTTCAGGGGTCATCGGGCTAGATTCCGGTTAAGTGGAGAGGTTCTTTGGATATTAGGTTCGATGATTTCCGGACCTCGGTTTCCAAAGGGATTTGCGTGGCTGTTTCCCTCGTGGTTTGTTTTTGCACAAGTTGCTTGCCGTTGTCGTTGTCGTTGTTCGGGGCTGGTTGTCGTCTTGTCAGGGTTCCGTGGGTTCACCTTGTCCGTTGAGGGTAGGGTGCATGGGTGCGGTGGCTGAATCTTGGACCTGGGCTTCCTCAAGAGCGGGTTCCAGTTCGTTGGGGTTTGTCTCGTGTGTGAGATCCTGTAGGTTCGGGATGCGTGTGCCCCGTAGTTTGTTTTGATCCTGGGCTTCCTGTGTCGAGCGCCTGGAAGGTGTGATGATTCTTGTCTCGTGTGTGAGATCCCCGTTAAAGACTGGGATGTGTGTTCCTGGTTTGGCGACGGACGCGGGTGCTCCGACCGGCCGTGGGATTCGTTTTCCCGTTTGCTTGGTTGCGCAGTTTATCGGTGCTTTGCTTCGGATTCGTGTTTTCCGTTGTTTTCGCGGTGGTTGGTTTCGGTGTCAATTCTTCGTTGCATTATTGGGTGCCGTCTTCTTGGGGGGGTAGGTCGGGGACGTGTGTTCGTTTGTAGTTGGTTTCGGTGTCAATTTTGCCGTATTGGGGGCCGTATTCTTTGTGGTAGGTCTGGGGAAGTGTGTTCGCTGTTGACCTAGAATTCTTGGTGCTGGGTTCGGTGACGCCTTGTACGTGGTTGGATTGAACTGACGGTGGCGTTGGCGTGAGGTGGCGTGAATATTTAGCAGCGTGGTGCCGCATTGGATTGTCGTTTCGATAGCACATAGGAAGTCCATGCCGACTATAACTTGCTCCAGCATGTTATGTTGGACCAGGGTGGGATTTGGCCCCGCTCGTTGATCCGGTTTTGATGTGCGCCAGTAGAACTTGTGTGATGGATCTCTGACTGAGCCGTCAGTCAAGGCGTATGCGGACGCATGCATCTTGCAGGTTGGAGTTGTTGTTTAGTTGTCTTTTGGGGTTGTCGCTGACGAAACTTCTGGATGCCCCGGTGTCGATGGTGGCAATCGGTGTTTGTCCTCCTATTGTCACTATCGCCACTATTCGTCGTTTCTGTAGTGGGTTCCTTATGTTGCGGGTCTGTGGAGGCGTCGTTCTCGGCTGATCCCGTGTCAGTCGAGGACGCGTGTCGTATCCCGACGTGGCATTTGGCGGCAGCAAGTCGACGGTTGCCCCGCGCTTCCCCATTCCCAGCAGAATGCAGGATCAGTCGTAGGCGGCGTGTCCAGTTTTGACCACATCGGCGACAGGGCGCGCGTGGGTTGGCAATGGGTTTGGTGATCATTCAATGGGCGACGTCGTGGTTCGCTGCATTATTTTGATTCAGTTTGACTGTCTGCGCGGTGTGTCGGCTGAATCCCTTTGGGGTTCCGGAAAGGGGGTACGGTAGGACTCACCTTCTGCGGTCTGGTTGTCTTGCCGGCCTGGTGTCTCTTGGTGGGATTCGCATGGTTGCGGAGTCGTTATGTTTCCAACCGTGAATAAACTCGTAAACTGCCGCTAATCAACCGTTAGCTGTGACAAACTTTCCAGTTCGATTACGTCGCACGTATAGTTGGAGTCCTGGCAAAGCGTTGTCGTAGATCCTATAGAGTTTTTTAACTAGGTCGTACTCTCGGCTTTTGGTGCATGAAAGCCGTATCTCGATGAGATTTCTTTGAATGGTTCTCCCACCGCGGTATTGCGGCCTCGGATCTGGTCGTCCAATTGTTCCGAAATACCTTGGCGGCAGAAAATACGTCATGGAACTCCTGGCGGAAATGTGCAAAGGAACTCGCCCAGTATTTTGCTGGTACGGTGCCAGCGACTGGCTCGGTCGGTGAGTTTTTCGTGCACCCGAGGCTGCTGTTTGGCGTATTCCCGTAGGCGCGGGCGCGTTCCTCGAGTAGTTCCAGAAACGGATAGTGGGTCATCTTCTCCGTTAAACTGGATGCCCCATCCGCGGATGCGTCCTTGCCGTGCCGTGCGTGCGACGTGGTTATAGTAATATTTTTCTGGGTGCGTCAATCGACGGTATAATTCGCTGTTTGGGCGCATCATTTCGGTATATTGGTGGGGACGGAAGATCGGCGGCGTGTGACCATTGGTGGTCGCGGCGTGGGCTTTGGGGCTTTTAAGCCTTTTCGCTTTGGGGTCCCATATTCCGGTGCCTGCTGGTCCTGGATCTAGGGGGGCAAAGCGGGGACTTGAGCGTCCTGCTGGTTTTGCGTATTGCGCTCCTCGAGTTCTGCTAAACTATCTCCAGGCACCCGGCGGGAGTGGTCCGGCGACTAGTATTCAAAGTTCTTGACGCAACTCTTCAACAGTTCTTGTGGTGCAATGGTGAATTTCTTTTTTTTCCTTCCAATCAATCGGCTTCCTCTTTGTAGATCCAGGGATGCTGACGCCTGGATTGGCGATTGGTTCGCTGGTGTGGAAATCAATGCTCGCGTCGTCTTCGTAGGCTTCCATGGTGATTGAACTCTTCCGCCTCGGTGTTGTTTTTGGGCACTTTTCACTGTTTTAGCACTTGGTCACTGCGTTTACTTTCCCGGCCAGTTCGCGACTGGATTCGGGTGGGTACGCGAATTTGGTTTTGTACCGGACTTGTGTTCTGTGCCAGCTCTACTATTCTTTCTCGGTGGCCGTGGGTCTTTAAGCCACGTAGCCCCGTGTTAAGGGATTCTTTAAGTTTCCTTAAAGTTGCCTGAAAGTTGGCTTTGAAATCTTCTTAAAGTTTCCGTAAGTCCCTGCTCGGGCGCCACTTGTAATGCTACTCTATTTCAGTCTGAGGTAAGCTCAGTCTGTCCAGGGTTCGCTACAAAAGAAATTTTGTAGTATTGCTGGAACTTTAGGGTAGGGCTTGGCCGTGAGACCGAAAGTGGAGCGGGCGTGAGTCTTGTTACCGTGTAGGTGCTTTTGGGCGATCGCACTTGGCGATGAAAGGAAAACGCTGACACCTGAATTTTGGTGTATGCGGTAATATGGCTTGTTTTGTCACCTGATTTTTTTTGTGTTCGCGCTCGGCGAAGAAATGATGACACTTCGTGAGTTTTGGTTTTTGATATTATTTAACTGGCTTTTTATTTGTGTTCTGTGTCTTTTCTTGTGTCGTGTAGTGGTTTCGTGTATAGTGTTCTCGCGGAGCCGATACGATTTAGAATAGGCAATGGACTGCCGCTACTGTGTAGAATAGGCGATGGACTGCCGTGTTTTAGGATAGGCGATGGACTGCCCCGATGGATCGCGGGCTCGGCCTATTTAAGGCCGACAAGTCCAGTGCTGAGTCCGCAAGTATGGGTGCTGGGTGGGTGTCAGTTCTCCGAGCGTATTCCGGCCAGCGGTCATTGCCTCGGTTGCACCGAGAAATGACCTGTGTGGAGCTGTGTAACTCGGCGGGGACGGGGAGACTGTGGCGCGTGTGTCGATTCAGCATGAATCCATCGGCGCATGTGACTTGAAAATTTACAGAGTAAGGTGTACTGTGTTTGTGTTGTTTGTGTATCGATATATGTATGACAAAGTCTCTTAGTGCTATTAATATGATTATATATATGAATGTAACGGGCCCTGGTCCCAGGGTTCGTTCAAGGTTTCAGGCCTTATAAGCTCTGTGAGTTTTGCATTCGCTCCCTGATTACGCCGAGCGTACACTTAAACGCCACGGCCTACGTCCTGCCAGACATAGCCGGCAATCTTCCTTCATATACGATCCCGCAGAATGCGCTGCGAGACTTGCCATACCTGACATAAGCAGACCCTACGTTTTATGAGAGCTCACAGATAGACGTTTTGATCGGAGCCGATATCCTTCCGTCCGTATTGTTAAGCGGCTCACAGACCGACATCTGAAACTATCTTTGGCTGACCGGTCCAGTGCCAAGTGCTGTTCCTGAAAGATTGCATCCTTCTCCACTCGAATTTCCCACGTCCACAACGCTCCATTAGACAAACTTCTCACAAAGTTTTTTGGGAGGTGGAGGATCTACCTATCAAGGTAGTAGGAGAGTCGGACTCCTTTTGCGAAAGCAGTTTTATTCGAACCACTTCAAGAACGTCAAGCGGGAAGTACGTGGTAACACTGCCGTTTCGTGACCCCGCTCATTTGTGGTCAGGCCTGAGGCATTCAAGGTTCATTGTCCTAGCTCAGTTTCTCCGAAATGAGAATCGGCTTAGGAGAGACGATCCATTTCAAGAGCAGTTTAACTCTGTGATCCATGAATATTAAGATCTCGACCATATGACAGAGGTTCCGTCCACTAATGATTCCGCCAATTATTATCTCCCGCACCATGCTGTAATCAAGCCAGAGAGCACTACTACGAAAGTCCGCATGGTATTCAACGCGTCCAGCCCTTCTGCGAACGGCACGAGCTTGAATGATCTTCATGATTGTCCGTTCCTCCGATCCGACTTAACCCTCCAAATCCTGAAGTGGCGCTATTTCCGATACATCTTTAACGCCGACATTACAAAGATGTATCGCCAGACTTGGGGTACATCCGACGCACACGCCCTTCCAGCGAATCTTTTTTCGAAACCAGGCGAATGGTCATCGATGGTAGCGCTCTGTTTTTTTAGCCATCCGGGTCCTGCAACAGCTTGCCGACGAAATCCAGTCGCGATTTTCAAAGGCAAAGTCACATTGTGCGGCAATTCATTACGTCGACGACGTCCTAGCCAGAGGCTCCATCAAGGAGGCTCAGCTGGCTATCAAGAATTGCAAGCCGCCCTCTTCTCCGCAGGTTTTCCACTGCGTAACTGGACGTCCAATCAAAAGAGATTTTAGACGGGCTTCCAGTGACCACCTCCTGCACACCGATTTTCAGGAAATCGATGCCGAGAGCACGGCAAAGTCCCTCGGAGTTCGCTGGAAGGCGACGTCAGACGAGTTCTTCTTTGTTCCTCCCGTGTTCACGCTTGAGTCATCCTTCACCAAGCGAGAAGTTCTTTTCCAAATTGCGAAGCTGTTTGACCCCGCGGGGTGCTTAGCCCCATTCATCGTCCGGTCCAAGATTTTCATGCAGGAAATCAGGTTGGTTGGGACGAACATCTGCCAAGTGCGTTGTACCAACGCTGGCTGGACTTTCTGCAAAGTTACGCTGCACTCCTCGACATCAGAATCCCAAGATGGATTTGTTCCCAGCCATCGGTAAAGGTCGAACATCACGGTTTCTGCGATGTCTCCGAAAAGGCGTACAGTGCAGGGATCTACGTGCGCGTCGAGTGTGATCATCATATCCCGGTGAATCTGCTGTTGGCGAAAACACGAGTTGCTCCCGTGAAAACCGTCTCAGTTCCTCGGTTAGAGCTGTGCGGTGCAGTGCTCCTTCCGAAAAGGCGACGGCTATCCTGCCAATCATTCCGACAAAAAATCCTCAATGCTAATACTGGACCGATTCTACTATTGTGCTGGCCTGGTTGAGCAAGCCCGCTTGCCACTGGACTACCTTTGTGGCCAATCGAGTGACCAAGATAGCTCAGACTACCGACACCAAGCATTGGGCTCATGTTCGGTCCGAACATAACCCCGCTGACTTAGCCAGTCGAGGCGTATCGTTACCAGAACTGTTGGGTGGCAACCACCTCTGGTGGCATCTCCACGGGAACACTGGCCACCCCAAGCCAACAAAGCTCCACCTATGACTCTAGAGCAGCGGGCCGTGAAGGTCCATTTTGTTTCCAGCCCTCCCCAAGATTTAATGGAGCGTTTCTCCCAACTTAAGAAGGCTCTTCGAGTGCGGGCGTATGTGCTACCGTTTATTCAGTGTTGCCGGAAGGTAACACCTGCACGCAGGGGCCACCTCACTAGTGGGGAAATTAACGAAGCGGAGCGAACTCATATCCTAGAGGCTCAACGCCGGGACTTCCCCAAGAATTTCACTGCCTGAGTGGTAAACGTCCCGTGCCAAGTTCGAGCTCTATTTTGAACCTGAACCCCTTTCCTATACCGACATGGGATCATGAGATCCTTTGGCCGGATTGCCGTCTCAAGATTTGAAGCATGCTGTAACGAATTACATCCAAACCTAATATCTTCAGGCGCGGTGTCAACATGGGAGGAGCGCACGCAAAATATTCCGGCATTCACTCGTCGGCTACAGGGGTGTGGTAATCTTGATTCCCCTTCCGTGAAGTGCCTTTCTTCATTATACCATTTAAATATTTTGCGTGCTAACGACGGTCCTTTCGGGACAGAGAACCTATACTCCGGGAGAGCTGTGCCAAATCTCCTTGGACGTCCTTCGTATTTGCTCTGCTTTTTTGACAGCTCGATTCACTTGGAGGCCCTTCCGGCCTGACCACCTAGTTTTGGCCCTTCTGCCCGTGGCGTCCATCCACGAGGCTGTCGTTCGCAGCGGTACAATGGCAATGCTTGGGGTCAGCCGATGTCAAATGTCTCGTATTTCAGCGGCATTACAAAATTTATTCATATACTGAGGTAAAATAGCCATCAACAAACATCCGTTCGTAGTCGTACCAAAGCTCAACCTAGGATTTGGTGAATCAGAAATAATGGTATATGTAGATAATTAAAGTTTCAAAAATAAAATAATATGAATGAATTATGTGAAAAATACCTGTAAATTTTATAAACATAACATAAAATATATAAAACCCACAAATAAAAACCTAAACGAGCAATTTACGCTCCACTGACATCTTCGTCGCTGGAGCAGACCGGAGAGTTCGTCGCTCGGCCAACTTTCAGTGAACCTCGGATTCACCTCGGGAACAAGGCGGTCTCTTTTCCCGACTGCGATGTCGGCAGTCTGCCACCGTTCTCTCTGCCTTTGCCCCCCTTTCTTTACGTTACTTTGTTTGGTTTCTATTCAAAGACAAACATTTATTCCACTCATACCTTTTTCCAGCTGGGCTCCATCGACGAAAGCGCTTGAAGAACGCCTGAAATGCTGTGGGTGGAAAAGAATTTAGGGGCATTTGGGGACTGGGAAAGAACATAAACCTCGATCGGCAAGTGACAAGACGGGGCAAACGGACGTTTCACTAGACTATCCTGCTCGATTTGCCGGCAATCTTTTTTTTTTTTCCGATTTTCTTAAATACTAATCACCCCCTCCTTCTTCCCTTTTTAGCGGGGGTTTACGTAGCGCCGAGCTAATGTTAGACGAATTCAGCCGATTTGATTCCGTCCGTATTGTTAAGCGGCAGACCGCATCTGTGGACCGACATCTGAAACTATCTTTTGGCTGACCGGTCCATTGCCAAGTGCTGTTCCTGAAAGATTGCATCCTTCTCCACTCGAATTTCCCACGTCCGCGACGCTCCATTAGACAAACTTCTCACAAAGTTTTGGGAGGTGGAGGATCTACCTATCAAGGTAGTAGGAGAGTCGGACTCCTATTGCGAAAGCCATTTTATTCGAACCACTTCAAGAACGTCAAGCGGGAAGTACGTGGTAACACTGCCGTTTCGTGACCCCGCTCATTGTGGGTCAGGCCTGGGGCATTCAAGGTTCATTGTCTCTAGCTCAGTTTCTCGAAATGAGAATCGGCTAAGGAGAGACGTTCCATTTCAAGAGCAGTTTAACTCTGTGATCCATGAATATTAAGATCTCGACCATATGACAGAGGTTCCGTCCACTAATGATTCCGCCAATTATTATCTACCGCACCATGCTGTAATCAAGCCAGAGAGCACTACTACGAAAGTCCGCATGGTATTCAACGCGTCCAGCCCTTCTGCGAACGGCACGAGCTTGAATGATCTTCATGATTGTCCGTTCCTCCGATCCGACTTAACCCTCAAAATCCTGAAGTGGCGCTATTTCCGATACATCTTTAACGCCGACATTACAAAGATGTATCGCCAGATTTGGGTACATCCGACGCACACGCCCTTCCAGCGAATCTTATTTCGAAACCAGGCGAATGGTCTCGATGGTAGCGCTCTGTTTTTTAGCCATCCGGGTCCTGCAACAGCTTGCCGACGAAATCCAGTCGCGATTTTCAAAGGCAAGTCACATTGTGCGGCAATTTATGTACGTCAACGACGTCCTAGCCAGAGCAGACTCCATCAAGGAGGCTCAGCTGGCTATCCTGCAACAGCTTGCCGACGACATCCAGTCGCGATTTTCAAAGGCAAGTCACATTGTGCGGCAATTCATGTACGTCGACGACGTCCTAGCCAAGAGCAGACTCCATCAAGGAGGCTCAGCTGGCTACGAATTGCAAGCCGCCCTCAGCTCCGCAGGTTTTCCACTGCGTAACTGGACGTCCAACCAAAAGAGATTTTAGACGGGCTTCCGAGTGACCACCTCCTGCACACCGATTTTCTGGAAATCGATGCCGAGAGCACGGCAAAGTCCCTCGGAGTTCGCTGGAAGGCGACGTCAGACGAGTTCTTCTTTGTTCCTCCCGTGTTCACGCTTGAGTTATCCTTCACCAAGCGAGAAGTTCTTTCCCAAATTGCGAAGCTGTTTGACCCGCGGGGTGGTTAGCCCCATTCATCGTCCGGTCAAGATTTTCATGCAGGAAATCTCTGGTTGGGACGAACATCTGCCAAGTGCGTTGTACCAACGCTGGCTGGACTTTCTGCAAAGTTACGCTGCACTCCTCGACATCAGAATTCCAAGATGGATTTGTTCCCAGCCATCGGTAAAGGTCGAACATCACGGTTTCTGCGATGCCTCCGAAAAGGCGTACGGTGCAGGGAGCTACGTGAGCGTCGAGTGTGACCATCATATCCCGGTGAATCTGCTGTTGGCGAAAACACGAGTTGCTCCCGTGAAAACCGTCTCAGTTCCTCAGTTAGCGCTGTGCGGTGCAGTGCTTCCTTCCGAAAAGGCGACGGCTATAGCTCAGACTACCGACATCCCAAGCATTGGGCTCATGTTCGGTCGTTGAACAAGCCCGCTTGCCACTGGACTACCTTTGTGGCCAATCGGTAACCAAGATAGCTCAGACTACCGACCCAGAATTTTTGCTCATGTTCGGTCGAACATAACCCCGCTGACTCATTAGCGAGTCGGGGCGTATCTTTTACCAGAACTGTTGGGTAACCACCTCTGGTGGCATCTCCACGGGACCAGCTTGGTTGCAACTCCACGGGCCAGTGGCTCAAGCCAACAAAGCTCCAACTATGACTCTAGAGCAGCGGGCCGTGAAGGTCCATTTTGTTTCCAGCCCTCCCAAGATTTAATGGGCGATTCTCCCAACTTAAGAAGGCTCTTCGAGTGCGGGCGTATGTGCTCCCTTTTATTCAGTGTTGCCGGAAGGTAACACCTGCACGCAGGGGCCACCTCACTAGTGGGGAAATTAATGAAGCTGAGCGAACTCATATCCTAGAGGCTCAAGCGCCGGGACTTCCCCAAAATTTCACTGCCTGAGTGGTAAACGTCCCGTGCCAAGTTCGAGCTCTATTTTGAACCTGAACCCCTTCCTAGACCGACATGGGATCATGAGAGCCTGTGGCCGGATCACAGCGTCTCAAGATTTGAAGCATGATGTAACGAATTACATCCAAACCTAATATCTTCAGGCGCGGTGTTAGACATGCGTCTTGAGCGTGGCGCACGCGGAATATTCCGGCTCAGGCTCGTCGGCTAGGGGGTGTGGTAGTCTTGCTTCCCCTTCCGTGAAGTGCCTTTCTTCCTTAAATATTTTGCGTGCTAACGACATGCCAATCCGGGACAGAGAATGGGTCCTCTCCCAACAGACCAGCTTCTTTCTCCTTGGACGTCCTTCGTTCTGGCTCGCCGGGTTTTGACAGCTCGACCTCCGATGTTCCGAGGCCCTATATGCCCCATATGTACCATTGGCCCTTTTGCCCCTGGCATCCATCACTTGGAGGCCCCTTCGTTCCAGGTTTCTCTCTTGATGCATGGTTTCAGCCGATGTCAAGGCTGTCCGTATTTCAGTACATTCCAAAATTTATTCATATACTAACAGTAAAACCCTGACAAACATCCACGACTCGTTTCGTAGCAAAGACAACCTAGGTTTGGTGAATCAGCCATCAAAATAATGGTATATGTAGATAATTAAATTAAAATAAAATAATATGAATGAATTATGTGATAAAGACTAAACGTAAATTTTATAAACATAACATAAAAATATATAAAACCACCAAATAAAAAACCTAAACGAGCAATTTACGCTCCACTCGATCTTCGTCGCTGAGAGCAGACGAGAGAGTTCGTACTCCTCCGTCGCTGAACCTCGGATTCACCGATCGTTTTCTCTCTTTTCCCGACTCAGCTGTCGGCAGTCTGCGTTCTCTCTGCCTTTAGGGACCCTTTCTTTACGTGCCCGCGCTCTTTGTTTGGTTTCTATTCAAAGACAAACGTCTTTATTCCATTCATACCTTTTTCCAGCTGGGCTCCATCGACGAAAGTTTGAAGAACGCCTGAAATGCTGTGGGTGGAAAAGAATTTAGGGGCATTTGGGGACGGGAAAGAACATAAACCTCGATCGGCAAGTGACAAGACGGGGCAAACGGACGTTTCACTAGACTATCTCACTCGATTTGCTCATCCTGCATTTTTTCCGATTTTCTTAAATACTAATCACCCCAGACCCTCCGTTTTATGAGGGGTTTACGTAGCGCCGAAAATAATGTTAGACGAATTCACGATTTGATTCCGTCCGTATTGTTAAGCGGCTCACAGACCGACATCTGAAACTATCTTTGGCTGACCGGTCCAGTGCCAAGTGCTGTTCCTGAAAGATTGCATCCTTCTCCACTCGAATTTCCCACGTCCACAACGCTCCATTAGACAAACTTCTCACAAAGTTTTGGGAGGTGGAGGATCTACCTATCAAGGTAGTAGGAGAGTCGGACTCCTATTGCGAAAGCAGTTTTATTCGAACCACTTCAAGAACGTCAAGCGGGAAGTACGTGGTAACACTGCCGTTTCGTGACCCCGCTCATTGTGGGTCAGGCCTGAGGCATTCAAGGTTCATTGTCTAGCTCAGTTTCTCCGAAATGAGAATCGGCTAAGGGAGAGACGTTCCATTTCAAGAGCAGTTTAACTCTGTGATCCATGAATATTAAGATCTCGACCATATGACAGAGGTTCCGTCCACTAATGATTCCGCCAATTATTATCTACCGCACCATGCTGTAATCAAGCCGAGAGAGCACTACTACGAAAGTCCGCATGGTATTCAACGCGTCCAGCCCTTCTGCGAACGGCACGAGCTTGAATGATCTTCATGATTGTCCGTTCCTCCGATCCGATTTAACCCTCAAAATCCTGAAGTGGCGCTATTTCCGATACATCTTTAACGCCGACATTACAAAGATGTATCGCCAGACTTGGGTACATCCGACGCACACGCCCTTCCAGCGAATCTTATTTCGAAACCAGGCGAATGGTCTCGATGGTAGCGCTCTGTTTTTAGCCATCCGGGTCCTGCAACAGCTTGCCGACGAAATCCAGTCGCGATTTTCAAGGCTTTTCACATTGTGCGGCAATTTATGTACGTCAACGACGTCCTAGCCATCCAGGACTCCATCAAGGAGGCTCAGCTGGCTATCCTGCAACAGCTTGCCGACGACATCCAGTCGCGATTTTCAAAGGCAAGTCACATTGTGCGGCAATTCATGTACGTCGACGACGTCCTAGCCAGAGCAGACTCCATCAAGGAGGCTCAGCTGGCTATCCAAGAATTGCAAGCCGCCCTCAGCTCCGCAGGTTTTCCACTGCGTAACTGGACGTCCAACCAAAAAGAGATTTTAGACGGGCTTCCGAGTGACCACCTCCTGCACACCGATTTTCAGGAAATCGATGCCGAGAGCACGGCAAAGTCCCTCGGAGTTCGCTGGAAGGCGACGTCAGACGAGTTCTCCTTTGTTCCTCCCGTGTTCACGCTCGAGTCATCCTACACCAAGCGAAAGGTTATTTCCCAATTTGCGAAGCTGTTTGACCCCGCGGGGTGGTTAGCCCCATTCATCGTCCGGTCAAGATTTTCATGCAGGAGATCTGGTTGGTTGGGACGAACATCTGCCAAGTGCGTTGTACCAACGCTGGCTGGACTTTCTGCAAAGTTACGCTGCACTCCTCGACATCAGAATTCCAAGATGGATTTGTTCCCAGCCATCGGTAAAGGTCGAACATCACGGTTTCTGCGATGCCTCCGAAAAGGCGTACGGTGCAGGGAGCTACGTGAGCGTCGAGTGTGATCATCATATCCCGGTGAATCTGCTGTTGGCGAAAACACGAGTTGCTCCCGTGAAAACCGTCTCAGTTCCTCAGTTAGCGCTGTGCGGTGCAGTGCTTCCTTCCGAAAAGGCGACGGCTATAGCTCAGACTACCGACATTGTGCTGGCCTGGTTGAGCAAACTGGCACCTTTTGGGCTCATGTTCGGTCCGAACATAACCCCGCTGACTTAGCCAGTCGAGGCGTATCTTTACCAGAACTGTTGGGTAACCACCTCTGGTGGCATCTCCACGGGAACACTGGCCAGCCCCTTGCCAACAAAGCTCCAACTATGACTCTAGAGCAGCGGGCCGTGAAGGTCCATTTTGTTTCCAGCCCTCTCCAAGATTTAATGGAGCGATTCTCCCAACTTAAGAAGGCTCTTCATTCTGAACAGTGCATCAGGGACGACATTCAACCTGCCACTACGGTGTTCAATCTTGAAATGGAAGCCTTGTAGTTTCAACGCCCAGCGAGCCGTGAACTCATGTCCTGCGACATAAGCTCGGAATCGCTTTATGCAGACGATGGCTGCCAGGCATTCTTGCTCAGTAACTGAGTAATTCCTCTGAGCTTTGTTTACCTTTTTTCGAAACAAACACTATTGGGTATTCGTGGCATTCTGGTGTTTGTTGGACTAATACTCCCCCAACCCCTGTTTTGCTGGCATCACACTGGATGAAGAACGGCTTGCCGAAATCTGGACTTCGAAGTACTGGCGCAGAGTACAGCATTTCCTTCAGTTTCTCGAACGCCGCCTGTCCTTCTGTGGTCATCCCAAACTTCTTCCTAGGCTTCAATAAGTCTATTAAAGGCGTTGCAACGGAGGCAAAATGATCAATAAATTGTCTATAGCATCCTACCATCCCCAGAAACCTCGCAGGGACTTCAAACTCTTGGGCAGCGAATAATCGTTCATGGCCGATATCTTTTCTGGGTCGATACGAATGACGCCATTCCCTACAATATGGCCCAAATACTTCACCGAGCGCATACAGAACTTGCTCTTTTCAACATTGAGCGTCAATCCCGCCGATTTCACCTGTTGTGCCACTACGCTCAGAACCTTCATATGGGTTTCAAAACTGTCCGTATACAAACACTTAATTCCGGAGATCTGGCGAAATAAGTTTGTCCATCAAACGGGTCATCGTTTGTGAAGCATTGGACAAGCCAAAAGGCATTACCTTGTATTGAAAGAGTGGCTTGCCCGGTATGGTGAACGCCGTCTTGTCGCGCTAGCTGGGCTCTAGCGGAACTTGCCAATATGCATCTTTCAGGTCTAAACTGGAAATATACATGACCTTTGGAAGCCGGCTTAATATACCATCAATTTGGGGATAAGCATTCTTTTTGGTCACCGCATTGACCTTTCTGCTGTCCAGACAGAGTCGAATCTTACCCGGCTTCTGCACCAGAACAACGGGCGAAGACCAGGCACTGTCCGATTCGTCGATGACCCCCATCTTGAGCATCCTATCGACCTCAGCGTACAACAATTTCTCAACCGCTGGAGATACCGGAAAATGCCGTTGTTTTACCGGTTTGGTCTCCAACATCTATCGTGTGTGAGAGAAAACTTGTCTTCCCAAGGCCCGATACAGCGAAGGACGGAAATTGAGCTATGACATTCCTTAAAATGCTCCTCTGAGCCTCCGAAATTTCCAGGGAGTCCAATGTGAGTTCAGAGACTTGCATTAATGGAAGAAGAAGGTCAAAAGTCGACCAGAAATCAATTCCCAGGTAGAGATCTTGGCTCAGTGAGAGTTTTATATGTAACTTCAACTCCTTGGTCACATCCTTGTACCTCACCGGGATTTTAAGACGTCCCAGAACCTCTTGTTTGGTGCCATCTGCGTACGAGCTGCTGAATCACTTCTTTTAAGAGGGATCCTGCTTCTAATTACCTCTTCAGCCAATTTTCCCCTATCACGCTCATCGCTGCTCCTGTATCTATTAATCCTAAAACTATTCTATCTAATAATCTAACTTCGGCATAAGGCCGTCCATCATTCTTCTCATACCCAATTGCATTGATGGCCTTTAACGAGCGCCAGTATGCCCGCATTCTATTTGCGTTTCTGGAGGTCGATTTTACCCTCGCAAAAGTGTGACTGGCGGCATGATTTATATTCCAGTCGATGAGCTGAGGCCAGACAGTCGACTGATCCTCAACTGTACTGGCACAACTCTCACATCGAATTGAACAGTATCCTCTAGGCTCGGGGTTCTTGGTTTGCTGGCTTGTTTCTTGGAACACACAACTGTGCGCGCAATTGCGTGTTCGCTTTTCCGTTTTTTGACAACGAACACAAGAAGGCTTATAAGTGTTTGTTTGTCCGCACCCATAACAGAAAATTCTGCGCTTAGCCTCACAGTCTTGGTATCGATGACCTTCCTTGTGGCAGTTCAAAACACTAGCGCCATTGCACCACCATCTACATCTAAGAACTCCATAGCATCATCTGACTGAGCCTCCTCGATAAGCTTAGCTACCTGCTTGCGGAACGGTACCTCCTTCTGATAGCCCTGACTCTTCCTCACATCGTCTAAAAAGCTCTCCCTTCGACGACATATCTCCCTCAAACGGTCCACCGAAGGTATTAAGAGATTCAGCAACTCATGCCTTATCTATGGACGCAGGTTTCTCCTCACTGGCTCCACAGTTTCCCGTTCCGACAACGGAGTCTCAAAGTTATCCATCAGTACAACTATGGAATCGTAGAAACAGTCGAAGCTTTCTCGATCCCGCTGTTTACGGTCACGAATGGCCTCCCTCAGATCGACATCTGTCATCGTGTCGCTGAATTGCTTTCGCAAAGCCTCGCAAAGGAGATCCCAACGCAAATCCCGAGCTGTCTTGTGGAATCGCCGAAAGAATTCCCTCGCCTTTCCATCGAACATCAGGCTGGCATTGCTACAGAGGACGGCAAAATTACCTTCGAGTGTCTGATGTGTGAGCGCCTCTACCCTATAAATGAAATTGTCGATGCTGAGGCCCTCTTGACTCCCACTGAATCGCACCTTCCATCCGTTCAAAATGTGGCCCACTTTATCGGGTCTCTGCAGGAGATCGGAGACCACACTCCTTGGAGTTTCACGAGCCGAAGCTGGATAGTTGACGAATATGGGCGGTCAAAAGTTGTCTGACGTTGGGTATCATCGTCGGTTACTCTTCCTCTCTGCGAAGCCGTTTCCTGTGCCCGAAGATATTCAGCAATATTTGTCTGAAAAAGCTGAGCCATTTGATTCGTTAATTGAGTTAGCAGAAAATTCTGCTTGGTTTGAACAGCTTGGGTTACCGTGTTGGTCAGGAGCTCAGCTTGTAGTGCTCCCAATTTTATAGGCTCTCTGGCTGCGCTAGTAACCTGACTACTCCGAGCTGGTACCTTGTACGGGCCTGCTGTCTGGTGTTTTAGCTATCGATTCCGATCAGGTAGCTGCCTTCTCACACAGTTTTGCATGTAGGACAAAAAGGTTTTCGTCTGCGTCATGTCCACATTTAGTTTTAAACAAAACCCCCTTCTCACAAACTCTTCTCACACAGTTTGCACTGCGGTGGGGATGGGGCGTTAGCCTCCCCTTCATCATCGGAGTGCATTATCATATTAAAATCAAAAATTAATAAATAATTATAACATAACTGCTACCTAATATATGGCTTACTATCTAAAAAAAATCTTCCGTATTTATCTTTTTAGAATAGTTTTTCTAAATTTATTTTACTACGAAAAAGACCGAGTTTGGTGGCTGCAAATTTCTATATATTTAAACGAGACGAGGGTAACTGACGTGCGTTCGATTTCAATGATATTTCTCGACTTCTTTTTTTTTTCGTTATAAATATTCTTAAGCCTAACTTATCTAGGGCGGCGAAGCGGGGCGAATTCGCCAAGAGCGAGAGAGAGCTTTATTGCGCTCCCGCTTCGCCCTAAACTATCTTACACTAGACTTCAAATTTTTTCTAAATAATTCATGCGTCTTGACGCGACACCGGCCCCGTTGAAGGCCTGTGGGACTTCAACCCATCGGCAGAAGCGCCAATTTATGGATCGGCCTCCTGTAGACCGCTCCGCTGCTCGTCCTGAGGTCGACCACCCTGACCTTTCCGTCCTGCCCGGCGTGTGTTTCGACGACCCTTCCGAGGAGCCACTGTTGGGGCGGAAGGTTGTCCTCTGCGACGATGACGAGGTCGCCTTCCTCGACGTTGGGCTGCTCCTGGTGCCACTTGCATCTTATTTGCAAGCCCAGCACATACTCCGGGACCATCGCTGCCAGAACATTTGCCTGGCTGACGAGACAAGCCGCCATCGCCTTGAGCAACTCAGACCCTCCTGGTCCGGGGTCCGGGGTGCTGGGGGTGCGATGAGCGGCCCGCCTGTCAGCAGGTGCCCGGGAGTCAGGGCGTCTCCGTCGCTTGGGTCGGGGCTTAGTGGTCCCAGAGGGCGCGAGTTTAGCACCGCCTCGATGCCCACCATCACGCTCTCCAGCTCCTCGGCGGTAAAGAGTGCGCTTCCGGCCGACCTCAGCAGGAGGTTTTGGCCGACTTCACTCCTGCTTCCCACAGTCCGCCCATGTGCGGAGCTCGAGGTGGCAGGAAGGCGAACTCGCAGCCGCTTCTCGCTGCGAACTCTCGAATTGAGTCCGCTTCCGTCTCCAGCGTCCTCCTCAGTTCGTCGAAGTGGCGACTTGCTCCGACGAAATTTGTCGCGTTGTCGTAGTTCACGCGGAGCGGACATCCTCGACGACCAACGAACCTTTGAAAAGCCAATAAGAAGGAGTTAGTCGTTAGATCGGAGACAATTTCTAGATGAACCGCCTTGGACGCAAAACAGACAAATAACGTATATGTAGGTCTTATAAGGGGCCTACCACGAATTTTTTAGTGTCGTATAGACTGGGCCACAAAAATCAACGCCACATACTGCGAATGGGCGGAGAGCACGGAGCCGGTCTGCGGGTAGATTTCCCATCATTTGGGTCTGGAGGCGAGGCTTGCATTTAAAGCAGCGAATGCACGACCTGACCATTGCCCTGCAGACCTCCTGAGCGTTTACTATCCTAACACGCTGCCTAAGGATGCTCACAAGTGCTCGTGGGCCAGCATGAAAATTCGTTTGATGCAGATGGCGAACATAGGTCTGCACAAACTGCGAGCGTTTTGTCAACAGCAAAGGAAACTTGGCATGGTATGACATAGGAGCGTTAACTAGTCGCCCCCAACTCGCAACAACGAAAAGGAGCACCAAGTCCCCATTTCTTCGTTGATGAAGGGATTCAATCGCTGAAGACTGGGGCCTAACCTGGTGCCTTTACGAACCCTTTCGATCTCTTCCTGATACTCGTTTTTTTTGGATCAGCTCGACAATTTTGTGAAAAGCCTCATCGTACTCTACTGGTGACGGAGTGACTTCAAATTTAAGACCTTTGTCTTTACATTTTCGGATGAAGCGGAACACGTAAACGAACACTCTTAGCAGCTTGAGGTGTGACGAGTATCCCTCGATAATTTTACTAAATTATTTGATTTAGCGGCCACGGTCAGTCCGACCGCTGTCTTTCTGGTTTCCAGCTTCAGCTCCTCTTCAGAAAGCTCGAAGTGGGGATTTCTGGGCCAGCTCTCTTCTTCTTCCTTCAAAAACGCTGGTCCACTAAACCAGATCGACTGCGAAATCTCCTCAATGTCACAACCTCTCGAAACTATGTCTGCTGGGTTCTGTTTAGTTGGGACATGCCGCCACGTAGCATCATCTGACCACTCCTGAATCTCAGCTACTCGGTTCGCAATGAATGTTGATAACGACGAAGGGTGGGATCGGATCCAATGAAGGGTCACTTCCGAATCCGACCAACACACCATTCGTTCAATCGGCACCTCGAGTAGCGATTTGAGTCGGTGACAGAGATCTGCGAGAAGGTGAGCGGCACATAACTCAAGCCTTGGAAGCGTTTTCGTCTTGAGCGGCGCTACTTTCGACTTTGCGGGTCAACAACGAGACCTTGAAACCTTCTGCAGTCTTACTACGGATATAGACGCATGCTCCATAAGCTCTCATGGAGGCGTCGGCAAAGGCATGTACTTGTATCGGTGACATGGGATCAGTATGCACAAAGCGAGGTATGGCAATCTTCTCCAGCTGACTCAAGGATTCTTTTAGAAAGTTCCAAGATGTTTCCAGATTCATTGGAATTGACTCATCCCAATCTAGTTTGTTAAGCCACAGCTCCTGCAGTAGGATCTTTCCCCTTGATTACCAAGGGGCTTAACAAACCAAGGGGTCAAACAGCTTTGATGTCACCGATAATATGTTCCGTTTTGTCGCTCGGAGACCCATGACTGAACTGTCAATTTGAAACCTAAAGACGTCTTCATGCGGTAGCCACGATATTCCCAACGCCTTGGTTGACTCCGAGTCCGAGATCGTTATTGGTTTAACTGTGCTCTCGGATGCTGAGACTTCAGCTGAGTTCGAGAACCACTTGGTCAGCTCAAACCCTGCGGCTTGAAGAACCTGAGCCACATCAAACTTAATGGTCTTTAACTCCTCCACACAACCAGCACCAGTCAACATATCATCGACATAAAAGTCGGACCCGATAACTTTAGCAGCCTTTGGGAATGAGAGCTTTGCAGACTCACTCAACCTTTTCAAACACCGAATAGCCAAAAATGGGGCAGGTCCAGTCCCATATGTTACAGTGTTGAGCTGATATATATTCTCAAGGACTCAGATGGGTCTCTTCTCCACACGATCAACTGAAACTGCCTGTCCGCTTCATTCACCATCACTTGGCGATACATCTTTTTTACATCGGCAGTCAGGGCGAACCTGTGCAGACGGAAGCGAAGCAGCGTTGAGTATAACTCCTCTTGAATAGTCGGTCCGACCATCAGAATGTCATTCAAGGCCACCTGAGATGACGTCTTCGACGACGCATCGAACACGACGCGAAGCTTCGTGGACGTACTTTGGGGCCGAAGGACACACTGATGTGGAATTACGTAGTGTGGAGCAGAAGGACAAGTATTGTCAGTCGGCGACATATGACCTAAGGGAGAGGTACTCTTCCATGAATTCCAAGTACATTTTCTTCAACTCAGGGTCGCGGGACAATCTTCTTTCGAGCGACAAAACCGCCGTTTAGCAATCTCGAAGGAATTGCCTAAGCAATTTGGATCGGATTTAAACGGCAGCCGTACTCAAACCGACCTGAAGGCAAGACTTGAGTAGTCTTTCTATAATGCTCCTCACATAACTTGTGTTCAGGAGTTAAAGGCTTTTTAGAAGATGGCAATTCTTCTAGTGACCAAAACTTTGTAGTGTGCTGTCGATAGACACCACTGACTCTTTTCTCGACAACTCAGACAGTTCCTCGCTTCCTGGGTGACAGTCACCGTTGGACTGTATCTTCCAGACACAATCCAACCGAGAAGCGTTTTCTGCAGAGTTGGATAGTCAGGACCTTGTCTAATTTGACCAACCGATAAGAGTTCGAAAAATGACTCTGCACCTATCAACATATCTATTCTTTGTGGCTTGTAGAAATATGGGTCTGCAAGAGGTAGGTTCTTCGGGATTTTCCAGTCACTCACATTAAGTGCGTGATCAGGGTGGTATCCTGAGATTGACTTCAGAATCCAGAAATCGACCGAGAACTCACTACCATTGATTCGCGACTTCACCACCGTGTGTATCTTTTTCTTGACTTGTGAATTAGATTCTCCAATTCCAAGCAAGTTGATGCACGACTCCTCCCTACGGATCTGTAAGCGCTGTGCTAGGTCCTCAGTTATGAAGTTAGTTTGTGACCCAGAGTCAAGCAGTGCTCGGGCCAAAACATACTCTCCATTTTTAGTTCGGACGCTTACGATTGACGTTGCCAGAATTACTCTATCCAAAGCTGTCGCATGGAGTGCATGCGAAGTGGAAGGGCTACTCTGACTAGGAGGGGAGAAGAATTCTCTGGGGTGATGGTAACGCTAAACTTTTATCCACAACTGTGTACCTATGCAATAAGGCATGATGTGAGCGGCCACACACTCGACACTTGCCAGCTTTGCATCGTACCACAGTGTGTCCTTGTTGCAGACAGTTGATGCAGAGCGATGCCGATTTGACAAACTCGAATCTTTGCATCACTGCAAGCCGCGCAAATGGACTGCAAGTAGTCAACAAATGGTCTTTTGCATTGCAGTAACTACATTGTTGGTTTTTGCATTCGCAGTAGAGCACGCGAATGAGCTCCGATTGTGAGGCTTGCTTGGCACAGCTTTCTGCTCCTGCTTTGGTTTTGCCGATTCTTCGGCCGAAAGATGCTGATATCTGCGATTAAGCAATTTTTCGCAGTCAGCCCAAAGCGGCAGCTTCTCATAATCGAGCTGTTCTTCCCATTTTTTGTTTGGTCACAGGATCGACTCTGTTCAAGACGAGATGAATAAGCATTGCATTCGAGATCTTTTGGTCATCGCCTATCGACAACAAGGAACCATATATCGATGAAGTGGTATCGATTAGGTTCCTTAAGGACGATGCAGATTGCTGGGTCATTTTGGGAAGACTAAATAGGGCAGCAATATGGTTCATAAAGATCAGACATTCGTTATCATAGACCCGTTTTAAGCTAGCCATGGCTTTCTCATAATTGCTCTCGGCTACTTGGAACGCCCTTACCGTTCCCAACGCTTCACCAGAGAGGCATGAAAGCAAATGGTTAAACTTTTCGATAACTGGAATGCTTTCGTCATTGTGAACAAGAGTCTCAAATAAATTAATGAAGCCTTTGAATTCCGAATATTTTCCGCTGAACTTTGGCAGGGCTAACTTCGGAAGTCGAGCACGAGTTGGGGCTACAGAAGCTGATACTGAAGGTATTGTATCACTGGCTGTCTTCAAAGCGTCGATAAGCGACAGTATCTTTGCCTTGGTTACAATCGAGAGTTCTTCCAACTCGGCTCCAAAGTCATCGTCACTATCTACTTCTTCGATTGATTCTTGAAGTTGGCTTGCCTTGGCTATAGTTGCTTTCAGTACGTCGAGTCTGCACTCGAGCTCTGTCAACTGTAGCGGAATCTCCCCAGCTTCCAGCCGATCCGCTAGTCGGCGAATGCCTTTGACACGGAGCTGAGCTTCTTTTCAGCTCTTCAAGAATAGGCTTATGATCTGATTTGGGATTCATCTTGACTCTCGATACTTAAGTGAATCACTAATCAGGGCTTTTCTCACGATAATATTATTTGCTGCGGCGCAAATTGTCGAAGCAGGAAGGTGTACCAAATTAGGTCGAAAACAATATACCCGGCGACTAGAGGGTATCTCACCACTTAGCGATCGGTTTAATACGGACCTAGGGTGTTGAAGCCAAATGAGGCGAAAAATCGATATACCCGACGATTAAAGGGTATCGAGGCACTTGGCGATCTGTTTAATACGGACCTAGGGTGTCGACGCCAAATGCGGCAAAAAACCGATATACCCGACGATTAAAGGGTATCGAGGCACTTGGTGATCTGTTGGCGCAGGCGTGCCAACACAAAGCACACAAGAGCAACAACAAACAGCAACGGTGACAAGCGAAAACGAAAAATTCACCGCTGAAGCTGTGAACATATGCACATGTGTGTGTGTGTCTAAGCTGTGTTGGCGCTTGTGTATGCTGGGCCTGGCTGACCGACCGATAGACCCAATTGAATTTCGAGGCACGCTTTGCTGCACGCCGCAGCAGGAAGGTGTACCAAAATTAGGTCGAAAACAATATACCCGGCGACTAGAGGGTATCGCACCACTTCGCGATCGGTTTAATACGGACCTAGGGTGTTGAAGCCAAATGAGGCGAAAAATCGATATACCCGACGATTAAAGGGTATCAAGGCACTTGGCGATCTGTTTAATACGGACCTAGGGTGTCGACGCCAAATGCGGCAGAAAACCGATATACCCGACGATTAAAAGGGTATCGAGGCACTTGGTGATCTGTTGGCGCAGGCGTGCCAACACAAAGCACACAAGAGCAACAACAAACAGCAACGGTGACAAGCGAAAGCGAAAACGAAAAATTCACCGCTGAAGCTGTGAACATATGCACATGTGTGTGTGTGTCTAAGCTGTGTTGGCGCTTGTGTATGCTGGGCCTGGCTGACCGACCGATAGACACCCAATTGAATTTCGAGGCACGCTTTGACAAATTGACAGTTGGATCCTTTGCACCAAAACTATATACCCGACGATTACAGGGTAGCGCGTCGCTTGGCGAACGGTTTGACTCAAAACGCGCCAAACGCAAGAACACACCAACAACAACGACGGTCAGCAACGGTGACGAGCAAAAGCGAGAACGAAAATTCACCGCTGCAGCTGCTACGTTGGTATGTGTGCGCTTGGCCAATGACCCAACTATGTATATATTTGCGCAACGAAAACGAGAAAGGGGAAAGGGGCGACAGTGATTGCAGTTATAAATTATATGTATATATGTTCTGCGTCCAAGATGGTTTGATGCATGTGAATATGTGATATATGTAATATATGTACAAACTCTACTAAATACATGCAATCTAGCTCTACTATGTCATACGGATGTGCCAAGAATTGAAAGCGAGGTGCACTTATTTTCGCACAAGACAGTAACTGCGAGATTTTAATTATTCTGTCTTTACTGAGCTTTCAATTTTTTTGCACAAATACCTCTAGTATATATGTAAACGATCCTGGGAATTCCACTTTCCTATGGCAGTTGGCAAATGTTGGCGGAATGGATATCCCTCGGTGGTTGAGATCGCTAGGTATTTGTTGTTTGTTAGCCGTCCGTCGCGGTAGTTTTGGGTGTGCTACTTTTTTTTTTTTTTTGGGGGGTTGATTTTGCACACACACGCGACGCGGGCAGATGTATGTATATTATATACTTAAATATTCAATTTTTTTTTGCGTATATTTTTCACCACTCGTGTCACTGTCACTTTCTGCCTTTTTTTTTGCTATATTAGTTTGCAAGTCCACCCGGGGGCGCCATGAAATTTTAGAATAGTTTTTCTAAATTTATTTTACTACGAAAAAGACCGAGTTTGGTGGCTGCAAATTTCTATATATTTAAACGAGACGAGGGTAACTGACGTGCGTTCGATTTCAATGATATTTCTCGACTTCTTTTCTTTTTCGTTATAAATATTCTTAAGCCTAACTTATCTAGGGCGGCGAAGCGGGGCGAATTCGCCAAGAGCGAGAGAGCTTTTATTGCGCCCCGCTTCGCCCTAAACTATCTTACACTAGACTTCAAATTTTTTCTAAATAATTCATGCGTCTTGACGCGACATTACCCAAATAACATGAAAATCAATAAAGAAAAACTCAATTAAAAGTCGACCACAAAAAACTCATACAGAAGTAATACAAAAGAAATAAAAACAATTCAAACGACTGCGTTGCGGACTGCAATCCAATCACCAGACGAAATAAAGAGAATAGGCAAAACAAAATAATTCGGAACAATTTATCGGTGCAACCGAGGCAATGACCGTGTCGGTGGCACGCGTGGAGAACTCGACACCACTTCCGTAATCACAAACTTGCGGACTCAGCCCGCGAGATCGGCCTTAAATAGCCCGAGCCCTCGATCAATCAGGGCAGTCCATCAGCCGAGCACCAAACGGCAGTCCATCCGCCGCGGTACACTATACGACACTATAAACACGAAAAACAATACAAGAACCACCATGCGAAACCTTAAACACGAAGAACAATATAAGAACACAATTAAAACATTAAAACATTAAAACTCAACCACCCAAGTGTCATCATTTCTTCGCCGAGCGCGAACACAAATGACGTAACACAAAATATATTACCGCACACCGTGACTCAGGTGTCAGCGTTTCCTCGCCAAGTTCGATTACAAAATTACCCGCACGGTAACCCAACTCTACGCCAGCTCCACTTGCGGTCTCACGGCCAAGCCCTTGCCTTAGAGTCCCAGCAAATTTACCGAAATCTCTTGTAGAAAAATCCTGCACAGACAGAGCCTACCTCAGCCTGAGATAGGTTTCATTACAAGTGGCGCCCGAGCAGGGACTTTCTGGCAACTTTCAGGAAATTTCAAAGCCGACTTTTTGTCAACTTTAAGGAAACTTAAAGAGAAACCTTAACACAGGGCTATGTGGATTAAAGACCCACGGCCACCGAGAAAGAATAGTAGAGCTAACCACAGAACACAAGTCCGATACAAAACCAAATCCGCGCACCCACCCGAATCCTTGCGGATTCCACTTGCGGTCTCACGGCCAAGCCCTTGCCTTAGAGGCCCAGCAAATCTACCGAAATCTCTTGCAGTAAAATCCTGGACAGACTTAGCCTACCTCAGCCTGAGATAGGTTTCATTACAAGTGGCGCCCGAGCAGGGACTTTCTGGGCAACTTTCAGGAAATTTCAAAGCCGACTTTTTGTCAACTTTAAGGAAACTTAAAGAGAAACCTTAACACAGGGCTACGTGGATTAAAGACCCACGGCCACCGAGAAAGAATAGTAGAGCTAACCACAGAACACAAGTCCGATACAAAACCAAATCCGCGCACCCACCCGAATCCAGTCGCGAGTGCCACTGCTAAAACAGTGAAAAGTGCCCAAAACAACGCAGACGAAAACTCAGTCCAATCACCATGGAAACCTACGAAGACGACTCAAGCAGTGAATTCCACACCAGCGAGCAAACCCCCAATCCAGGCGTCAGCATCGGCTGGATCCACAAACGCCGCCGAGACGAGCTGGAGGCCTTCGCCAAGGAATTCGGATTTGACAACGAAGGAACTGTCGAAGAGTTGCGCAGTGGTCGCCGGACCACTCCCGCCGAGTGCCTGGACTCGCCTGGCAGAACTCGAGAGACAATACGCAAGACTAGCAGGACGCTCCAGGTCCCCGCTGCCCACTACCCAGGACCATCAGGCACCGGAAGATGGGACGCCAAAGCAGGCTTGCAAGTCCCCGCAGCCCGGAGCATGACCGAACTACTCACCGACCGAGCCAGTCGCTGGTACCGTTCCAGTCAACTACAGGGAAGCTTCTGGGCATATTTCCGTCAGGAGTTTCTGGCGTATTTTCTGTCGCCAAGGTATTTTGAACCATTGGACGACCAGATCCGAGGCCGCAAAAAAGCGGTGGGAGAACCATTCAAAGACTATCTCATCGAGATACGGCTACTCATGCACCATGCCGAGTACGACCTAGTTAAGGAGCTTTACCGGATCTACGACAACGCCCTACCAGGACTCCAGCTATACGTGCGACGAGACGAATTGGGAAGCTTGTCACAGCTGACCCGATGAGCGGCAGAGTACGAGATTATTCACGAGAGGAAACACGCGACGACCCCGCACCAATGCGAAGCCCACCAAGAGACACCAGGCCGGCAAGGCACCCAGACCGCCGAGAGAGTGATTCAAACCGGACGCCCTTTCGGAGACCCCATTTGGATTCAAACCAGCACAACGAACCAAGACGTCGCCCATCGAATGATCACCACTCCCATTTCCAACCCACGCGCAGCCTGTCGCCGATGCGGTCAAGCTGGATACGCCGCCTACGACTGCGCCAAGGCTTCGATTTTATTCTGCTGGGAATGTGGAAAACGCGGGAAACGACACGTGTCCTCGACTGACCCCGGATCAGCCGAGAACGACGCCTCCCCAGACCCGCGACTAAGCAACCCACTGCACGTGAACGACGGCCGAATAGTTGCGATAGTGACAATAGGAGGACAAACAACGGAGGCCACCATCGACACCGGGGCGTCCCGAAGTTTCGTCAGCGACAGTCTGGCCCGACAACTAAACAACAACTCCAACCTGCAAGATGCATGCGTTCGCATACGCCTGGCTGACGGCTCAGTCAGAGAGATCACACATGTTCTACTGGCGCACATCAAGCTGGATCAACGAGAGGTCCAAATCCCACTCCTGGTCCTACCAAACATGCTGGAGCAAGTTATAGTCGTCATGGATTTTCTATGTGCCATCGAAACGACGATCCTACAAGATCGCCACCTCAGGCCAACGCCACCGTCAGTTCAATCCAACCATGTCAATGTTACCAATCCCAGCAACATGAAATCTAGGTCAACCACAGCGATGCAACGAAGAATATGACACCGAAACCAAACCAAAGCAAAGCACCGGCCCACCACGGAAAACACGAATCCGAAACAAGCACCGGTAAACTGCAACCCAGCAAACGGGAAAACGAATCCCACGGCCACTACGGAACACCCGCGTCCTAAGCCAACCACAGGGAACACACATCCCAAACACACCACGAGGATCTCACACATGAGACAAGAATCAACACACTTGAACCAGGCACTCGACACAGGAAGCCCAGGACCAAAACAAACTACGGGGCACACGCACTCCGAACCCACCACAAGGATCTCACACACGAGACAAACCCCAACGAACTTAAACCCACTCGACACAGGAAGCCCAGGTCCAAGTAAAGCCACAGCGCACCCATGCACCCTACCCCCAACGGAGAAGGTGAGCCCACGGACACCCTCATAGACGACAACCAGCCCCGAACAACGACAACGTCAACGGCAGCAACAGTGCAAAAACCAAACCACGAGGGAAACAGCCACGCAAATCCCTTGCTGGTCGGGTTCAATCATCGAACTAATCTCCACAGAACCTCTCCACCCGGAACCGGAATCTAGCCCGATGACTCCTCGACACACCGACCGCAGCCCTGTCGTACCCACGGCCGACGCCACCCCGATCTTCGCTAACCCACGAGAATTTCTGGACACAGAACTTCCAAACTTCAATAATAATTCCTCGGGACCTCCAACATCGCCGAACACACCATCGTCATGAGGGATAATCGCCCCATCAGACAGAGGTACTACCCAAAGAACCCAGACATGATGCGGATCATCGACGAGAAAGTCGACCAATTGATCCAAGAAGGTCTCATCGAACCCTCACGAAGCCCGCACAGCGCCCCCATGGTACTCGTACGTAAAAGAACGGCAAATGGCGCATGTGCGTGGACTACCGACAACTCAACACTCACTCTATTCCTTACGCATACCCACCCACTGCCCAGAATCAATTACATCTTGGAGCGCCTACAGAACGCACGCTTCATAACCACCCTCGATCTGAAGAACGGATACTGGCAAATACCCATGGCCAACGGAAGTCGAGAAGCCACCGCCTGCACGGTCCCCGCCAGAGGTCTCTATCAATGGAAAGTGATGCCCTTCGGATTACATTCTGCACCAGCAATATTCCAACGGGCCCTTGATACTGTGATCGGTGCCGACATGGAACCCTACGCATTCGCATATTTAGACGACATTGTCGTCGTCGGACGGAGACTTCGAAGTCGGAGACTTCGAGGACCACCTACACAACCTGGCAATAGTCCTCTCGCCTTCGAAAAGCGAAACTGCGGATAAACGCGGAAGAGTGCACCTTTTCCAAAGCCGGATCAAATATCTTGGTCACGTCATCAGCGAAGAAGGTATCCACACGGACCCCGTCAAGATTGCCGCCGTCAAAGAACTCAAGCCACCCACGAACCTAAAGGAACTACGCCAGTGCATCGGAATGGCATCATGGTACCGAAGATTAGTTCCTAATTTTGCTACAGTCGTCCAACCAATGTCTCAGCTACTCAAGAAAGGACAAACATGGACATGGACCACAGATCAACATGCGGCCTTCGACCGACTAAAGGAACTACTTACGACCGCTCCCGTACTTGCTTGCCCCGATTTAACGTCAAGTTTCCACTACAAGCCGATGCGAGCAACCTCGGCATAGGCACCGTACTCACGCAGGAGATCGAAGGAAAGGAACGCGTCTTCGCCTATGTCAATCGACGCTGGAACCAGGCCGAAGGAAACTACACCGCCACAAAAAAGGAATGCCTCGCCGTCATTAGGGCAATCCGAAAACTACGCTGATACCTAGAAGGATACCGGTTCGACGTTATCACCGACCATCTCGCGCTGAAATGGCTGAATACTCTGGAAAGCCCCTACGGAAGAATAGCGAGATGGGCGCTCGAACTCCAACAGTATCAGTACGACGTCCACTACAGAGCAGGGAAACAAAACGTGGTTGCCGATGCCCTGTCCCGACAACCCTTGGAGACGCAAGAATCAATGAGGACGCAACAACTTGCTCCTGGCTCACACGAAGGATTCAGCAAACCAATGAAGAACCCGATAAATACCCAGACTACGTCTTCGAGAATGGAGAGCTCTACAGACATCTGGGCCACGGAGCCAACGATCACGACTACGTGTAAGGGAAACTTTGCGTCCCAGAGACTTCTCAAGGAATGCCATGATCAGCCCACTGCAGGCCACATTGGCATTCGGAAGACCATCACACGGATAACACAACGATACTATTAGCTTTTGTCTAGCAACTCTCTCTCTCTATCACCCAAACTAACTATTCTTTTCTCTCTCGCTTATAAACCTTTTTTGTGCAGTAGCTCTCTCACTTGAAAGCTGTTGCAGTTCTCTCTTTTTTTTTCCATTTCTTCTTTAAGCATAGCTTTTTAGAAACTGCTTGCACTGTGGTCTGATTGCTATTTGTTTTGATCTTTTCTTTTGTCATTGAAAAAATAATTTAAAACTAATATGGAATTTTCAGTGGTCTGTGCAAAAAACCTGCAAGAAGCAGATCACTCACGATCAGCCGAACATACCTTGCTGGCTTTGCGATAGCGTAGTGCACGCAAAGTGTGCAGGTATTTCTGGCCGTGTGGGTGATGCCATCTCACAACGCAACGGCTTGTATTAAAGTTGCGAGGATTGTCGTGCGGTAGAAAGCGAAATGCGCTCGTTTATGAGGCAGACGAGGAGTGGCTTTTAAGGAGCTGATCGTGGGCTTTAAAAAGCAATACGATCGGCTCTTAGCCATGGACACAGTTTACAGCTGCTGGCTGAGTCTCCGCGGCGCAAGAAGTCCACTCCACGGGACTTGCAAGTGCCAACTGCCTCACGCCCGCCGTCATCTGAAAACGTCCGGGACCACCGGATATTGCCATCACAGGTACCGCACCTGTGGTGCCAAAACCATTGGTGGGTGTCCCATCAAAGCGGCAAGTTTTTGTCTCTCGGTTTGCCCCTGATCTTACATCTAATGATGTAACTGCTTTTATACAAAGCAAAATAAAAGCCGAAGGCCTAAAGGTGGAGAAGTTTAATTTCGCTTATGCCGGGGAGATAGCTTCTTTTAAAATAAGCGTCTCCCCATCTCATTTCGACACCATTTGCTCTGCCAATTTTTGGCCGGAGCACTTGGTTGTGAAAAGAGTATAATCTAAGAAGAAGAATAGGCCCCCATAACTCTCCCCGGCAGTCAGACCAGTGCTCCATCCTCATCTTCCCGCTCTACTTCCACCCATCCAAAAACTAGTTTCCTCTCTTTTAATTACTTACCAGAATGCTAGAGGCTTACGTACTAAGCTCAGCACTCTCTATCTTGAAAGCGCCTGAACATATTAGATTTGGATGTAATTCGTTACATTTATAATTTATTATTAAATAGATAATCATTATAATTATAAATTGGCGCCCAACGTGGGGGGCACATCGTCCAGATGTAGCTTACACGCCCACTTTCTTGATTCAACATTTTATCTTTTAGTTTGACATTACCCCTTTCTCAGACGCTTCGGAAATGGAGCTGCTCAGATATTAAAATATAAGGCGCCCAGCCACGGCTGAGGGAGGAAGAATACAAACTGTAGATACACGTATAGATCATTCCCAACATATAGGTACATATCCAGTATATGTGTATTTGTTGAGTCCATGGGTTCGGTCTTTCAGACGCATAGGTTAAACAGACTTGTATTGACAAGTAAAAACGTTGTCTGTCCACGGATGAAGGCCAACCAAGAGTCTTAACCAGTAAAAGTTTTAGGCTCAATCAGTTCTCGTTTTTCGAATATGAAACCAATCCGTTTTATTAGGCAACGAACGATTGGCCACGGAAGATAAGAGAAAAAAAGAGGTACGCCTAAAAATTACTATTACAAGGTGCGTAGATTAGCGGCTTGGATCACAGACGAAGCCGATCATTTCGGTCGCTCGCTGTCCACAGCTAAGGCAGGTGTTTGTTCTTGCGTTTGGCAAGTGTCCGACGCACTGTAACGCATAACGTAATAGTAGTTGTTTTTTTTCGTTTCGTTTTGCGCTTTGTTGGTTTTTTGAGCTATTTTGGGTTTTCTCAGTGTTTTTGGGTATGCTTGATGTCAAATTGTTTTTAAGATCTTGTTTATCTTTGTTTATCTTTGTTTGTACTGAGCGTTGCAGTTTTGCTTTGTAACGAACCCTGGGACCAGGGCTCGATACATTAAGTAGAGCATTAAGTAAGAACAACATATGCCTAGAGTTAAGTTTCCTCTCCAATACAAAACATAAAACACAATACAACATACCTTAATTTGTAAATGCCAAAACACACGTACACCATACACCTGACACTACATTTCCAGTCCCACGCGCCGCAGTTTCCCCGAGTTACACAACTCCACGCAGGTCATTTCTCGGTACAACCGAGTCAATGACCAAAAGTGCCAAAACTACACTCAGCTCATTTCTCGGTGCAACCGAGGCAATGACCGTGTCGGTGGCACGCGTGGAGAACTCGACACCACTTCCATAACCACAAACTTGCGGACTCAGCCCGCGAGATCGGCCTTAAATAGCCCGAGCCCTGGATCAATCAGGGCAGTCCATCAGCCGAACACCAAACGGCAGTCCATCCGCCGCGGTACACTATACGACACTATAAACACGAAAAAACAAAACAAGAACCACAATACGAAACCTTAAACACGAAGAACAATACAAGAACACAAATAAAACATCAAAACTCAACCACCCAAGTGTCATAATATCTTCGCCGAGCGCGAACACGAATAACGTAACACAAAAATATATTACCGCACACCGAGACTCAGGTGTCAGCGTTTCCTCGCCAAGTGCGATTACAAAATTACCCGCACGGTAACCCAACTCTACGCCAGCTCCACTTTCGGTCTCACGGCCAAGCCCTTGCCTTAGACTCCTAGCAAATCTACAGAAATTTCTTGTAGAAAAATCCTGGAAAGACTAAGCCTACCTGAGCCTGAGATAGGTTTCATTAAAAGTGGCGCCCGAGCAGGGCAGTCCATCAGCCGAGCACCAAACGGCAGTCCATCCGCCGCGGTTACCTATACGACACCTGGGCTGTTTTGGCAGTGTGTGTGCCTGGTCAGCACGTTGCCATTGCCTCTTTAGTGGTGTCGGGTCCGGGTTGGCTGGCGGGGCTGGTGTTTGTTTGTTGGAGTTTGGGCCCGCTTCTACATCGTTGGGCGCAGAATTGGTGGCCGGCTCTCGGGTTCGTCGGCGCCAACATAGCCAGCAGACACTGATCGCAAGTGTTAGGGCGAGGCTTATAGTGATCAGGTGTGAGTTAGTGTGATTGGCGCTTTCTATATATTTTTCTATATACATTGTGGAGTTTCGTCTTGTGTGGGCGCGTAAGGGGACGTGTACAAATTGTGAAATATATTTGTATTGAAGTAGTATCACAGGAGTTTTGACAGAAGTTTAGTTGCGCTAGCTCTTATAGTCTCTTAAATACAGGTGCTCATTTAGACCAATGGGCAAAAAAAGATACGTTGGTGTGTAAGAGCCAGCGAGAGGGAATAATGTTTCTCCAAATGGTTTTCTCCATTGTGGATGTGGACCTCTGATGATATGATTCTGAATTTTCTGGTATCTTTTAAAATTGTGGCCGCCACAGATGTAAGCCCTTTATGTGGTCGGAAATACATTTTTCCATACGTAAGTTGAACAGTTTTGTTAAAAATGATCCTACCCTCGTATAATGGATATAATAGTTCATAGTATGTGTCTTATCAAATACTGCTGATTGGGATATTGTATCAAAAATCTGAGTACGCATTGTTATCAGTAAATCAAATATGTATGACAGATAAGACAGGTAAATAAAGTTACATCTAGTTATTCTGTTCATTTCACAGTAATCATTCAGCTTAGTAGTTGAAATGAAGGGAAAAAAAAAAACAAACGTTCAAATATAAAATTTAAAAAATCTTACAAGGGTAATGTAACATTGATAATGGATGAAATTTTGTCAAATATAAAGTTGCTATATACGGGTATAGTACGGGTGGTACTCGAAGAGTAAAAGGGTGTATTGCATTTGTGGTAAAAGTGGATGTGTGTAACATGTCGGAGAAGGTAAAACTGTCTGCTCTTCTTTATCCATTGTGGCATTTTAGCGCAGTGAGTCGCGGTTGTCTTTTCCTCAGAAAATCTGTACACTGACTGAAAACCTCTCTGCTCGTTTTCTTCTTTTTTTGCTTACGCCACGCATGACACAGTATTGCATCAGCCAATTGCTCTCTTTGGCAATTTACCTTTTGATCTTGCTCTCTCTCAGAGGCCACCTACACACACAACCGCTCCACACTCGGATGAGACGACACTCTCTCGTTCTCAATCCTCGCTCTCAGCAACAAGGAAAACAGAAGGAACGAAAAAGAACGTATGGAGTCGCTGTGAACGCGACTCTACTTGTATACCCGTACTCAGTCAGTACACATGTGATTTATGTGGAATTTTTAAATATTTTATCAGTTTTTACATTTTACATGTTTTTGCTACATTGTCATCTTCATCTACATCAACATCATCTACATCTTTTCTCACAACAACACATGTACACCGCACGAGGCACAATGTATGAGCAGTGTGTGAGCGAGAGGGAGAATCTGTAGCGATAAGCATAAGCGATCCCCATAAATGACTTACGCTGGAATCGGCGTGGTGAAACGATGCAAGGGCGCGGGGTATTCCCACTGCTGAAAATTCATTTGATCATTGTGGCTACAATAATGAACCGATCTGAACCAAATTCGGGAATCTGGTAGATATGGTCATTCTGCATTTTTTCTATCTTGAAAATTGTGGATTTTCATCTTTTGGGGACGGGGCGAAATTTTGAAATACAATTTTCTTGGTTCGGTATCACAGGAGTCTAGACAGTCTTATAGTCTCTGAGATCCAGGCGACACAAAAATAAAATTGATTTGGACACCTGATAGATATGGACTTTCTCTATGAGAATGCATTTTTAGTTTTTTGTTATACAGATATGCGCCCTTTGTGGGGGCGGAAGTGAGCGGGGCGAAATTTTGAAACACTTTTCTAGGAGTGGGATATCACTTCAGTCTGGAAAAAAATTTGATTGCTCTAGCTCTAATAGCCTTCGAGCAATGAATACATTGGCTTAGCCTCTCTTCCAATTAATAGTTCTAACGGGCTTAATCTCGTTACCCTGTTTGTTGTACAATTCATGGCCAACTGAACTTCACATAGTGCATCCTGCCAGGAACGTTCACCTATCTCTACAGAGGTCAGCGTACTTTTCATCATGCTCATGACTCGTTCATCTTGGCCATTGGCCCTACTTGCACTTGTCGCTATCAAATGTAATTCTATTTTGTGCATCGAGCAGAACTCTCGAAACCGTCCACAAGCGAACCTCCTGCTTTGATCAGCAATGATACGATTAGGTACCCCAAAAAGCGATATGGTTGACTTCAGAGCATTAATACAGTTTTCTGCATCCAAATTTAAAGAATGATACAGGTGAACAAATTTAGTGAACGCGTCAATTTGGACTATGACATATTCTTTTTGGTATCATTTTTACTACTCAGCTTTCCGCTTATATCAATATGCACAGTCTGCCATGGTATTTCGACTTTCGAATTGGATGCAAATCCATCTGAATCTTTTCTGATGGATGCTTTGATAGTTTGCATGTTATGCAGTTTTCTACAAATTTTCGAAATATACTTGGACATGTGTTCAAACCAATAATGCTCATAAACCTTATCTAACGATTTCTGCCACCCCAAATGATTATCGCTTCCTGCTCATGACTCCACAATGTATATGCAGCTCATGTAGACAGCGCATTTTACCATTTCTCTGAATATATTCCGATATTGAATTCCAGTTCTTAACTCATAGGTCTTCGCCAAACTCTTCTGCGACTCCCCACCATTCAACTGGGCTATGATTTCCCTTATGCACGAATCGCGCTGCTGCTCAGCTACAAGCCAGTTGTCTGTCACCTCAGTCAGGTCTATGCGAATTTCGGTTGCACTTTTTATGCTCGCACGCTCAACGTCAATCGGATTTCGGGGTAAAAGTCGCCGTACGCCATGCGACTTCCCCTTGCGGTACTCTACAGTGATTTCAAAGGACTGTAAATATGTAAATATAACTAAGGCATTAGTTCTACTTTTGTACGACTTGCTTTCAACGAATTATAATCCGTAAAGATTACAAACTTTCGACCCTGAAGGTAATGTCGAAAATATTCTACAGCGTTGTACACTGCCAGGGTCTCTAGTTCGTTTGAATGATACCTTGGTTCTGGGGACGATGTACACTTGCTATAGTATTCGACCACTCAAGACTTTGCCATCAATTTTGTGCATAAGTATGGCATCATAGCCTCCTGCATCCGTATGCAGCTCGATGGGATATTGTGGATCAAAGATAATTAAAACGGGATCATGAGTTAGTACAGAGATAATTTTCTGGCGTATTTGTTCATGCTCAACTTTCCAAACGAAACTATTAATTTTTGAGATTAGCTGATATAAAGGTTTCATCTGTTCAGAACACTGTTGGACAAACTTACGGAAATAATATGCCAAACCTATAAATTGTCTCAATTGTGTAGCAGTCTTTGGTTCTGATAATCCAGCCAGAGCTTGTATTTTTCGCGGATTTGGTTCAATACTACCATCTTTGACCAAGTATCCAAGATATGCTATTTCAGTTTTGAGAAATGAGCATTTCTTTTATATTAAATGAAAATCCTGCTTTCGATAGAGCCCTTAGCACAATCGCCAATCTGTCAAATGCTTCCTCTTTTTGACTTCGCGACTATCACTACATCATCAATATAAACAATTGCAAAGGAGTACGCCAAGTCACCTAGGGCTCGCGCTATAGCTCGCTGAAAAGTCGAATAGGCATTTTTCAGCCCAAATGGCATAGATAGAAACTCGTACTAGCCCTCGGAAGTTACAAAAGCGGTTCGTTCTATGGATCCTGCATCTTTTGAAATCTGATAAAACCCACTGGCCATGTCCAAGCAAGAAAAGTATTTACCTCCACGCAATCTGTCAATTTGATCTAATATCAGCGGCAAAGGGTATTTGTTGCCACGGTATTTGAATTGAGCTCTCGATAATCAACGACTAAGCGATCACTGCCATCTTTATTCTTAATTAATAACATGGGACTAGCGAATGGGGAATTACTTGGACGTATTATAGTACATTTGCCGCCAACATTTCCTTGATTTCATCTCTAACTAATTCTTTTTCATCTACGCCAAGACGATATGGACGCCTCCCGTACAGTTGGCACTTGTTGGCATCTAATAATCATATTTCTAATTTTCCTGTCGTGACACGTTTACTTGGCATTCCGACAATGAAACTTTTAGGAATATAGATACAAAATGTTCTTAAGTTTACACATATCCAATCATTGCTCGTCCATAACTACATTAAACATAATTTCCATACTAAGTTGACAAATTTATATAGTAGACAGTATTTGTAAATTGCATCGTACAACGTTTTCACCTATTCCTTTCAGAATGATTAAATTATAAAATCTTTTTCCAACTAATCTGTCTGCTAACTTTTCCTTGATCAAGGAACACTCGGCACCCGAGTCAAAAGAAGAATGGAAAGGGCTCACCAAATTGATATAATGCTCCTTTGGGCTTCAACACTGCAAGTAGGCGTTGCAGACGAGTGTCGATTTGCGACGAGTGTGCCAATACGAAAGATACAGCTATTTCTTCAATGTCCATTGACTTCCATTTCGTCATTAGTGACGTCACTAGTCGACTACCATATGCCGACAAGCACCCGCCTGTTTTCGGTCGTCCGTTGGGGATGTTCAATAAGATGGTGGCAGGTGTCAACGAAAAATTCTTTGAATTGTTGCCAGGTTATACCGGCAAAGCTGATCTGATCAAGCCATTGGGAAGCGCTCCCTTCTAGTGCTCCGCTCAGCGATATAACTAGCGCACTGCCTTCCACAGGATGCTCAGTCAGGATCATGTCGGCTGTTTTGACCCAAGCGCTGGCACCAGCTTCAGCCCCGTCTGGATTGAACTTTGGCAGTCTCATTGATTTTTCACTCGATGTCGTTGAAGCAGGCTTCTGCAATGTTTTTATAATTTCCATAAATCTTTGTTTTTGTGCTTCAAGTAAAGATCGTCATTCATCGTCACGATTCTCCTGGGCTTGAGCCGATCCCACTTCTGATGTCGGTGAAGGTAAAATTGTCTGCTCTTCTTTATCCATTGCGTTTTAGCGCAGTGAGTCGCGGTTGTCTTTTCCTCAGGAAATCTGTGCACTGACTGAAAACCTCTTTGCTCGTTTTTCTTCCTTTTTGCTTACGCCACGCATGACATAGTATTGCATCAGCCAATTGCTCTCTTTGGCAATTCCCTTTTGATCTTACTCTCTCTCAGAGGCCACCTACATACACAACGAGACGACACTCTCTCGTTCTCAATCCTCGCTCTCAGCAACAATTATAATAGAAGGAACAACGGGTACGCAATTGCGTAGTTTATATTCTCCTTTATTAAAATATTTTTCGTAATTCTAACATTACTGTTCACATCTTCATACATCTCCGACATATATATATTTTTGATCAGCATCAATAGCCGAGTCGATATAGCCATGCCTGTCCGTCAGTCTGTCTGTCTGTCCGTCTTGCTTGTCGTCCATTGCTCGGAGGCTATAAGAGCTGGAGCAACCAAATTTTGCACCGCCCACTTCCGCCCCACACAAAGGGCGCAAATCTGTGGCGTCGGCAATTTTGAAGATAACAGACAACTAGAAATGCAGAATCATAGAGAAAACTCATATCTATCAGAAGTCTAAATCTGAATCGAATCTGATCATTAGTATAGCCACAATAGAGAAAAGCCTTTCGAAAAACATTCTTCCCTCTTGCTCGCACTCACACAACAGCGTGTCGACTTTGCCCTTTTGTACAAATGAGCGCCTGGATGTCAGAGACTATAAGAGCTAGAACAACCAAACTTATTGTCCAAGCTCCTGTGACATCACTTCAGTACAAGTTTTATATCAAAATTTCGCCACGCAACAGATGAAAGTCCACAGTTTTGAAGATAGGTAAAAACGAAAAATGCAGTATCGTAGAGAATGGCCATATCTACCAGATCGGCTCATTATTAAAGCCACAATGATGAAATTAATTTTCAGCAGCGAGGCACCCCACCCTCCCTAACATTTAGAGTTGATAGCCGCTAGTGATTCTCTCTCTCGCTCACTCTCTGCCTCGTGCATAAAACATTTGAAAATTCTACATAATTCTTACCCCATGCGGGGATCGTATTCGGTGTATGTACATACGTAGGTAGTTGACCGTAATAAATAAAACAGTTTATTGCTTGATCCCTAATAGAGGAGGGTTCTCGTTGACAAGTGCTATTGTCTATTCTTAGAGGATATTGCATATTTCGTGTATTCTTATTCAGAAACATATGAATGACATGGACAATTTAAGTTATGAGTATTTGTATGTGGCAGTGCTTAGTATTTTCTTTTAGGTTTAATTCTGCGACTGAACATTTTCCGGGCCGTTGAACTGGTGTTCAACAATCGCCGCTTTTTGATTGCCTCGATTTCCATAATTGAGGCTTCTTACGGAAAAATGTACACGATGATTAATAGAAGTGACATCGCTAGGGCAGCATAAGCAGCAATGCGATAATGCTGCACTATTACGAGTTTTGACGATCGACTGTTATAGTTGTTGGTGAAGATCATCAAGTTCTTGGTATCCTGTATCCGTTGTTTGAATGTAATGTGGCAAGGTTGGTGGCGCATATGATTTCGTTGATACGCTTACTTTGCCAAATCGGGTAAATGTTGACTGTACTTCGTTTTTGTTATGCTAAAGGTAGTGATGCTTATTTCTGTGTTACAAGCAGTGCATCCCGGAGACAGTGAAAGTAGACCAGTTCCTTTCAGCTTTATGGTTGAATAAGATCATTTGCATACTGTTTGAAGTTCCATTGTTGTGTGTGTTGAAAATATCCAGTTATTTGGGTGTTGAGTTTTTAACCACACCATGTCAGCCAGACTTCCAGACTTCGTGTGGGATACCTGACATAAAGTTGCTTTTTATTGTTAAACAATTTTCAACACCGTATGTCGGTTAAAACAGATGAAAACCTCGTGTGGTAGTTTGAAGCAACGTCGAAAGTTCTCTGAAGTTATGACCATAAACTGATCTTGGTGGATGTTCATAGCTACTACGGGTGTTTAAAGATCCAACTTGTTGAGTCGCAGAACGGAATTAGTATGATGCTGAATACTTCGAGTTGAACTGTGGAGACCAGAGGTAGAGTCACCTTGAATACGACGTGTGAGGCAGTCGGAGTTCCTTCGGCTCGCATGAGCCTGTATAATTGCATAATATTTTGTGTTGTGACAGGCAACAATTGATCTGGTGACAAATGATCCCGTATTTGGTCTAGCTGATCTCTTAATTGCTCAGGAGACACTAGTGTTGGGCTTATTTTCCGATGAGGAATACCCATAAGTACTTCGGATATTTCCGATTACATGCTTTGAAGACTTATTGTAAGTAGTGTTCATTGAGCTACAAGTCCTGAGTTATGCCTGAGTTAGATGATTGCGGTGATAAGATTCTCTCTCTCGGTTGATAGTTGGCAATTGTTTTTTAAACATTTTATGCGATTATCTGTGGCTGATTTATCCTTTCTAACCGCATTTATTGTGGAGTCAATAATAGATTTTTAAGTAGATGTAATATAAAGTTTTCGATGGTTTAAAATTGCTTGTGCCATTTTCTCAGCGTATTTTGAGTCGGGAACACCAAAGAGACTGTTTGCTATATGAAGCGGTGATCTGCGTTGTCGAGAACCCTTCATTATTTTGCTTCCCGTTTGTAGCTTATCGTAAAAATGTTGAAAGTGTCGAAATAATGAATTGCACGATGGAAAATTTATAAGTTCAGGACACATGTGTCTTAATTCGACATTCCGGCAGACATTACTTGCATGTCCTTGCAATATGTAGCTATTCTTGAGGTGCCAAGTTTCTCGTAAAATACTCCAGGCTTGTTTGCAAATTGCGTCACATTAATTTATTGTGATAAAGCTAATGGAAGCACGAGAAGTAAAATTAACAATATTGATGTTTGTGAAGGTAACAAGACTCTTTTCCTTTCTGTTAGTGGTTCCTCTGTTTCCATAATGTCTCCAATCGCGTTGTTGGAGCGTTTTGTTTCTACCTCTTCGGAGAATAATGGGGCTAGACGACTGATGGGGCGTTTGTGGTTGCCCGGGATAAGTTTTGATGATGCGACCCATTGGCCACTTCATTACTGGAAGGTTGTCTTGCTTCATCAAAACTAATAAGCCTTCGGTCACGTTTGGTGCGGTGGTTTCCATTTGTGCCAAGTTTGTATTTCGTTAAGGTATTCCGTAGACCATTGTTTCCAGACTGCATGTTTTAAGCCTGATACCAATTACCAGCGCTTAACCAACAATTTTATTGACGATCAGTGTTGACGTCAGGTGCTGCGGTCAAAGGTTCACCGATCAGGAAATGCCCTGGAGTGAGCGCAGTTGTATCTGTTGGATTATTGGACATTGGAGTTATGGGTCAGAAATTGAGAATTGCTTCAATTTCAATTATGACCGTGTTCAGTTTCTCAAACGTCAAGGATGCGGTTTTTGTGTGGTTGTGATTAGCAGCTAGCAGCTTTTACCGCAGCTTCCCATAGGCCGCCAAATGATGGTGCCCGGGGAGGAATGAATTTAAAATCCACTTGTCTTTTGTTGCAATGATTTGTGATTAGAGCATGTGCCTTTTCACTGAATAATGCTTCTTCCAATTCTGTTAGCTTTTTGTTTGCGCCAACGAAATTTGTAGCATTGTCGCAATGAATAGCCTGGCACTTTCCGCATCTGCTAAGGAATCGTCGGAGTGCTGCGAAGAATGCATCTGTGGGCAAGTCTTTTACTAGCTCCAGAAGTACGGCGTTTGTGGAGAAACAACAGAGTACAGCAATGTATGCCTTATCTAACCTTTTTCCTCGGATCTTAATGTAGATCATGATTGGACCATAGTAATCTACCCCTGCATTCAAAAAATGGGCGTGCTTGTGTGACTCTTTGTGCTGGAAGATTGATAAGGTGCATCAGCTTTGGTCTGGCTCTGGTGCATCTAACACAGCTATGTATGACACGTCTAGCCATAGTTTTATCATTGATAATCTAGTTCGTTGCCTTGCAATTGCCCTTAATGCTTGGGCACCGCAATCATATTCTCTTCATGGAGTTCTCGCAGAATCATTTTGACTATTGCATCGTTGTACGGTAGCAGGATTGGATGTTTTACGTTGTACTTAATTAGCGCTTCTTCTATCCTTCCGCTAACTCGTATGAGTTCATCATCTCCTAGCATAGGAGATAACGATATGATCGAACTCTTTCTATCCACTGTATTACAGCGCTTTAACTGTTTTAAATCTCCTGAGAATTCGACATGCTGAATAGTTCGTAGTATCGTAGCGCGAGTATGATTCAGTTCTCCTTCAGTTGTAGGCGCTCTTTTGGTTTTGTATATAACTCTCTCTCCAAGAGAGCTAGGTTCGATTGGCAAACTGACATGCTTAGCCTTTCTCTCGAGATTGCTGGCTTCAATGATGAGTGGGTTTGTCCATTTATTTCCTGATCCGTGCGAGAATAGTGATCCTAACATTGCTTGCTGTGATTCCACTTGAAAGGACATCGGCTGCATTATTGGCTGACGAAACATGGCGCCATTGTAGTTGGTTAGTCAGTGCCTAGATCTTAGCGATTCGATTTACCACGAAGGTATGGTATGTCGAAGCTGATGGGTTTATCCAGGACAGTACAACGCTGGAATCAGTCCAGAAACTTCCTGATGCTGTGTCAGGGCTGGTTTTCAGATACCACATCTTTCGTACTGTAGACATGTTAGTTTCATGAACCATACATGAGAAGAGATCAAAGAACTGGGTCCATTTTCGTAGATCCCTATCAAACTTCGGGATACTGATGCGTTGGAGATGTACGTTGTCTGTGTTTGATGTGGCTGGTTTTGCCATTGCTCTTTGAACTTCGCTATCCAGTGTTGGGTATACTTCCATGTGGTATCCTTCTTCCACTGGATTCTCATATTCTTCATGAATCGTAAAGTGGACTTCTTGAATTTGAGTCCATATCGATATCAAATCACTTGATGTGCGTCCTTCCGCTTATGAGAATTATTTCAGATTGCATTTTACGGCGACATAGTGAAGGCCACTTGCAATAAGCTTCCATTTTCTGTTGTCTCCGATCGCTTGATTGTGGATCGACTTTATGTTCCATATGAACACATGATGATTGCATAAGCTTGTCAATGTTTTCGCTAAAGATCGCAACGTATTTTTAAGAGTTATACGTAGATCTTCACGAAATTTGAAATAATCACCGGTTTTGTATGATTTTCGCATTTTGGTATCGTTTTCATTTTTTGGCTTGGAAGTACGACATATTTTGCTTCCATCTCCTAGGAATATTTTTTTAAGTTTTTAATGCACTTCAACATATTTTCTTCAATTTCTTCCTGCTCATCTAAGGCTTTTATGGCGGCAGCTTTATTCTCCTGTAAGTTATCCATTCTGTCTATTTGTTACTTTACTTCTAAACCCGTTGGTTTTATTTGCTTTAAAGCTGGGTACGCTCCGAATCGCAACCGATATTGGTCAAAGAAGTAATAGTACAATTGAACTATTAGATGGAGGAATATTGTGCTTGTTTCCAGTTGATGGAACGCACGTTCAGCAATTAATGTTAATCGCCTTGTTGGTGATCGAACATGGGCTTCTTGCTGCTGGCTTGAATTCTGAATTTGTCAGAACTGCCGAATTTTTCGGTAGACGCTACTGTATGTGTATTGCCGATGCCAATTTGTTGATGTGTAAACGATAGTGTTGTTCACTGAATCTTTTGCTCCTGTGTAGTCCTGTTAACTTCTTCAGGCTGATGTCCAGATTGAATCCTTCTGCTGTATTGTCGATTGATTGACAGTTTGAAAGGATGTCTAGGGTCGGGGGTATCCTTCTTCCACTGGATTCTCATATTCTTCATGAATCGTAAAGTGGACTTCTTGAATTTGAGTCCATATCGATATCAAATCACTTGATGTGCGTCCTTCCGCTTATGAGAATTATTTCAGATTGCATTTTACGGCGACATAGTGAAGGCCACTTGCAGTAAGCTTCCATTTTCTGTTGTCTCCGATCGCTTGATTGTGGATCGACTTTATGTTCCATATGAACACATGATGATTGCATAAGCTTGTCAATGTTTTCGCTAAAGATCGCAACGTATTTTTTAAGAGTTATACGTAGATCTTCACGAAATTTGAAATAATCACCGGTTTTGTATGATTTTCGCATTTTGGTATCGTTTTCATTTTTTTGGCTTGGAAGTACGACATATTTTGCTTCCATCTCCTAGGAATATTTTTTTAAATTTTTAATGCACTTCAACATATTTTCTTCAATTTCTTCCTGCTCATCTAAGGCTTTTATGGCGGCAGCTTTATTCTCCTGTAAGTTATCCATTCTGTCTATTTGTTACTTTACTTCTAAACCCGTTGGTTTTATTTGCTTTAAAGCTGGGTACGCCCGAATCGCAACCGATATTGGTCAAAGAAGTAATAGTACAATTGAACTATTAGATGGAGGAATATTGTGCTTGTTTCCAGTTGATGGAACGCACGTTCAGCAATTAATGTTAATCGCCTTGTTGGTGATCGAACATGGGCTTCTTGCTGCTGGCTTGAATTCTGAATTTGTCAGAACTGCCGAATTTTTCGGTAGACGCTACTGTATGTGTATTGCCGATGCCAATTTGTTGATGTGTAAACGATAGTGTTGTTCACTGAATCTTTTGCTCCTGTGTAGTCCTGTTAACTTCTTCAGGCTGATGTCCAGATTGAATCCTTCTGCTGTATTGTCGATTGATTGACAGTTTGAAAGGATGTCTAGGGTCGGGGGTCACAAAATGTTAATGTTAATTGTTTGTATGGTTTTATACGGTACAAAACCGTCTACAGTTTAGTCGTCGCTACTAGCACTTAAACCAGTTGTACTGCGGAGTGGGTTTCCTTTCTTGAGCAAGCTGAAGTCTGAAGACACGGCCACAGCCTCTGATGATTGCTATAAAAATGAGTACAGTCAGTTTGCTGTACTAGGATTCTGATACTGATTTTATTGAACAAATGCATCTACTTATATTGCTAACAGTGGTAATCTTGTTGTATGAAAAAAAGGGGTGAACAGCCTCCCCCTGCGAGTATGTGTTTTTAGAAAGGGTGCACTTACCCTATGCGGTGGATCGTACTTTGTACATATGTAGGTAACGTTATAAATTAAACAGTTTATTGCTTGATCCCTAATAGAGGGTTCTCGTTGACAAGTGCTATTGTCTATTCTTAGAGGATATTGCATATTTCGTGTATTCTTATTCAAAAACATATGAATGACATGGACAATTTAAGTTATGAGTATTTGTATGTGGCAGTGCTTAGTATTTTCTGTTAGGCTTCATTCTGCGACTGAACAGTTACAGTATCTCCTATTTTCCGGAAATTTATTAGTGTCTGTGGGTCGATTTAACCTTGCGAGAGTCGGTATATCTGTTCTAGCTTAGTCTAAGTGTATCGTTGATCTTAGGTTTACGGGTGTAGCGTATCATATGCACTATAGACCCCCCTTTCTACCGGGTGGGTGTGTGGCGGTGGTCGTTGGCTCGGTGGCGGGTCAGTAGTGCTACTGTTTACTTTCGCCTCGACGGCTGAATTGCTGTCTACAGCGTCGTGTAAGCCAGGGGGGCAGGTTGTAGTGTTCTCTTCGGTCCTTACTAGCAGTTCCAAGGGTTGTCGCTCCTGGTTGGCGGGGTTCTTTGGATAGTATCGCTGCTTGATAGGTCGATTATCCGTCATGACGATGGTGTACTCGGCGATGTCGGAGGTCGGATCTATGTCCGGCAACCAGTGATCTGTGACCAGTTCTGCATCGTGTTCGGTGAGATCGAGGGTTTCGGGGTCCGAGGGTTGGCTTGAGTCTTCCGGGAGGATGGTTGTGTCGATCGCGCAGGGGTTTTCGATCCCACATGAGTATTCGCTTATGTGGCGTAGCTTCGTGGGTCTGGTGGAATACTAGTTGTAGAGACTCCAGACTGGTGAACGGACATGTTGGTCTCAGCTTTTTGGAGCAACGACTTGTTTGGGCGACAACGATTTCGGACGTGGTTCTAGACATGGCTTGGTGCATAGCGCTAGTCGGCACCTCGGTACGCGAAAGGTACTCCATTGGGTGTTACGCGGAGTCATCGCCTTATATTCCGGTTCCTGGTAGAGAGTTCCTGTGGATATCCATTCGATTATTGGACCAGACCAGCGGGAGATTAGCGTGGCTATTTTCCTCGTGGTTTAGTTGTCGCACTGTTGCTGCCTTTGTCGTTGTTCGGGGCTGTCTGTCGTCTCTGAGGGTGTCTGTGGGTTCACCTTCTCCGTTGAGGGTTGGGTGTGTGAGTGCTCTGGTGCTGAACTTGGACGTGGGCTTCCTGTGTCGAGCGCCGGGTTCAAGTTTGTTGGTGCTTATCTCGTGTGTGAGATCCTCGTGGTGTGTTCCGGATGCGTGTGCCCCGTAGTTTGCTTTGGTCTTGGGCTGTGTCGAGCGCCTGGTTCAAGTGTGTTGATTCTTGTGTCGTCACTTTGGCAAATAGGAAGTTCATGCCAACGATAACTTGCTCCCGCATGTTTGGTAGGACCAGTAGTGGGATTTGGTCCTCTCGTTGATCCAGCTTGATGTGCACCAGTAGAACTTGTGTGATCTCTTTGACTGATCCGTCAGCCAGGCGTATGCGGACGCATGCATCTTGCAGTTTGGAGTTGATGTCTAGTTGTCGGGCCAGGTTGGCGCTGACAAAGCTTCGGGATGCCCCGGTGTCGATTGTCGCTTTCATTGTTTGTCCTCCTATTGTCACCATCGCCACTATCCGAACGTCGTTCACGACTCTGGGGAGGCGTCGTTTTCGGCTGATCCAGTGTCAGTCGAAGAACCGTGTCGTTTCCCTACGTGTCATGGGCGTAGCAGCCGAGGGTCCGAGTGCCGCGTTTTCCACATTCCCAGCAGAATAGGATCAAGGGCTGGGTGCAGTCGTAGGCGGCGTGTCCAGCTTGACCACAACGGCGGCAGGCTGCGTGGGTTGGCAATGGGAGTGGTGATCATTCAATGGGCGAAGCCTTGGTTCGTTTTACTGGTTTGATTCGACGTCTGTCACCGGGGTGTGTCTGCTGAGTCCCAATGGGGTATCCGAACTGGTGTACGGTAGGAGTCACCTTCTCATCGGTCTGGGTGCCTTGCCGGCCTGGTCTCTCTTGGTTATCGCATGTTTCCGCTCGTGAATCATCTCGTACTTTGCGGCTAATCGCGTCAGCTGTGACAAGCATTCCAATTTGTCTCGTCGCACGTATAGCTGGAGTCCTGGTGCATGGTGGTCCTGGTGGTGGCAGAAAATACATCAGAAACTCGTGGCGGAAGTATATCCAGGAGCTGCCCTGTAGATGGCCGGTACGGAACCAATGACTAGCTCGGTCGGTGAGTAGTTTCGCGTCAGCTGTGACAAGCATTCCAATTTGTCTCGTCGCACGTATAGCTGGAGTCCTGGTGCATGGTGGTCCTGGTGGTGGCAGAAAATACATCAGAAACTCGTGGCGGAAGTATATCCAGGAGCTGCCCTGTAGATGGCCGGTACGGAACCAATGACGAGCTCGGTCGGTGAGTAGTTTGGCCATGGTCCGCGGCAGCTGGTTTGAGTCCACTCCATACGAAAGTGCGCGCTCCTCGAAAAGGTTTAGAAACGATATTGGGTCACCCTTTCCGTTAAACTGGATGCGGATGCGTTCCTCCGTGCGTGCGATGTGGTTGTAGATGGGCCCGTCTATGTAAGCGCCGATCGCTGGCACAATTCTTTGCGTGGGTGAACGGGAAGTTTCCGTAGTTGGCGGCCTTGAGAAATCGGCAGCCGTTACGACTGGTGGTCTGGGCGTATATTCGGTGATTGTGGGGACTTGCAAGCCGGCTTTGGGGTCCAGTCTCTGTGTGTCTGATGGTCCCGGGGTGGTTGGTAGCGGACTTGAATCGTACTGCTGGTCTGGCATATTGTTGCTCAAGTCCTGCCAGGCGAAACCAGAGACTCGGCGGGTATGGTCCGGCGACTAGGATGGCAAAGTTCTTACGCATCTCCTCGACAGTTCCTTCGCTGCTGAATCAAAATTCTTTAGCGAAGGCCTCCAGATCCTCTCGACGGCGCTTGTAAGTCCCTGGATTGGGGACTTAATCTACAGTGTGGCGGTCGCTCTGTGAGTCTTCTTCGTAGGATTCCATGGTGATTGTGTTGAGTTGTCTCTGCGGTGTTTTTTTTTTGGCACTTTATCAATGTGTTTGGAACTTGGGCGCTGCGTCTACTTTCCCCGTAACACCCGCGACTGGTTTCGTGTGGGTGCGTGAATCTGGTTTTGTACCGGACTTGTGTTTTGCTGTTAGCTCTGCTATTCTATTTTGTTGGCCGTGGGTCACTAATACACATAGCCCCGTGTTAAAGTTTTCGTGAAGTTTACATAAAGCTGCCAAAAGTCCCTGCTCGGCCGCCACTTGTGATGACCTATCTCAGGCTGAGGTAGGCTCAGTCCGTCAAGATTTTTCCTCTTCAAGAAATTTGTATATAACTGGGAACTTTAAGCGGGGGCTTGGCCGTGAGACCGAAAGAAGAGCTCAGGTGGCGTTATGTAACCGTTTTTTTTAGCGTATAGGGCCAATGTTCGCGCTGGCAAATAAAATGCTGACAATAGAGTTTGTGTTAAAACTGTCTTTAATTTGTATTTTATATATTTTAATTGGTAAGTGTGGAGAGGGTGTATCTTGTGCGCGGGGGCTGATCAATTGGAAATGCATCGTTCCTTCTCGTTCTCTCTCACACAAAACAAGGGGCTTTGGTTATTCGTATTTTGTGTTGCCTGGATCTCAGAGACTATAAGAGCTAGAGCAACCAAACTTTCTCTCCAAACTCCTGCGGTACCATATCAAGACAAGTGTATTTCAAAAATTTGCACGCTCAAAATTTTTAGGTTGGTCGAAAGTGGGTGGGTCGAAATTTTAAACTACACTTGTAATGAAGTTGTATCACAGGAATTTGGACAGAAAGTTTTATATCCTCCAGCAAAATCCAAGCAGACACGGTGTTGTAAGCGAGATAGCGAAAAGGAACAATCCTTCTCAAAATGGTATTCTCCATTAAGGGTACATTAATGATCCAATCCAATCCAGGTTCAGGCATCTGATATATACGGGCTTCTTTATTTATTTTATTTATTATTTATTTATTTATAAATATTATTTATTTATTTTATTGTTCTGCATTTTTCTTTTTCTGTTATCTTCAAAATTGTAGACGCCACAGATGTGCGCCTTTTGTGTTAGCTAAAGGGGCCGGAGCGAAATTTTGAATTACACTAAATTTGGTTGCTCTAGCTCTTATAACCTCCGAGCAGTGGGCGACAAACAAGACAGAGAGACAGACATTGACTCGGCTATTGATGCTGATCAAGAATATATAAAATTTATGGGGTCGGAAACGCGCTTCCTTCTGTGTGTTACACACATCCACTTTTACCACAAATACAATATACTCTTTTACCCTTACAGAACGGGTATAATTAAAGACTTATAAATTATGAATTTTTCTGTTGTCTGCGAAAAAAAAACCTGCAAGAGGCAGATTACCCACGATCAGCCGAAAATCCCTTGCGTGAGCGTCGTGCACACAAAGTGTGCGGGGATCTCTGGCCGGGTGTGCATGCACTATAGTTGTGAGAAATGCCGTGCTGTTGAAAACGACATGCGCTCGTTTATGAGGCAGACGAGGAGTGGCTTCAAAGAGCTGATCGTAGGCTTTAAGAAGCAATATGATCGACTCTTGGCTATGGACACTCAGTTCAGCAGTTTACAGCTCCTGGCTGAGTTTCCGCGGCGTAAGAAGTCCACTCCACGGGACAAGCAAGTGTTAACTTCCTTACGGCAGCCGGCAACCGAAAACTAACTCCGCAGAGTTAGAATCCGTAGAGTACGCACCCAACTCCATAACTATACAACCCATTTCAAACTCACCAGTTGATGTACGTCCCGGACCACCGAATATAGCCATTACAGGTACTGGTAGGTACAGGTAATGGTGGGTGTCCCCACCATTACATTTTTTATCAAATCACATCTTTTATCAAAAGCTAAATAAAAGCCGATGGCCTATAGGTAGAGAAGCTTTCCTTTAAGATAAGCGTCTCCCCGTCTCCCCCAAAACCATTTGTTCTGTCCATTTTTGTCCGGACCACTTGGTTGTGAAGGAATACAAGGCTAAGAAGAAGAATAGGCCGCCCATAACTCTCCCCGGTAGTCAGACCAGTGCTCCATCCTCATCTTCCCGCTCTACTTCTACCCATCCAAAAAACTAGTTTCCTCTCTTTTAGTTACCTACCAGAATGCTAGAGGCTTACTTTATAAGCAGCAGAGTTTCCCATATTATTGTGTAAACTGAAACCTGGCTAAAACCGGACATCCTTAGTTCCGAAGGTTTGGCAGATCGGTACACAATAATTATAAATGACCGTTCGTCTCGACGTGGAGGAGGGGTCCTCATTGCAGTGGACTCTAACTTCACGTCGGAACATTTCATATTCCAGGTTGAACAGGACCTGGAATTCCTGTGCATAAAACTGATTCTTCCAGCCTTTTCTATTTTCATTACTTGCTCGTACATTCCACCGTCTTCGGATATCTCTATATACGAGCAGCACCTGTCCGCTTTAAAACTGTTTCTTCCTTGCTATCAGATAAATACCAAAAGATAGTTCTGGGTGATTTCAATTTGCCAGGTACTGCTTGGTCTTCGGTAAACAAGTCGAATAACCTTGAACCCATATCACGACATGACTTTATTGACGGCTTGCTAGACCTGTCCCTGTCTCAAATCAACCATGTGAAAAATTACGTGGGTCGATTGCTCAAACTGTATTCTGTCGCGGATCCGACCATAGCGTTGCTAAGGGCTCGCCCTTCTGCTCACTACACCTGAAGACTTCTACCATCCTGACTTTTTGAAGTATTGGTTGATACATATTGGACCTTCTGAATTGCATCGATCGGGAAGGCTATCTGAACGTGTCCATTCAGTTGACCTAGATCGAACAGCATTTTCAGCCACGTTTAAATGGAAGCTCACTGCTTCATGATCTTTTGACTAGGTCAGCCGGTGTACTCACCAGGATCACCAGCTCTGTGTGGACCCCTGCTTTAACTATTCACCCTATCGAATAACTCTTTATGTTTCCCCAATCTGGAAGGAATCTTTTTATTATTCCTCTCCATAAGAAAGGTAGTAAGTCTGACGCACTGAGTTATATTCCTCTACATCGAAGTCCTACGCTTTTTTCTAAAATGTTTGAGAAAATTGAAACCCTGCTCTTGAAAAATCTCTGAAAATCACTTACATCTCCATCTCAGCAAGGATTTATAAGGTGTTGATCAACAAATACCAATGTATTACTTGTATTAATGTTTTAAACACTTTTTATTTATTTATTTTTATCGTTAAAGGCTTCCATGCAGACGGATGTTTTTTACATCAATTTCAGTAGAGCATTCGACTCTGTAAACCAATCCCTTCTAGCACAAAAAACTTGACCTTTTAGGGTTTCCGGCCAATCTTTTTGAAATTGATTTCCAGCTACCTTGGCTCTAGGTCTCAGAGTCGTCTTCAAAAACTTATTTTCTTCACTTGTTCAGCTTACTTCCGAGTACCACATGGCAGCCATCTAGGCCCACTACTTTTCACAATCTTTTTTAATGACCTTCCGTATTAACAAAATCTCGAGTACTCATGTATGCGGATGATGTTAAACTCTGCGTCCAATATAAGGACATCTCATTTCACTCTTGCTAGCAATCCGATCTCAATAACTTTCAGTCATGGTGTTGTGCAAATATGTTACACCTGAATGCCTCGAAATGTAAAGTAATGACATTTATTCGCTCCAGCCCCTAGTTGGCTCCTTTACACCCTCTGCAGTGGTTCTCTTGAGAGAATTACATTGTTGATGTTCTTGGTGTCAAACTAGACCCCAAGATAAAAGTTTTCTGAACAGATTTCTACCAATGTAAATAAGGCCATGGGAGTGCTTGGGTTTATAAAGACATGGTCAAAGGCATTTGACGACACCTATAAAAAAAAAACTCTCTATATTTCGCTTGTTCGTCTGATTTTTAGAGTACGGCTCTTATTTATGGATCCTTAATACAAAGTTTACCAAGACTGTATAAAATCAGTCCAGAAAAACTTTTTGCTTTTTGCTCTGCGTGGCCTCAACTTGGATGAAGGTGTGAGCCTGCCTTCTTACTCTCGTAGATTGCTTTTAATAAACTTTCCATCTTAACTAAATCGTAGAAAAATCTTTCATGTGATTTTTATAAACAACTAAATCAGAGGTGACATCGACAGCCCTGATGCATACATTTCACGATTCCTATTAGATCGTCTAGAAATTGAATTCCTTTGTCCTTTCGCTGGGTAGATCGAAATATTATAATTCGTATAATAATTCATATAATATCCACGACTAATTCACTTCCTCTTCTTAAATCAGTAATACTAACATACCTTTCCGGTGATTAGCAATATTATTTTGTAAATTTGCATTTTAAGCGTATTGTTTAGCCCTCATTTTTCTCGAATATTAGTGTAACACCAATAATTTCTGCATGTTCGCGATCGGTTCGGTAAAGCGCGTCGCGCATCATACGACAGTGCTCCTCGGTTGGTTGGGAGGAAGGAGGGCTGCGTATATGCCTGGGATCCGCGAGTTACAGGCTTCGGCTTGGTGTAGCAGGGGCCACTTGATGGTGCAGTCATTCCACATCAACGTCCTAAAGTACTGACTGAGTACGGGAATAAATTTAGTGTCGCAGTAACAGCGTCTCAACATAGTCCTTCTAAACAGACAAATTTCGCAAAAAATAATAACTAAATTGATTATTATATAAGGTTGTCAAAAAAGTCTTCAGGTATTTTTATTGAATTTTCAATTGTTCATAAAATTGGTTATAATAATG
>CM019043.1:19181114-19445753 GCA_009664405.1 Drosophila bifasciata
TACGGGTTAGAATATTGCACACAGTTATATGAGTAGTCTTTATTACTATCGATCAGTTCTGTGAACCAAATAATGTTTAACTGGTCTGCATCATTATAGTTATCAATTCGTACTTGTACACTAAGGTTTTCAGATAACTCCAAATACAGATCATAGATGGGGGTTGAAAAACAAAAATGCCATTCGCATAGTTTGACTGATTTTTTCTGACTTCGTCTGTGTTGATGTCTCGCTGGGTATCGTTACTTAGGGGCACACTGTCATTTAAATCAATAGCCTGAGAACAACTAAACTGTAAGATAGGACCGTAGGCATATTCCAATGTATAGGAATCAGTGTATTTACCCCTCCCTATAGTAGTTGGTGTCAACATTTCTTCTTGCCAGCCTGCAGTAGTTGGATTTGGTTTCTCAGCAGTTGTAATTGAATTCTCGGTTGTAATAATAGGTTCATTAGGCGAAGAACAAATTATTTCACTGCTGTCAAGTTCGTTAAAGTATATACCAAAAAAATTGTATGGCATGCGACAATAAGGTGCATTTATAAAGAGCGTAGAGTGTTTAGAAACGTAATTTATCAAAGAGAAAAGTTCACAATTGCAAAACCAATTATTAGGCTCAAGCTCAAAATATATAGGATTAATTCCTATTAGCACATTAGAACTGATTATAGAAAGCATGTTATATGCCAGATTAACAATCTTCAAATTATGAGCTATGTCATTAAAAGCATTATCTTCTATAGCAGTTATTGAGCAATGCTGTAAGAAGAGGTAAGTTGTGTTAGGCACAGAAATGAATATTCGCTTGTTAAGCGACCCGAGAAATCTATTGTAGCTGAGGTCCAAATAAGTTACTTTTGCCAAGAGAAATGTTCCCAAATATACTCAAATTACTGTTAAATATGAAGTGTGCATTCAATTTAAGATGTGTAAGCGTGGTTTGCACTGGTTGTAAAAATGCCATACTCATGGTTGGAAGCTTCGAATCTATCTCAAGATATTTTAACGAGTATAAACCAAGCAAAGCACCACTTTCGAGTTCTTGAAGCTTCACGTTTATCCAGGACATATGAAACACCTTTGCAAAGAAAGGTAAGTTAAATGAAGCACTTTTAATTTCCGTCAAGTTGCTATTACTTATTACAATTTCTAACACATCCACATCCTTATATATCAAATTTGTTTCAAGACTATATCTGAATTGATTTGAGATAAATATTGATGTGATAATTTCACAGGAGCTCGTATTCATTATAGAAGAAATGTCTTTGTATAAATCTTCGTTGTTTGAAAAAAATTCTACAAGATACTTCCGTACATCCGATTGCGGTGGATTTGGATATATTATCTGAAGTGTTACTGAAAATCGAATTATATATAAACATGTAAAAATTAAGTAATATATTGTTATTATTAAATAATAAATTTTTACCGTTGCTCATTTGCTAAGAACTGAAATATTTCTTCATTTTCATCGAATCTCTCTTTTCTTAAATTTTTCATTATATCTTAGTGAGCCAGTCGATATAATACATAGTCCAATTGTTAGGAGCATCCTAGTCATTATTGTTATACAAGAATTATTTACGTAGTTGGGTGTTCTGGAAAGTATTCGTCAGGATTAATTTATATAGCTTCTCGATTTTTTTTATACCAAACAGATACCAACAGAACAACATTTTTTTAACAAACAGTACATAAAATTAAAATCAGAATAAAGAGTTTTTGACCCCATGAACTAAATATGTATATGTCAATAATATAATATAGTTCTAGTTTTATTCATCGCATCGGTTTACGCTAGATGTTTTGGAAAGCTCTTTTCACGCGTTGGTTTTTTAGTCGTTCGTGAGTTATAGCGTCGCAAACATGGAGCAAAATAAAGAGAAAATACGGCATATTTTACAGTACTACTACTAAAGTCAAAAATGCATCTCATGCTGCCAATAAAATTTGTGCAGTTTATGGACCCGATACAGTTTCCATTTCCACCGCACAACGATGGTTTCAACGTTTCGTTCTGGTGCAGAGGTGGTCGAAGATGCGCCACGGTCCGGAAGGCCTGTCGTCGAAAATTGCGATAAAATCACTGAATTGATCGAGAGAGACCGGCATAGTAGCAGCCGTAGCATCGGCCAAGAGCTGGGCAAGAAAACCGTTTACACCATTTGAAGAAGCTTGGATTCAAAAAGAAGCTTGATATATGGGTGCCAGACGACTTGACGCAAAAAAACATTTTTGCCCGTATGGATGCATGCGAATCGATTCTGAATCGCAACAAAATCGACCCGTTTTTGAAGCGGATGGTGACTGGCGATGAAAAGTGGGCCACCTACGACAATGTGAAGCGCAAACGGTCGTGGTCGAAAAGCGGTGAAGCTGCCCAGACGGTGGCCAAGCCTGGATTGACGGCCAGGAAGGTTCTTCTGTGTGTTTGGTGGGATTGGCAGGGAATCATCCACTATGAGCTGCTCCCCTATGGCTGCTCCCCAACCGCTCAATTCAGACCTGTACTGCCAACAACTGGACCGCTTGAATGCAGCACTCATGCTGAAGAGGCCATCTTTGGTCAACAGAGACCGAATTGTCTTCCATCAGGACAACGCCAGGCCACACACATCTTTGGTGACGCGCCAGAAGCCCGGGAGCTCGGATGGGAGGTGCTTTTGCATCCACCGTAAAGTCCGGATCTCGCACCAAGTGATTACCACCTATTTCTGTCCATGGCGAACGAGCTTGGTAGTCGGAAGTTGGCCACAAGAGAGTCCTGTGAAAATTGGCTCACCGAGTTTTTTCCAACAGGGAAGCGAGCTTCTATAAGAGGGGCATTATGAAGTTGGCATCTCGTTGGGAACTCGTCATCGAATAAAACGGCGCATATTTGACTTAAATCGCATTATTATAACCAATTTTATGAACAATTGAAAATTCAATAAAAAATACCTCAAGACTTTTTGACAACCTTATATAATAATCAATTTAGTTATTATTTTTGCGAAATTTTTCTGTTTAGAAGAACTGTGTTGAGACGCTGTTACTGCGACACTAACTTTATTCCCGTACTCATTCAGTACTTTAGACGTTGATGTGGAATGACTGCACCATCAAGTGGCCCTGCTACACCAAGCCGAAGCCTGTAACGCGCGGATCCCAGGCATATGCGCAGCCCTCCTTCCTCCCAACCAACCGAGGAGCACTGTCGTATGATGCGCGACGCCTTTACCGAACCGATCGCGAACATGCAGGAATTATTGGTGTTACACTAATATTCGAGAAAAAATTAGGGCTAAACAATACGCTTAAAAATGCAAATTTACAAAATAATATTGCTAATCACCGGAAAGGTATGTTAGTATTACTGATTTAAGAAGAGGAAGTGAATTAGTCGTGGATATTATATGGTATTATACGAATTATAATATTTCGATCTACCCAGCGAAAGGGACAAAGGAATTCAATTTCTAGACGATCTAATAGGAATCGTGAAATGTATGCGTCAGGGCTGTCGATGTCACCTCTGATCTAGTTGTTTATAAAAATCACATCAAAGATTGTTCTACGATTTAGTTAAGATGGAAAGTTTATTAAAAGCAATCTACGAGAGTAAGAAGGCAGGCTCACACCTTCATCCAAGTTGAGGCCACGCAGAGCAAAAGCAAAAGTTTTTCTGGACTGATTTTATACAGTCTTGGTAAACTTTGTATTAAGGGATCCATACATAAGAGCCGTACTCTAAAATCAGACGAACAAGCGAAATATAGAGAGTTTTCTTTTTATAGGTGTCGTCAAATGCCTTTGACCATGTCTTTATAAACCCAAGCACTCCCATGGCCTTATTTACATTGGTAGAAATCTGTTCAGAAAACTTTATCTTGGGGTCTAGTTTGACACCAAGAACATCAACCAATGTAATTCTCTCAAGAGAACCACTGCAGAGGGTGTAAGGAGCCAACTAGGGGCTGGAGCGAATAAATGTCATTACTTTACATTTCGAGGCATTAAGGTGAAAAATATTTGCACAACACCATGACTGAAAGTTATTGAGATCGGATTGCTAGCAAGAGTGAAATGAGATGTCCTTATATTGGACGCAGAGTTTAACATCATCCGCATACATGAGTACTCGAGATTTTGTTAATACGGAAGGTCATTAAAAAAGATTGTGAAAAGTAGTGGGCCTAGATGGCTGCCATGTGGTACTCCGGAAGTAAGCTGAACAAGTGAAGAAAATAAGTTTTTGAAGACGACTCTGAGACCTAGAGCCAAGGTAGCTGGAAATCAATTTCAAAAGATTGGGCGGAAACCCTAAAAGGTCAAGTTTTTGTGCTAGAAGGGATTGGTTTACAGAGTCGAATGCTTTACTGAAATTGATGTAAAAAACATCCGTCTGCATGGAAGCCTTTAACGATAAAAAATAAAAAGTGTTTAAAACATTAATAAAAATACATTGTATTTTGATCAACACCTTATAAATCCTTGCTGAGATGGAGATGTAAGTGATTTTCAGAGATTTTTCAAGAGCAGGGTTTCAATTTTCTCAAACATTTTAGGAAAAGCGGAGGACTTCGATGTAGAGGAATATAACTCAGTGCGTCAGACTTACTACCTTTCTTATGGAGAGGAATAATAAAAGATTCCTTCCAGATTGGGGAAACATAAAGAGTTATTCGATAGGGTGAATAGTTAAAGCAGGGGGTCCACACAGAGCTGGTGATCCTGGTGAGTACACCGGCTGACCTAGTCAAAGATCATGAAGCAGTGAGCTTCCATTTAAACGTGGCTGAAAATGCTGTTCGATCTAGGTCAACTGAATGGACACGTTCAGATAGCCTTCCCCGATCGATGCAATTCAGAAGGTCCAATATGTATCAACCAATACTTCAAAATGTAGGATGGTAGGAGTCTTCAGGTATAGTGAGCAGAAGGGCTCGGGTTAGCAACGCTATGGTCGGATCCGCGACAGAATACAGTTTGAGCAATCGACCCACGTAATTTTTCACATGGTTGATTTGAGACAGGGACAGGTCTAGCAAGCCGTCAATAAAGTCATGTCGTGATATGGGTTCAAGGTTATTCGACTTGTTTACCGAAGACCAAGCAGTACCTGGCAAATTGAAATCACCCAGAACTATCTTTTGGTATTTATCTGATAGCAAGGAAGAAACACTTTTAAATCGGACAGGTGCTTCTCGTATATAGAGATATCCGAAGACGATGGAATGTACGAGCAAGTAATGAAAATAGAAAAGGCTGGAAGAATCAGTTTTATGCAAAGGAATTTCAGGTCCTGTTCAACCTGGAATATGAAATGTTCCGACGTGAAGTTAGAGCCCACTGCAATGAGGACCCCTCCTCCACGTCGAGACGAACGGTCATTTATAATTATTGTGTACCGATCTGCCAAAACTTCGGAACTAAGGATGTCCGGTTTTAGCCAGGTTTCAGTTAACACAATAATATGTGAAACTCTCTGCTTATAAAGTAAGCCTCTAGCATTCTGGTAGGTAACTAAAAGAGAGGAAACTAGTTTTTGGATGGGTAGAAGTAGAGCGGGAAGATGAGGATGGAGCACTGGTCTGACTACCGGGGAGAGTTATGGGCGGCCTATTCTTCTTCTTAGCCTTGTATTCCTTCACAACCAAGTGGTCGGACAAAAAATGGACAGAACAAATGGTTTTGGGGAGACGGGGAGACGCTTATCTTAAAGGAAAGCTTCTCTACCTATAGGCCATCGGCTTTTTATTTTGCTTTTGATAAAAGATGTGATTTGATAAAAAAAAAAAAAAGTAATGGTGGTGTAATGGCTATATTCGGTGGTCGGGACGTACATCAACTGGTGAGTTTGAAATGGGTTGTATAGTTATGGAGTTGGGTGCGTACTCTACGGACTCTAACTCTGCGGAGTTAGTTTTTCTGTTGCCGGCTGCCGTAAGGAAGTTAACACTTGCTTTTCCCGTGGAGTGGACTTCTTACGCCGCGGAAACTCAACCAGGAGCTGTAAACTGCTGAACTGAGTGTCCATAGCCAAGAGTCGATCATATTGCTTCTTAAAGCCTACGATCAGCTCTTTGAAGCCACTCCTCGTCTGCCTCATAAACGAGCGCATGTCGTTTTCAACAGCACGGCATTTCTCACAACTATAGTGCATGCACACCCGGCCAGAGATCCCCGCACACTTTGTGTGTACGACGCTCACGCAAAGGGATTTTCGGCTGATCGTGGGTAATCTGCCTCTTGCAGGTTTTTTTCGCGCAGACAACAGAAAAATTCATAATTTATAAGTCTTTAATTATACCCGTTCTGTAAGGGTAAAAGAGTATATTGTATTTCTGGTAAAAGTGGATGTGTGTAACACACAGAAGGAAGCGTTTCCGACCCCATAAATTTTATATATTCTTGATCAGCATCAATAGCCGAGTCAATGTCTGTCTCTCTGTCTTGTTTGTCGCCCACTGCTCGGAGGTTATAAGAGCTAGAGCAACCAAATTTAGTGTAGTTCAAAATTTCGCTCCGGCCCCTTTAGCTAACACAAAAGGCGCACATCTGTGGCGTCTACAATTTTGAAGATAACAGAAAAGGAGAAAATTAAATAAACAATATTTTTATAAATAAAAAATAATAAATATATATCAGATGCCTGAACCTGGATTGGATTGGATCATTAATGTAGCCTTAATGGAGAATACCATTTTGAGAAGGATTGTTCCTTTTCGCTATCTCGCTTACAACACCGTGTCTGCTTGGATTTTGCTGGAGGATATACAACTTTCTGTCCAAATTCCTGTGATACAACTTCATTACAAGTGTAGTTTAAAATTTCGACCCATCCACTTTCGACCAACCTAAAATTTTGAGCGTGCAAATTTTTGAAATACACTTGTCTTGATATGGTACCGCAGGAGTTTGGAGAGAAAGTTTGGTTGCTCTAGCTCTTATAGTCTCTGAGATCCAGGCAACACAAAATACGAATAACCAAAGCCCCTTGTTTTTGTGTGAGAGAGAACGAGAAGGAACGATGCATTTCCAATTGATCAGCCCCCGCGCACAAGATACACCCCCTCCACACTTACCAATTGAAAATATATAAATACAAATAAAAGACAGTTTTAACACAAACTCTATTGTCAGCATTTTATTTTGCCAACGCGAACATTGGCCCCTATACGCTAAAAAACGGTAACATAACGCCACCTGAGCTCTTCTTTTCGGTCTCACGGCCAAGCCCCCGCTTAAAGTTCCCAGTTATGTACAAATTTCTTGAAGAGGAAAAATCTTGGACGGACTGAGCCTACCTCAGCCTGAGATAGGTCCTCACAAGTGGCGGCCGAGCAGGGACTTTTGGCAGCTTTATGTAAACTTCACGAAAACTTTAACACGGGGCTATGTGACCCACGGCCAACGAAATAGAATAGCAGAGCTAACAGCAAAACACAAGTCCGGTACAAAACCAGATTCACGCACCCACACGTAACCAGTCGCGGGTGTTACGGGGGAAAGTAGACGCAGCGCCCAAGTTCCAAACACATTGATAAAGTGCCAAAAAAAAACACCGCAGAGACAACTCAACACAATCACCATGGAATCCTACCAAGAGGACTCACACAGCGAGCGCCACACTGTAGATAAAGTCCCCAATCCAGGGACTTACAAGCGCCGTCGAGAGGATCTGGAGGCTTTCGCTAAAGAATTTTGATTCAGCAGCGAATGAACTGTCGAGGAGATGCGTAAGAACTTTGCCATCTAGTCGCCGGACCACACCCGCCGAGTCTCTGGTTTCGCCTGGCAGGACTTGAGCAAAAATATGCCAGACCAACAGTACGATTCAAGTCCGCTACCAACCATCCCGGGACCATCAGACACACAGAGACTGGACCCCAAAGCCGGCTTGCAAGTCCCCACAATCACCGAATACACGCCAAGACCACCAGTCGTAACGGCTGCCGATTTCCCAAGACCGCCAACTACGGAAACTTCCCGTTCACCCACGCAAAAGAATTGTGCCAGCGATCGGCGCTTTACATAGACGGGCCCATCTACAACCACATCGCACGCACGGAGGAACGCATCCGCATCCAGTTTAACGGAAAGGGTGACCCAATATCGTTTCTAAACCTTTTCGAGGAACGCGCGCACTTTCGTATGGAGTGGACTCAAACCAGCTGCCGCGGACCATGGCCAAACTACTCACCGACCGAGCTAGTCATTGGTTCCGTACCGGCCATCTACAGGGCAGCTCCTGGATATACTTCCGCCACGAGTTTCTGATGTATTTCCTGCCACCACCAGGACCACCATGCACCAGGACTCCAGCTATACGTGCGACGAGACAAATTGGAATGCTTGTCACAGCTGACGCGATTAGCCGCAAAGTACGAGATGATTCACGAGCGGAAACATGCGATAACCCCCGCACCTATGCGAAGCCCACCAAGAGAGACCAGGCCGGCAAGGCACCCAGACCGAAGAGAAGGTGACTCCTACCGTACACCAGTTCGGATACCTCATTGGGACTCAGCAGACACACCCCGGTGACAGACGTCGAATCAAACCAGTAAAAACGAACCAAGGCTTCGCCCATTGAATGATCACCACTCCCATTGCCAACCCACGCAGCCTGCCGCCGTTGTGGTCAAGCTGGACACGCCGCCTACGACTGCACCCAGCCCTTGATCCTATTCTGCTGGGAATGTGGAAAACGCGGCACTCGGACCCTCGACTGCTACGCCCAAGACACGTCGGGAAACGACACGGTTCATCGACTGACACGGGATCAGCCGAAAACGACGCCACCCCAGACCCACGACTAAGCACCCCACCCACGTGAACGACGGCCGGATAGTGGCGATGGTGACAATAGGAGGACAAACAATGGAAGCGACAATCGACACCGGGGCATCCCGAAACTTTGTCAGCGCCAACCTGGCCCGACAACTAGACATCAACTCCAAACTGCAAGATGCATGCGTCCGCATACGCCTGGCTGACGGATCAGTCAAAGAGATCACACAAGTTCTACTGGTGCACATCAAGCTGGATCAACGAGAGGACCAAATCCCACTAGTGGTCCTACTAAACATGCGGGAGCAAGTTATCGTTGGCATGGACTTCCTATGTGCCAACGAGACGACACAATCAACACACTTGAACCAGGCGCTCGACACAGGAAGCCCAAGACCAAAGCAAACTACGGGGCACACGCATCCGGAACACACCACGAGGATCTCACACACGAGATAAGCACCAACAAGCAGCAGCCACAGAGCACTCACACACCCAACCCTCAACGGAGAAGGTGAACCCACAGACACCCTCAGAGACGACAGACAGCCCCGAACAACGACAAAGGCAGCAACAGTGCGACAACTAAACCACGAGGAAAATAGCCACGCTAATCTCCCGCTGGTCTGGTCCAATAATCGAATGGATATCCACAGGAACTCTCTACCAGGAACCGGAATATAAGACGATGACTCCGCGTAACACCCAATGGAGTACCTTTCGCGTACCGAGGTGCCGACTAGCGCTATGCACCAAGCCATGTCTAGAACCACGTCCGAAATCGTTGTCGCCCAAACAAGTCGTTGCTCCAAAAGCTGAGACCAACATGTCCGTTCACCAGTCTGGAGTCTCTACAACTCAGCTATTCCACCAGACCCACGAAGCTACGCCACATAAGCGAATACTCATGTGGGATCGAAAACCCCTGCGCGATCGACACAACCATCCTCCCGGAAGACTCAAGCCAACCCTCGGACCCCGAAACCCTCGATCTCACCGAACACGATGCAGAACTGGTCTCAGATCACTGGTTGCCGGACATAGATCCAACCTCCGACATCGCCGAGCACACCATCGTCATGACGGATTATCGACCCATCAAGCAGCGATACTATCCAAAGAACCCCGCCAACCAGGAGCGACAACCCTTGGAACTGCTAGTAAGGACCGAAGAGAACACTACAACCTGCCCCTGGCTTACACGACGCTGTAGACAGCAATTCAGCCGTCGAGGCGAAAGTAAACAGTAGCACTACTGACCCGCCACCGAGCCAACGACCACCGCCACACACCCACCCGGTAGAAAGGGGGGTGTAACGAACCATGGAGCCATGGCCCGATACATTCCATAGTGCATACGATACGCTACACCCGTAAACCTAAGAACAACGATACACTTAGACTAAGCTAGAACAGATATACCGACTCTCACAAGGTTAAATCGACCCATAGACACTAATAAATTTCCGGAAAATAGGAGATACTGTAACGGTTCAGTCGCAGAATGAAGCCTAAAAGAAAATACTAAGCACTGCCACATACAAATACTCATAACTTAAATTGTCCATGTCATTCATATGTTTTTGAATAGGAATACACGAAATATGCATTATCCTCTAAGAATAGACAATAGCACTTGTCAACGAGAACCCCTATTAGGGATCAAGCAATAAACTGTTTAATTTATTACGTTACCATATGTACAATACCGAATACGATCCACCGCATAAGGTAAGTGCACCCTTTCTAAAAAACACATACTCGCAGGGGAGCCTGTTCACCCTTTTTTTTTCATACAATAAGATTACCACTGTTAGCAATATAAGTAGATGCATTTGTTCAATAAAATCAGTATCAGAATCCTAGTACAGTAAACTGACTGTACTCATTTTTCATAGCAATCATCAGAGGCTGTGGCCCGTGTCTACAGACTTCAGCTTGCTCAACAAAGGAAACCCGACCCGCAGTACAACTGGTTCAAGTGCTAGTAGCGACGACTAAACTGTAGACGGTTTTGTACCGTATGAAACCATACAAACAATTAACATTAACATTTTGTGACCCCCGACCCTAGACATCCTTTCAAACTGTCAATCAATCGACAATACAGCAGAAGGATTCAATCTGGACATCAGCCTGAAGAAGTTAACAGGACTACACAGGAGCAAAAGATTCAGTAAACAACACTATCGTTTACACATCAACAAATTGGCATCGGCAATACACATACAGTAGCGTCTACAGAAAAATTCGGCAGTTCTGACACATTCAGAATTCAAGCCAGCAGCAAGAAGCCCATGTTCGATCACCAACAACGCGATTAACATTAATTGCTGAACGTGCGTTCCATCAACTGGAAACAATCACAATATTCCTCCATCTAATAGTTCAATTGTACTTATAGCTTTGACCAATATCGGTTGCGATTCGGAGCGTACCCAGCTTCAAAGAAAATAAAACCAACGGGTTTAGAAGTAAAAGTAACAAATAGACAGAATGGATAACTCACAGGAGAATAAAGCTGCCGCCATAAAGGCCTTAGATGATCAGGAAGAAATTGAAGAAAATATGTTGAAGTGCATTACAAAATTAAAAAAAAATATTCCTAGGAGATGGAAGCAAAATATGTCGTACTTCCAAGCCAAAAAAATGAAAACGATACCAAAATGCGAAAATCATACAAAACCGATGATTATTTCAAATTTCGTGAAGATCTACGTATAACTCTTAAAAAATACGTTGCGATCTTTAGCGAAAACATTGACAAGCCCAAAAAACTCTGAAATAATTCTCAGAGGCGGAAGGACGCACATCAAGTGATTTGATATCGATATGGACTCAAATTCAAAGAAGTCCACTCTACGATTCATGAAGAATATGAGAATCCAGTGGAAGAAGGATACCACATGGAAGTATACCTAACACTGGATAGCGAAGTTCAAAGAGCAATGGCAAAACCAGCCACATCAAACACAGACAACGGACATCTCCAACGCATCAGTATCCCGAAGTTTGATAGGGATCTACGAAAATGGACCCAGTTCTTTGATCTCTTCTCATGTATGGTTCATGAAACTAACATGTCTACAGTACGAAAGATGTGGTATCTGAAAACCAGCCCTGACACAGCATCAGGAAGTTTCTGGACTGATTCCAGCGTTGTACTGTCCTGGATAAACCCATCAGCTTCGACATACCATACCTTCGTGGTAAATCAAACGAATCGCTAAGATTCAGGCACTGACTAACCAACTACAATGGCGCCATGTTTCGTCAGCCAATAATGCAGCCGATGTCCTTTCAAGTGGAATCACAGCAAGCAATGTTAGGATCACTATTCTCGCACGGAAGGGAAATAAATGGACAAAACCACTCATCATTGAAGCCAGCAATCTCGAGAAAGGCTAAGCATGTCAGTTTGCCAATCGAACCTAGCTCTCTTGGAGAGAGTTATATACAAAACCAAAAGAGCGCCTACAACTGAAGGAGAACTGAATCATACTCGCGCTACGATACTACGAACTATTCAGCATGTCGAATTCTCCAGGAGATTTAAAACAGTTAAAGCGCTGTAATACAGAGTTCGATCATATCGTTATCTCCCTATGCTAGGAGATGATGAACTCATACGAGTTAGCGGAAGGATAGAAGAAGCGCTAATTAAGTACAACGTAAAACATCCAATCCTGCTACCGTACAACGATGCAATAGTCAAAATGATTCTGCGAGAACTCCATGAAGAGAATATGATTGCGGTGCCCAAGCATTAAGGGCAATTGCAAGGCAACAGAACTAGATTATCAATGATAAAACTATGGCTCAGTCGTCACACACATAGCTGTGTTAGATGCACCAGAGCCAGACCAAAGCTGATGCACCTTATCAATCTTCCAGCACAAAAGAGTCACACAAAAGCACGCCCATTTTTTGAATGCAGGGGGTGGACTACTATGGTCCAATCATGATAAGATTCGAGGAAAAAGGTTAGATAAGGCATACATTGCTGTATTCTGTTGCTTCTCCACAAACGCCGTACTTCTGGAGCTAGTAAAGACTTTGCCCACAGATGCATTCTTCGCAGCACTCCGACGATTCCTTAGCAGATGCGGAAACCAGGCTATTCATTGCGACAATGCTTCAAAAGCTAACAGAATTGGAAGAAGCATTAATCAGTGAAAAGGCACAAGCTTGTAGTGGGGCATGAAGCGGTGTTAGAAATGGTTCAAAATTTTAAAACACAACGGGCAGCATCAGGGATGCTTAGATGAAGATCGGCCCAGTGCAGGGAACATCGAGGAGAGGTAAGGCTGCAGGCTTGCTTCACTTATAATCGATAGAGGAAAAGGTATGTAGCTACGCGGGGGTGAGGTCAAGTCAAACGTCACAAGTGAAGGACTGGACATGTCCTTTTCCGATGTGATCTTGAACGAACCGGTAGTGTCTCTCCTGTGCCGTGAATAGCAAAAATTTAATCCGACAAAATCTTAAGCCCCGTAGGGCATCCGCGGTTTAAACTTAGTTCAAAAGTGTTCCCCAGATAAAGACGGAAAAAGTACCTGCGGGTATATAGGGTGAGTGAGAGCATAAAATTTGTGTGCCTATAGGGATTGAGAGAGGTTATGTCTGTAGGGGTCGTCGAAAATCACGCTTTGGCCCGGATCCGCCGAAGCGACTCAGGGGGCCTCAACCAGGTTCACCGCCTAAGCGGTTTGCGGAGCAGCCGTGACTGGACAGTCAAAAATTTAGGAGCGCTTCGCCTGCAATACCGGCGCTCGTACCAGAGCTCCAGCGCGTCCATCGAAGAGTCACCCAGAGTCAAGCGCCGTACATCGAAATTCCACCCGGAGTCACTCGACGCCTATCTAAATTTAAACCAGAGCTCCAGCGCCGTCCATCGAAACTTCCACCCGGAGTCAGTCGACGCCTATCAAAATTTTATCAAGAGTCCCATCGCCGTCCCTTGCCAACACACGCAGAGTGGAGCGCACAACGACGCCTCTTGTTTTCTGGTGTGACGGAGACTCTCAGTCAGAAGAAGCTAATTCATTCAAGGAGGAGAGCCCGGTCAGCGGGCCAACTGCCCTGAAGTAGACCGCCAACGAAGATCAAGAAAATAGAGGATTAGAGAACAGCCAGGAGGAAAAATGTCGTAGGATCGGAGGAGAAGTCGCCAAGGATGTCCTATCATAAAATTAAACACTAATCTATGCTAAGTATAAGTGTAGGGGCAGATTTAAAGCCCGGAATGGGTCAGTGACAGCCTTAGAAATGTATGATTTGTCGATTTCTCCAAATTTTTCCAGATTCCACCTCGGGAGATCGATCTTTCGTCGTTGGAAATCCTCAAGCACAGTGAGTTACAAATTTGAGTGAACGTTGATAATATTAAATTCGAACAAAGCCAAGAAAAGAGAAAATTTAAATGAAAAGATTATGTTGGCTGAAAAAGAAGAAATAATTTAAAAAATTCCCAAAAGAAAAATCAAAACAAAAGTCTGTATAAATGAAAATCTCAGTATTTTTAACTAATTATAATTAGATGTACCGAATATTCTATACTATATTTTTATGAATAAGCCTTATTGAATTACCTTAAATTTACAAATCTTAAACCTCTATGAACATATTAGGATAACTAGTGATAAATTTACCTGCTACTAGAAAGGATTTAAAGAATTAAGAGCGTGGAATTGAAATATTGAAAAATAAGAATTTTGTTGAGGAAGGCTGAAAAGTAGGAATGAGGAATTGAAATATTATGAAAAATAAGAATTTTTGTTGAAGAATACTGAAAGGTTAGGAATGCGGAATTAAAACAAAAAAAAAGAAAAGAATTTTGTTGAGGGATGCTGAAAGTTTAGGAGTAAAATATTACACTATAAAATAAGAACTTTACTAAAAGATGCTAAGAGATAGAAAAGGAGTTGAAACGTATAAATATATATATAAGAAAGTTGCTAGGAATACAAAAGAAAGGGAAGGAATATACTGTGAACTGAAAACGTGGAAAGAAAATGAAAATAATATAAGTATAATAATTGCGGAATTTTATTGTCATTATTTAAGGATGAGATCAGAGGAGTAGGACATTAGCCGAGCCCATGCCGCGTTCCGATGACCGTAGAGAAAAGCAACGCACTCGGATCCGTAGGATCGGAAGAGGTGCTTTCTTCGGAAGGGAGGCTACCGAATCCACACAACATCTGTGGATGTCAATCCATTCACTTGTTTTTATCGTTCCTGATTTTTTTTCTATCATTCTTTTCTTTCCTGTACTTGTCCTCTTTTTTCTCGCTTCCCTGTTCTTTCTTTACTTCTCTCTTTTCAAATGGTTATCTCTATCGGTTCTAGTAAAGTTTGTCGCAGCACTCAAAAAAATTTCTGGAAGTATTGTTTGATAGTCGATTGCATGGATTGGGTGTGATTCAGTGGGCAAGACCACCACCCCAAAGCCGACGAGCCTGAGCCGGAAAGAAATATAGCGTGCCCCACTAGCTCGAATCCCCCTGTTAGACAACACTTCGCAGCTCCGTTGCACGTTACATGCTCTAATCAAAAATCATTGCAACAACAGACAAGTGGATTTTAAATTCATTCCTCCCCGGGCACCATCATTTGGCGGCCTATGGGAAGCTGCGGTAAAAGCTGCTAGCTGCTAATCACAACCACACAAAAAACCGCATCCTTGACGTTTGAGAAACTGAACACGGTCATAAATGAAATTGAAGCAATTCTCAATTTCTGACCCATAACTCAATGTCCAATAATCCAACAGATACAACTGCGCTCACTCCAGGGCATTTCTGATCGGTGAACCTTTGACCGCAGCACCTGACGTCAACACTGATCGTCAAGAAAAATTGTTGGTTAAGCGCTGGTAATTGGTATCAGGCTTAAAACATGCAGTCTGGAAACAATGGTCTACGGAAAACCTTCACGAAATACAAACTTGGCACAAATGGAAAACCACCGCACCAAACGTGACCGAAGGCTTATTAGTTTTGGTGAAGCAAGACAACCTTCTAGTAATGAAGTGGGCCAATGGGTCGCATCATCAAAACTTATCCTGGGCAACCACAAACGCCCCATCAGTCGTCTAGCCCCATTATTCTCCGAAGAGGTAGAAACAAAACGCTCCAACAACGCGATTGAAGACAATATGGAAACAGAGGCACCACTAACAGAAAGGAAAAGAGTCTTGTTACCTTCACAAACATCAATATTGTTAATTTTACTTCTCGTGCTTCCATTACCTTTATCACAATAAATTAATGTGACGCAATTTGCAAACAAGCCTGGAGTATTTTACGAGAAACTTGGCACCTCAAGAATAGCTACATATTGGAAGGACATGCAAGTAATGTCTGCCGGAATGTCGAACTAAGATACATGTGTCTTGAACGAATAAATTTTCCATCGTGCAATTCATTATTTCAACACTTTCAACATTTTACGATAAGCTACAAACGGGAAGCAAAATAATGAAGGGTTCTCGACAACGCAGATCACCGCTTCATATAGCAAACAGTCTCTTTGGTGTTCCCGACTCAAAATACGCTGAGAAAATGGCACAAGCAATTTAAAACCATCGAAAACTTTATATTACATCTACTTAAAAATCTATTATTGACTCCACAATAAATGCGGTTAGAAAGGATAAATCAGCCACAGATAATCGCATAAAAATGTTTAAAAAACAATTGCCAACTATCAAACGAGAGAGAATCTTATCACCGCAATCATCTAACTCAGGCATAACTCAGGACTTGTAGCTCAATGAACACTACTTACAATAAGTCTTCAAAGCATGTAATCGGAAATATCCGAAGTACTGATGGGTATTCCTCATCGGAAAATAAGCCCAACACTAGTGTCTCCTGAGCAATTAAGAGATCAGCTAGACCAAATACGGGATCATTTGTCACCAGATCAATTGTTGCCTGTCACAACACAAAATATTATGCAATTATACAGGCTCATGCGAGCCGAAGGAACTCCGACTGCCTCACACGTCGTATTCAAGGTGACTCTACCTCTGGTCTCCACAGTTCAACTCGAAGTATTCAGCATCATACTAATTCCGTTCTGCGAATCAACAAGTTGGATCTTGTTCGATCTTTAAACACCCGTAGTAGCTATGAACATCCACCAAGATCAGTTTATGGTCATAACTTCAGAGAACTTTCGACGTTGCTTCAAACTACCACACGAGGTTTTCATCTGTTTTAACCGACATACGGTGTTGAAAATTGTTTAACAATAAAAAGCAACTTTATGTCAGGTATCCCACACGAAGGCTGACATGGTGTGGTTAAAACTCAACACCCAAATAACTGGATATTTTCAACACACACAACAATGGAACTTCAAACAGTATGCAAATGATATTCTTCAACCATAAAGCTGAAAGGAACTGGTCTACTTTCACTGTCTCGGGATGCACTGCTTGTAACACAGAAATAAGCATCACTACCTTTAGCATAACAAAAACGAAGTACAGTCAACATTTACCCGATTTGGCAAAGTAAGCGTAAGTAAGCCACCAACCTTGCCACATTACATTCAAACAACGGATACAGGATACCAAGAACTTGATGATCTTCACCAACAACTATAACAGTCGATCGTCAAAACTCGTAATAGTGCAGCATTATCGCATTGCTGCTTATGCTGCCCTAGCAATGTCACTTCTATTAATCATCGTGTACATTTTCCGTAAGAAGCCTCAATTATGGAAATCGAGGCAATCAAAAAGCGGCGATTGTTGAACACCAGTTCAACGGCCCGGAAAAATGTTCAGTCGCAGAATTAAACCTAAAAGAAAATACTAAGCACTGCCACATACAAATACTCATAACTTAAATTGTCCATGTCATTCATATGTTTTTGAATAAGAATACACGAAATATGCAATATCCTCTAAGAATAGACAATAGCACTTGTCAACGAGAACCCTCCTCTATTAGGGATCAAGCAATAAACTGTTTTATTTATTACGGTCAACTACCTACGTATGTACATACACCGAATACTATCCCCCGCATGGGGTAAGAATTATGTAGAATTTTCAAATGTTTTATGCACGAGGCAGAGAGTGAGCGAGAGAGAGAATCACTAGCGGCTATCAACTCTAAATGTTACGGAGGGTGGGGTGCCTCGCTGCTGAAAATTAATTTCATCATTGGGGCTTTAATAATGAGCCGATCTGGTAGATATGGCCATTCTCTACGATACTGCATTTTTCGTTTTTACCTATCTTCAAAACTGTGGACTTTCATCTGTTGCGTGGCGAAATTTTGATATAAACTTGTACTGAAGTGGTGTCACAGGAGCTTGGACAATAAGTTTGGTTGTTCTAGCTCTTATAGTCTCTGACATCCAGGCGCTCATTTGTACAAAAGGGCAAAGTCGACACGCTGTTGTGTGAGTGCGAGCAAGAGGGAACGATGTTTTTTTCGAAAGGCTTTTTCTCTATTGTGGCTATACTAATGATCCGATTCGATTCAGATTTAGACTTCTGATAGATATGAGTTTTCTCTATGATTCTGCATTTCAAGTTGTCTGTTATCTTCAAAATTGTCGACGCCACAGATTTGCGCCCATTGTGGGGCGGAAGTGGGCGGGGCAAAATTTGGTTGCTCCAGCTCTTATAGCCTCCGAGCAATGGGCGACAAGCAAGACGGACAGACAGACAGACTGACGGACAGACATGGCTATATCGACCCGGCTATTGATGCTGATCAAAATATATATATGTCGGAGATGTATGAAGATGTGAACAGTAATGTTAGAATTAAGAAAAAATATTTTAATAAAGGAGAATATAAACTACGCAATTGCGTACCCGTTGTTCCTTCTATTCTCATTGTTGCTTAGAGCGAGGATTGAGAACGAGAGAGTGTCGTCTCATCCGAGTGTGGAGCGGTTGTGTATGTAGGTGGCCTCTGAGAGAGAGTAAGATCAAAAGGGAATTGCCAAAGAGAGCAATTGGCTGATGCAATACTATGTCATGCGTGGCGTAAGCAAAAAGGAAGAAAACGAGCAAAAGAGGTTTTCAGTCAGTGCACAGATTTCCTAAGGAAAAGACAACCGCGACTCACTGCGCTAAAACGCAATGGATAAAGAAGAGCAGACAATTTTACCTTCACCGACATCAGAAGTTGGATCGGCTCAAGCCCAGGAGAATCGTGACGATGAATGACGATCTTTACTTGAAGCACAAAACAAAGATTTATGGAAATTATAAAAAACATTGCAGAAGCCTGCTTCAACGACATCAGTGAAAAATCAATGAGACTGCCAAAGTTCAATCCAGACGCGGCTGAAGCTGGTGCCAGCGCTTGGGTCAAAACAGCCGACATGATCCTGTCTGAGCATCCTGTGGAAGGCAGTGCGCTAGTTATATCGCTGAGCGGAGCACTAGAAGGGAGCGCTTCCCAATGGTTTGCTCAGATCAGCTTTGCCGGTATAACCTGGCAACAATTCAAAGAATTTTTCGTTGACACCTGCCACCATCTTATTGAACATCCCCAACGGACGACCGAAAACAGGCGGGTGCTTGTCGGCATATGGTAGTCGACTAGTGACGTCACTAATGACGAAATGGAAGTCAATGGACATTGAAGAAATAGCTGTATCTTTCGTATTGGCACACTCGTCGCAAATCGACACTCGTCTGCAACGCCTACTTGCAGTGTTGAAGCCCAAAGGAGCATTATATCAATTTGGTGAGCCCTTTCCATTCTTCTTTGACTCGGGTGCCGAGTGTTCCTTGATCAAGGAAAAGTTAGCAGACAGATTAGTTGGAAAAAGATTTCCTAATTTAATCATTCTGAAAGGAATAGGTGAAAACGTTGTACGATGCAATTTACAAATACTGTCTACTATATAAATTTGTCAACTTAGTATGGAAATTATGTTTAATGTAGTTATGGACGAGTAATGATTGGATATGTGTAAACTTAAGAACATTTTGTATCTATATTCCTAAAGTTTCATTGTCGGAATGCCAAGTAAACGTGTCACGACTGGAAAATTAGAAATTTGTTTATTAGATGCCAACAAGACTGTACAGAGGCGTCCATATCGTCTTGGCGTAGATGAAAAATTAGTTAGAGATGAAATCAAGGAAATGTTGGCGGCAAATGTACTATAATACGTCCAAGTAATTCCCCATTCGCTAGTCCCATGTTATTAATTAAGAATAAAAGATGGCAGTGATCGCTTAGTCGTTGATTATCGAGAGCTCAATTCAAATACCGTGGCAGACAAATACCCCTTGCCGCTGATATCAGATCAAATTGACAGATTGCGTGGAGGTAAATACTTTTCTTGCTTGGACATGGCCAGTGGGTTTTATCAGATTTCAAAAGATGCAGGATCCATAGAACGAACCGCTTTTGTAACTTCCGAGGGCTAGTACGAGTTTCTATCTATGCCATTTGGGCTGAAAAATGCCTATTCGACTTTTCAGCGAGCTATAGCGCGAGCCCTACAGATTGGCGATTGTGTTAAGGGCTCTATCGAAAGCAGGATTTTCATTTAATATAAAGAAATGCTCATTTCTCAAAACTGAAATAGCATATCTTGGATACTTGGTCAAAGATGGTAGTATTGAACCAAATCCGCGAAAAATACAAGCTCTGGCTGGATTATCAGAACCAAAGACTGCTACACAATTGAGACAATTTATAGGTTTGCAGCTCGATGGGATATTGTGGATCAAAGATAATTAAAACGGGTTTATTTCCGTAAGTTTGTCCAACAGTGTTCTGAACAGATGAAACTTTTATATCAGCTAATCTCAAAATTAATAGTTTCGTTTGGAAAGTTGAGCATGAACAAATACGCCAGAAAATTATCTCTGTACTAACTCATGATCCCGTTTTAATTATCTTTGATCCACAATATCCCATCGAGCTGCATACGGATGCAGGAGGCTATGATGCCATACTCATGCACAAAATTGATGGCAAGTCTTGAGTGGTCGAATACTATAGCAAGTGTACATCGTCCCCAGAACCAAGGTATCATTCAAACGAACTAGAGACCCTGGCAGTGTACAACGCTGTAGAATATTTTCGACATTACCTTCAGGGTCGAAAGTTTGTAATCTTCACGGATTGTAATTCGTTGAAAGCAAGTCGTACAAAAGTAGAACTAATGCCTTAGTTATATTTACATATTTATAGTCCTTTGAAATCACTGTAGAGTACCGCAAGGGAAGTCGCATGGCGTACGGCGACTTTTTATCCCGAAATCTGATTGACGTTGAGCGTGCGAGCATAAAAAGTGCAACCGAAATTCGCATAGACCTGACTGAGGTGACAGACAACTGGTTTGTAGCCGAGCAGCAGCGCGATTCGTGCATAAGGGAAATCATAGCCCAGTTGAATGGTGGGGAGTCGCAGAAGAGTTTGGCGAATACCTATGAGTTAAGAACTGAATTCAATATCGGAATATATTCAGAGAAATGGTAAAAACGCGCTGTCTACCTGTAATCCCGAGAGCTTTCAGGTGGTCAGTGGTAAATCATGAGCATGAAGCGATAATCATTTGGGGTGGCAGAAATCGTTAGATAAGGTTTATGAGCATTATTGGTTTGAACACATGTCCAAGTATGTTCGAAAATTTGTAGAAAACTGCATAACATGCAAACTATCAACGCATCCATCAGAAAAGATTCAGATGGAATTGCATCCAATTCCGAAAGTCGAAATACCATGGCAGACTGTGCATGTTGATATAAGCGGAAAGCTGAGTAGTAAAATTGATACCAAAGAATATGTCATAGTCCAAATTGACGCGTTCACTAAATTTGTTCACCTGTATCATTCTTTAAATTTGAATGCAGAAACCTGTATTAATGCTCTGAAGTCAACCATATCGCTTTTGGGGTACCTAATCGTATCATTGCTGATCAAGGCAGGAGGTTCGCTTGTGGACGGTTTCGAGAGTTCTGATCGATGCACAAAATAGAATTACATTTGATAGCGACAAGTGCAAGTAGGGCCAATGGCCAAGATGAACGAGTCATGAGCATGATGAAAAGTACGCTGACCTCTGTAGAGATAGGTGAACGTTCCTGGCAGGATGCACTATGTGAAGTTCAGTTGGCCATGAATTGTACAACAAACAGGGTAACGAGATTAAGCCCGTTAGAACTATTAATTGGAAGAGAGGCTAAGCCAATGCATTCATTGCTCGAAGGCTATTAGAGCTAGAGCAATCAAATTTTTTTCCAGACTGAAGTGATATCCCACTCCTAGAAAAGTGTTTCAAAATTTCGCCCCCGCCCACTTCCGCCCCCCACAAAGGGCGCCATATCTGTATAACAAAAACTAAAAATGCATTCTCATAGAGAAAGTCCATATCTATCAGGTGTCCAAATCAATTTTATTTTGTGTCGCCTGGATCTCAGAGACTATAAGACTGTCTAGACTCCTGTGATACCGAACCAAGAAAAGTGTATTTCAAAATTTCGCCCCTGCCCCCAAAAAGATGAAAATCCACAATTTTCAAGATAGAAAAAAAACGAAAAATGCAGAATGACCATATCTACCAGATTCCCGAATTTGGTTCAGATCGGTTCATTATTGTAGCCACAATGATCAAATGAATTTTCAGCAGTGGGAATACCCCGCGCCCTTGCATCGTTTCACCACGCCGATTCCAGCGTAAGTCATATATGGGGTTGATTGTCGCTACAGATTCTCCCTCTCGCTCACACACTGCTCATACATTGTGCCTCGTGCGGTGTACGTGTGTGTTGTGAGAAAAGATGTAGATGATGTTGATGTAGATGAAGATGACAATGTAGCAAAAAAAAAATGTAAAATGTAAAACTGATAAAACATTTAAAAATTCCACATAAATCACATGTGTACTGACTGAGTACGGGTATACAAGTAGAGTCGCGTTCACAGCGACTCCATACGTTCTTTTCGTTCCTTCTGTTTTCCTTTTTGTTGCTGAGAGCGAGGATTGAGAACGAGAGAGTGTCGTCTGATCCGAGTGTGGAGCGGTTGTTTGTGTAGGTGGCCTCTGAGAGAGAGCAAGATCAAAGGGGAAATTGCCAAAGAGAGCAATTGGCTGATGCAATACTATGTCATGCGTGGCGTAAGCAAAAAGGTGTATAGATTTTCTGAGGAAAAGACAACCGCGACTCACTGCGCTAAAATGCCACAATGAATAACGAAGAGCAGACAGTTTTACATTCTCCGACATATACTTTTATGGGGTCGGAAACGACTCCTTCTTTATGTTACACACATCCACTTTTACCACAAATGCAATACACCCTTTTACTCTTCGTGTACCACCCGTACTATACCCGTATATAGCAACTTTATATTTGACAAAATTTCATCCATTATCAATGTTACATTACCCTTGTAAGATTTTTTTAAATTTTATATTTGAACGTTTGTTTTTTGTCCCCTTCATTTCAACTACTAAGCTGAATGATTACTGTGAAATGAACAGAATAGATGTAACTTTATTTACCCGTCTTATCTGTCATACATATTTGATTTACTGATAACAATGCGTACTCAGATTTTTGATACAATATCCCAATCAGCAGTATTTGATAAGACACATACTATGAACTATTATATCCATGATACGAGGGTAGGATCATTTTAACAAAACTGTTCAACTTACGTATGGAAAAATGTATTTCGAAATTTGGCTCCGTCCCCTTCCGACCACATAAAGGGCTTACATCTGTGGCGGCCACAATTTTAAAGATACCAGAAAATTCAGAATCATATCATCAGAGGTCCACATCCACAATGGAGAAAACCATTTGGAGAAACATTGTTCCCTCTCGCTGGCTCTTACACACCAACGTATCTTCTTTGCCCATTGGTCTAAATGAGCACCTGTATTTAAGAGACTATAAGAGCTAGCGCAACCAAACTTCTGTCAAAACTCCTGTAATACTACTTCGATACAAATATATTTCACAATTTGTACACGTCCCCTTACGCGCCCACAAAAGACGAAATTCCACAATGTATATAGAAAAATATGGAAAAGGCAGAATCGTAGAAAATAACCATATCTACAAAATTGCCGAATATGGTTCAGATCGGTGACTGATGAAATTAATTTTCAGCACCTTACCCCTTAAGACGCTACTGATTCTCTCTCTCGCGCTTACACTGCTCACACGCTCTGCCTCGTGAAGTGTTAGCGTGTTGTTGTGAGAAGTTACATAACAGACAGACATAACATGACAGATGCAGCAAAAATTTAAAATGTAAAAACTAATAAATATTTTAGAAATCACACATAAATCACTTGTGTATTGACTGAGTACGGGTATACAAGTAGTATCGCATCAACGGCGACTCAACACGTCACTCTCGCTTTTCTATTAGGATTGGAATTTGTAAAAGAATAATATTATATCCTGTGATCTTTGTTTATGTGCATAAATTCGTCGTTGTGTATGGTATTCTTCTTAAGATCGATGGACAAAACGGTCAAGCCAATCTATCCGAAAGTTGGTCAAATTTTTACATTTTCTAAATTTATCTGCATTTATCAGGTTTTCAGAATTGCAAGGTAGATTATACTTAAGTAATTTGAATGAAAAAAAATTGCTATTTCTAAAAAAAAGCAAAAAAAAAAATATAATCAATATAAATATAACCTATATTCAATTCTTAAAGCAAGTTCTGCAGTTGAAGAAAACCATAATTGATTAAACAAATTACAAAGCCAAAAGCCCTCTCCAGTAAATGTTGGTTTGGTTCCTTGAGGAAAAAATAGTTCGAATTTGTCGGTTTGTGTTATTTATATAATACTAGCAAAACCCGTCGAACTCCGTTTCGCCACCAGATGGCTTCGTTTTTATGTAACATTTCGTTTGGTGATTAAAAGATAAAGAAACATTTTTTTTTGTTTTATATTTGAAAAGGAAAAATTGTATTTCATTTCACAACAGTAATGAATTCATTTCGCTGAACGACAATGTCTGGCGATTTGGTTACAATCCGCTCTTATGACAAATTTGTGCGTATCCGATGGCATTCGTTCCAATGCTATTTTGAACATATTAACCACAGCATTATTAGCGTGAAAAATGCTTGCAACTGTTCAATAATTCGTCTCTTTAACTGTTGTGTTCCTGTATATTGCACCACACATTCAGCTGATCCACCATCGACGAAATGAAATATATTTGCAGAAATTGATGCGGTTCATCTGGTGTTGGCACCATTGAACCATGCAAATGATATATTTGTCCTTGAATCTGTAATTACAAACAATCATTTGTTGATGAATACGGTGTAACTTCTGATCGTGTGATGGTGTAGTGTGTGGTGTATATGTAGTGTTACGTGTTGCAATTCATTGTGTTGGTGTGAGTGATTGGTTATTTGTGTTGTATCTTTTACCTTGCAAGTCAGCATGAAGCCGCCTTCTCGAATGATATTAGCTCCAAAGGAAGTCATGCGAAAGCAGTTATTGTATTCAAGGATGAGTTGAAGAAAATGGCTGGAATCGGGATCACTTCCATCGAACAATGGTTTCAGTGGCTGTGGTGGTGTAAGTAATGGATCCAGTTTGACTTTTCCACTTGCGCAGCACAATTCAGCCGTTTCTCTTTTTGAACTTTAACGCATTGCAATATCGGCATATAGTCGTCATTGGTCCAATATCTAAATTTTCATCATCACTGTAGTTCGCAGTGGGATCATATTGGAATGCCAAGCGATTGTATGATGCCAATGATCTTCGTATCCTCACGCGTTGTCCCAATCAGGAATTTTCTCTTATTATATTTTGTCTTTCTTCGCTTAAGTTCTGTGACTATAATAATGATCCGCACTGATCCAGATTCGGCGACTTGATAGATATTCTCTACGAAACTGCGTTTTCCGTTTAGTTGTATCTAAAAAATTTTGGACACCGAAGATTTTCCAGTAGATTAGGTTAGGTTAGGTTAAGGCGGTAGCGGAGGGGGAGAGACCTCCCCGCCCGCTCTCTTGGTCCAGTTAGTGGACCATTGTGATGCCGCATGGGCGCGAGCCCCTTCTCCTGGCCTCAACCGTGGTGAGCAACTTAGTGTCGAGCTAAGGGCAGTCCCATCCAGTGGCCTGGATGTATTAAGACAGAGTCCCCGGTTTGGTTTCGGAAAGGATGGGTAAGCCTCTTGAAGAATTGTTCTAAGTCAATTTTCTCGTTAATAATCAGGTCATTTACTATAAATTGGCTACAAATTCGTTTTCCCTTTTTGAATAATAAATTCGGAAAGGTCAGAATGAGCTCGACATGTCGTTTTTTTCTTTTTTTTATATAGCGCTTCATATATTTTTGGGACCTTAAGACTTTCTTTATCACTCGTTTTAAGAGTGTTTTTTTGTTTTTACTTTTTCGGCTTCTGACCGTGTTGTTACTTTAAGTATTTGGGCTGCCTTGGCAGTTAAATTTTTCAAATCTGATATTTCTATGCGGGATAGCGCATCCGCTATATAGTTTTCTTTCCCTGCTATCTACTCCACCACAAAATCATATTCTTCTAAATCTAATCGCATTCGTGTTAATTTAGACGACGGGATTTTCATTGAAAATAAGTATGTTAATGGGCGATGATCGGTTTTCACCAGAAATTTGGTACCGTATAGGAATGGTCTGAAATATATGATTTTACAACCACAGATTTCCTGCGTTGCTGAATTTAAAAAATAAACATTTGAAATGAAAATTAAGAGAATTTAGTTGTTTATACTCAATATATCAAAAAATACTGCAGCGTTCGGGGGGAGGTATTCGTTAGCTTTGTTACATAAATTTAGGACCTTCAAAAATTGGAACTAATCATCGGATAAGTATAAAGAAGTTATGCATAAGTATGTTCTTCTGGTTGGGAGGTTGGAAAGGCGGGGGCCCCGTTCCTGTGTGTCTGCTGCATCATGGGGGCTTGTTTTGGCCCTGGTTGTGGGTCTGAGGTTGTCATCTTTGGGGACGCCATATCGTGCAGATACAAAAGCTAGACACGCACATTCAGAGCTTACCAATTCTCTTCCTCGAGACCGTGCTTGAAGAAAATGAGCACTGGAATGCTTTGGGTATTGATTTCGCGGTACTTCACCAAGGAGACCATGCCATCGCAGTCCATGGACTCGTCGGTGAAGAACTGCAGCTCCTTGAAGCGGCACAAAATATCCTTCAGGTAGAGGGTGTACGACTTCTTGTCGCCGAAAGCGAAGCATTGGTTCAGCACCTCGTCGACACCGGACTCCACGTTGGTTTTCTTGCCCTCATCGACATCCTCAGCAGATGCATTGGCGCCCTTAAATTTAATTTCGTCGCCAGTATGGCTGATCAGCTTTCCATACACCTTGTAGATAACATCATCCACCAGCTTTATTTTGTTGGTTTTGGCGAACATCTCGTCCTCGGTAATGATATCCTTGTAGATTTTCATGTTGGCATGCGCTGTGTATATTATATATAGTGAATATTATATGTGTATCCGGCGATAAAACGCCACTGATACACATATAATACTGGCAAGATCGCCATGTACTACGTTCCGAGGTTCGGGATTAATGATTAATGTTTATTGAAATCAAACTTATATTTATACAAAAATCGTTGGGGCGAGTTGCCTCCATGCAGGTGTTCTGTCGTGGGAAACAAAGCCCCGTTACGTAAGTTTCCCCACAGTCAACATGCAATATGATGCGTTTTCCGCATTTTCTGTACTATCTACAACGCGGACATTTTGGTGGCCACCTCGTCTATTATTTTGTTGATTACTTCCGTTTCGGTAATAGCCACCGTTATTGAACCGACCGTTGTAGTTTCCGCGGAACTGGTAATTACCACGACCTCGGGTACCCTGGAAACGGCCTCTGTTTCCACGATACCCCTATTTGAATAGTACATCACGGTATCTGCACGTCCAGTTGTTTTACTATATTTTTCTGCCTGCTCATGTGTCATTCCGTCAGAAATAAAAGCGCATTCCAGATCCATTGTTAATTGTTCAATTTCTTTCGTGTACTGGTTAGCGGTCTTACTCATCTGACGGATGTTCATTATTTTGGCAGTTATTTAAGTCTATTTATAATGGATACAAGTGTGCATTCTGTACTAATTAAATTCCTAACAGCACCTTTTAGTTTGGTTTTTACCAATGACACTGCTGTGGCGTCATGTTCTCCTTTGATGGTGTTAACCAAAGATAAGGCATCAAGAAAACTTTGTAAGTTTTCTGCCCTACCGTTAAACTCTGGGATGAGTTTGCTGGCTGTATTAAGAAATTCTATTATTGTTTGAGTCATATTTGACCCTGAGGGTTTTTCACCTTCTGAACTATCGTCGCTATCTGAACTATTTTGCAGCAGTTCTGGTGTGAAAACTGCTGGGTTATTTAGCGCGATTGGTATCCCTAAATGCAAATGGTGCCTTCTGTTAATGTTCTCGAGGCACTTTGTTAGCCGTCTGAGAACATCTGTGACCTGGGTGTTATGGAATTCGGAATGGTTATGGTGTGCTGCTTTTATTAAGCATTTGATTTCGTTGTAATTGTGAACAACGATCTCAGTATGCTTAATTAGCGTTTGTCGCTTAATGCGCTTTGTCTTATTTAGACATTTATATGATTTGTCAAATTCCACCTTAAATTTTCTTATTTTTTTGTCTTAGAGTTTCCCATTCCATTCGAGTGGTGGCTGAGTAGCAGAATTTTTATCAAAAGTTAAACTAGAAACACTGCAAATGAAAGGAATGAAGAATAATAAGAAATTGCACGTGAACAGTGCCGCGTTAGTATGGCTCGTCTTCGTGCTTCTCGATCACAAGAGCAAATTGAGGGAGCCCGTGAAACGGCTCGGTTGGCAATGCAAAATCGTCGAGCGAACTACATAGGTCAACAAATAGATAATTTGCGACGCAGAGATTTGAATCGAGAAGCGTTTCGATACGATTGCAGCAATGATTACAGCTTGCATCCTAGCGTTGGCATTGGGAAAATGAACGTTGTTTGCGAGTATTGTGGTGCATTAAAGTTTCCCGGAGAAACGCCCGGATTATGCTACCTTACTGGTAAAGTGAAATTGCCATTGTTGTCTCCGCCACCTGAGCCATTGCATTCATTGCTTTGTGGTGAAACACCAGAATCACGCAACTTTCTTGCAAACACTCAAAATATAATGGATGTTTCCAAATGACGTCATTTGGGGTAGACATTATCGAAGAACGAGGATCTAATCCGACATTTAAGGTATTTATTTTTGCTAATTCTGAACCCTAATTTCACACCGAAAAAACTCAGTTGCTACTGACTGGTTATACCCGTACTCGAAGAGTAAAAGGGTATATTGTATTTGTGGTAAAAGTGGATGTGTGTAACATAGAGAAGGAATAATTTCCGACCCTATAAAGTATATATATTCTTGATCAGCATAAATAGCCGAGTCGATATAGCCATGTCTGTCCGTCTGTCTGTCTGTCTGTCCGTCCGTCTTGTTTTTCACTCATTGCTCGAAGGCTATAAGAGCAAGAGCAACCAAACTTTTTATCCAGTCTGATGTGATATCTCACTCCTAGAAAAGTGTTTCAAAATTTCGCCCCTCCCACTTCCGCCGCCACTAAGGGCGCACATCTGCGGCGTCCACAATTTTGAAGATAACAGAAAAATGCAGAATCATAGAGAAAGACCTTATCTATCAGGGGCCCAAATCTGAATCAGATCGGATCATTAATATAGCCACAATAGAGAAAAACATACGAAATAACTTCGCTCCCTCTCTTTCGCACTCACACAAAATCGAGTCGATTTGGTTTTTCGTATAAATGAATGACTGGATCTCAGAGACTATAAGAGCTAGAGCAACCAAATTTTTGCCAAGACTCTTGTGATACCAAACCTAAACAAGAGTATTTCAAAATTTCGCCCCGCACAAAAAGACGAAAATCCTCAATTTTGAAGGTAGAAAAAAACCAAAAATTCAGTATCGTAGAAAATGACCATATCTATCAGATTCCCGAATTTGGTTCAGATCGGATCATTATTTGTAGCCACAATGATCAAATGAAATTTCAGCAGCAATTCCCCAACCCCCACCCACCTCGTGAAGCGTAAGTCAATTATTGGGGTTGAGTGACGCTGCAGATTCTCTCACACGCAAACTCACGCTCAAACATGCTGCCTCGTGCGGTGTACGTGTGTTGTTGTGAGAACTGATGTAGATGTAGATCACAGATGCAGCAAACAAATGTTAAATGTAAAATGTAAAGAACTGATACAACATATAAAAATTCCACATAAAACACATGTGTACTGACTGAGTACGGGTATAACAGTAGAGTCGCGTTTACAGCGACTCCGTACGTTCTTTATCGTTTTTTATTTTTTATTTTGTAGATACAAGGACAGATTCACCATCGAATTGGATCAGTACTACCGCTCGAAGATACACAGAATAAATTTTTACAAATATATTTCATGGGCAACATGGAAGAACAACTTGTTTGACGCCTAGGAATCAATGCAGGAATGAAGCGAGTAATTCTTCAAGACTTGCAGCAACTGCTTCATGAACATCATGCGTTGGTCAGGTTGTTTACGAGTGCTTTAGAGCGCATGCCAAATGATGATATAAAAGTTGTCATCAAAGCAGATAAACGACCATCTGGAACACACGAACGCACATTTAACGCTCCAACAATAGATGAAATTGCCATTTTGATTGTTGGTGAACAATTGGAAACACGCGATATTGTTCTTACATGACGCGATACTGGCCAAATGAAACAAATATCTGAAGCACATCGATCATATGACGCATTGCAATACCCGCTGATGATTTGGCAAGGAGAAGATGGATATTATATATTTATTTATTTATTTTATTTTATTTATTTTTTTTTGTTAAAAATGTATATATATTTTATTAAACTAGTTTTCTACTATCAATATGGCAGCTTAAGCTAGTTGAATGTTCGGGAGAACAAAAGTTGCCTATAGAATGCATCTATAGGACGCACTTACATCTATGTACAAATATATACAATATTTACAATGATTTATATTTAATATGAATTATATTTTGTGATATATATTATATATTTTATAGTACAAGGGATCTTGTGGGGAGATCCTTTGGATTGCACTTCTTCAGTCTTCTCTTTTTATACCCGTACTCGAAGAGTAAAAGGGTATATTGTATTTGTGCTAATTGCTGTCTGTCCGTCTGTCCGTCTTGTTTGTCGCCCATTGCTCGAAGGCTATAAGAGCTAGAGCAACCAAACTTTTTATCCAGTCTGATGTGATATCTCACTCCTAGAAAAGTTTTTCAAAATTTCACCCCGCCCACTTCCGCCCCCACAAAGGGCGCACATCTGTGGCGGCCACAATTTTGAAAAATAGCAAAAACTAAAAATGCAGAATCATAGAGACAGCCCATATCTATCAGGGGCCCAAATCTGAATCGGATCGGATCATTAATATAGCCACAATAGAGGCAAATATACGCAAAAAACTTCGCTCCCTCCCTTTCGCACTCACACAAAATCGAGTCGTTTTGGTTTTTCGTATAAATGAGCGCCTCGATCTCAGAGACTATAAGAGCTAGAACAACCAAATTTTTGCCTAGACTCCTGTGATATCGCTTCAGTGCAAGTTTATTTCAAAATTTTGCCACGCTCTCCCGCCCCCAAAATACGAAAATCCACAATTTTGAAGATAGATAAAAATAAAAATGCAGTTGTGTGACCATATCTACCAGATTCCCGAATTTGGTTCAGATCGGATTATTATTGTAGCCACAATGATCAAATGAATTTTCTGCTGCGAGCTTCCCCTTCCCCTTGCGGCGTAAGTCATTTATGGGGATGATTTTCGCTAATGATTCTTTTCGCACGCACACTTACGCTCAAACATGCTGCCTCGTGCAGTGTACGTGTGTTGTTGTGAGAAGTGATGTAGATGAAGCAGATGTAGATGACTGATGTATTATGTAAAACTTATAAAAAATTTGAAAATTCCACATTAATCACATGTGTGCTGACTGAGTACGGGTATAAAAGTAGAGTCGCGGCAACAGCGACTCCGTACGTTCTTTCTCGTTGGGTTTGGACAGGAGCCGCCTCGTAAGTGCGTTGGGGTGATTGCCGAGGCGTTTCTCGTAATTGCTTGCATGCACTCGGATGACATCGCCAACCTTGGCAACACATCCCTTTCGATGTCCCTAGTGCGCATATACCAGGGAGCGTTGCATATTTTTCTGAGGATTTTTAGCTTGCGCAACTCTTATTTTGTTGATGTTTGCTGCAGCGGCAATGCCATAAATTGGTAGCGCATTCTTCCATATTGGACTTAAGATGGATTTGTGAATTGTCACCTTACTGTGCAGTGACAGCTTGTTGCTGGCTTTTGCCATGACCGATTTCTGGACAATTGTTGTGTGTTTCCTGAAGGTTAGTCTTCTGTCCAGTATGACACCAAGATATTTGTGCGGATATTATATTAATATCAAAATGATAAACCCATTGAATGGTGAGTATCAAATAATAAAAATGGCATCGATAAAATCGTAAAAATGACTGACAACCAGTAATTAGTTATGCAAACAATTTACATACGAAATATTAAATATAATGTTTTTATTTCAGGTGAAGAAACTACATTGAAAAAAGTTAGCTCAATGAATTATTACGCATATCTTTTGATGATTCGTCAAAATGCTGACAACTATTTGCTGCGGTTTCGTCGATTGTTTCAGCAATATTGCGTCAACATGTATGTCAAAATAGAAATTGAACGTTTAACTTTCATTAGGTTGAACCAAGCCAAACTACGTTCTAAGGAGTACATCCATTTACGTGATGCAGTTAGTACTGAAGGAAATTCAGCTAATATTGGTCGATTAACTATTCTGCCGGCGACGTACATTGGTAGTCCACGTCATATGCATGAATATGCGCAAGATGCAATGACATATGTTCGTCATTACAGTCGGTAGTTGATCTCACCCTGGTCAGCAGCTCGCTCTACAATCTATCTAGCTGGAGCATCAGCAGCGCCTACACGGCGAGCGATCATGTGGCAATCATATGCCATATCGGACAGCGGAGAGGTAGCACAGTACCGGCAGAGCCCAGATGGAAATGCTACCGCGCCGACAGCATGAACACGGCGCTGTTCGCAGAGCTGGCGGCGAACCTTACGGCGGGTGGAAATGCGGAATGTATGGCAAACAACGTCATGGAGGGCCTGGAGTCAGCATGCGACGCCTCTATGTCCAAGAGGAGGCAATATGGTCGCCACCACCGACCCGTGTTCTGGTGGAACGAGAGTATTGCCCAGCTACGCCGGGAATGCAACCATGCACGTCGACGTTGCCAGCGATCACGCGGAAACCCTTTAGGCGGTCAACTGCAGGTGGCTTTTAGGGACTGCAGACGCGCGCTCAAGACGGCCATAAAGGAGAGCAAGCGCAAGTGCTTTGCTTTGGCGCTCTGCGACTCTGCTGAGCACGACCCCTGGGGGAAGGGCATATCGGTTAGTGGCCGACAAACTGGGCGGCAAAAGCAGACACCCCATCGGACCCGGACCTAGTCAGATCCATTGTCGAGGAGCTCTTTCCGCACATGGCGGACCACATAGAGGAGACCCCAGCCCACAGGAAACCTCAAACCAGCCCGCCTTTGAAGAAGTGACGCTGGAGGAGGTGAGAATCGCAGCCAGGAGCATAAACCCGAACAAGGCACCAGGGCCTGACTCTATTCCAAATAGAGCCCCTGAGGGCGAGCCCCTCTCCTTGCGGCCAGAAATTTTCGCTGCGCTGCTGAACCAGTGCCTTCGAGAAGGAGTCTTTCCTGAGAGGTGGAAGAAGCAGAAGCTTGTGCTTATTCCCAAGCCGGGCAAACCGCCAGGGCCAGCGTCGTCCTACAGGCCAATCTGCCTGATTGACACAGCAGGAAAGCTGCTCGAGAGGGTGTTGTGCTCTCGCTTAACACGAGCCATTACGGAGGCGGGCGATCTCTCACCGCACCAGTATGGATTCCGCAAGGCCAAATCGACCATCGACGCCATAAACCGAGTGGTGGACATAGCTTTCACCGCAATCGCCGGCACGCGGTGGAAAGGAGGAGGGAAGGAGTACTGCCTGATGGTCACGCTTGAGTCACAATAGAGAAAAACATACGAAATAACTTCGCTCCCTCTCTTTCGCACTCACACAAAATCGAGTCGATTTGGTTTTTCGTATAAATGAATGACTGGATCTCAGAGACTATAAGAGCTAGAGCAACCAAATTTTTGCCAAGACTCTTGTGATACCAAACCTAAACAAGAGTATTTCAAAATTTCGCCCCGCACAAAAAAGACGAAAATCCTCAATTTTGAAGGTAGAAATAAAAAACCAAAAATTCAGTATCGTAGAAAATGACCATATCTATCAGATTCCCGAATTTGGTTCAGATCGGATCATTATTGTAGCCACAATGATCAAATGAAATTTCAGCAGCAATTCCCCCAACCCCCCACCCACCTCGTGAAGCGTAAGTCAATTATTGGGGTTGAGTGACGCTGCAGATTCTCTCACACGCAAACTCACGCTCAAACATGCTGCCTCGTGCGGTGTACGTGTGTTGTTGTGAGAACTGATGTAGATGTAGATCACAGATGCAGCAAACAAATGTTAAATGTAAAATGTAAAGAACTGATACAACATATAAAAATTCCACATAAAACACATGTGTACTGACTGAGTACGGGTATAACAGTAGAGTCGCGTTTACAGCGACTCCGTACGTTCTTTATCGTTTTTATTTTTTATTTTGTAGATACAAGGACAGATTCACCATCGAATTGGATCAGTACTACCGCTCGAAGATACACAGAATAAATTTTTACAAATATATTTCATGGGCAACATGGAAGAACAACTTGTTTGACGCCTAGGAATCAATGCAGGAATGAAGCGAGTAATTCTTCAAGACTTGCAGCAACTGCTTCATGAACATCATGCGTTGGTCAGGTTGTTTACGAGTGCTTTAGAGCGCATGCCAAATGATGATATAAAGTTGTCATCAAAGCAGATAAACGACCATCTGGAACACACGAACGCACATTTAACGCTCCAACAATAGATGAAATTGCCATTTTGATTGTTGGTGAACAATTGGAAACACGCGATATTGTTCTTACATGACGCGATACTGGCCAAATGAAACAAATATCTGAAGCACATCGATCATATGACGCATTGCAATACCCGCTGATGATTTGGCAAGGAGAAGATGGATATTATATATTTATTTATTTATTTTATTTTATTTATTTTTTTGTTAAAAATGTATATATATTTTATTAAACTAGTTTTCTACTATCAATATGGCAGCTTAAGCTAGTTGAATGTTCGGGAGAACAAAAGTTGCCTATAGAATGCATCTATAGGACGCACTTACATCTATGTACAAATATATACAATATTTACAATGATTTATATTTAATATGAATTATATTTTGTGATATATATTATATATTTTATAGTACAAGGGATCTTGTGGGGAGATCCTTTGGATTGCACTTCTTCAGTCTTCTCTTTTTATACCCGTACTCGAAGAGTAAAAGGGTATATTGTATTTGTGCTAATTGCTGTCTGTCCGTCTGTCCGTCTTGTTTGTCGCCCATTGCTCGAAGGCTATAAGAGCTAGAGCAACCAAACTTTTATCCAGTCTGATGTGATATCTCACTCCTAGAAAAGTTTTTCAAAATTTCACCCCGCCCACTTCCGCCCCCACAAAGGGCGCACATCTGTGGCGGCCACAATTTTGAAAATAGCAAAAACTAAAAATGCAGAATCATAGAGACAGCCCATATCTATCAGGGGCCCAAATCTGAATCGGATCGGATCATTAATATAGCCACAATAGAGGCAAATATACGCAAAACTTCGCTCCCTCCCTTTCGCACTCACACAAAATCGAGTCGTTTTGGTTTTCGTATAAATGAGCGCCTCGATCTCAGAGACTATAAGAGCTAGAACAACCAAATTTTTTGCCTAGACTCCTGTGATATCGCTTCAGTGCAAGTTTATTTCAAAATTTTGCCACGCTCACTCCCCGCCCCCAAAATACGAAAATCCACAATTTTGAAGATAGATAAAAATAAAAATGCAGTTGTGTGACCATATCTACCAGATTCCCGAATTTGGTTCAGATCGGATTATTATTGTAGCCACAATGATCAAATGAATTTTCTGCTGCGAGCTTCCCCTTCCCCTTGCGGCGTAAGTCATTTATGGGGATGATTTTCGCTAATGATTCTTTCGCACGCACACTTACGCTCAAACATGCTGCCTCGTGCAGTGTACGTGTGTTGTTGTGAGAAGTGATGTAGATGAAGCAGATGTAGATGACTGATGTATTATGTAAAAACTTATAAAAAATTTGAAAATTCCACATTAATCACATGTGTGCTGACTGAGTACGGTATAAAAAGTAGAGTCGCGGCAACAGCGACTCCGTACGTTCTTTCTCGTTGGGTTTGGACAGGAGCCGCCTCGTAAGTGCGTTGGGGTGATTGCCGAGGCGTTTCTCGTAATTGCTTGCATGCACTCGGATGACATCGCCAACCTTGGCAACACATCCCTTTCGATGTCCCTAGTGCGCATATACCAGGGAGCGTTGCATATTTTTCTGAGGATTTTTAGCTTGCGCAACTCTTATTTTGTTGATGTTTGCTGCAGCGGCAATGCCATAAATTGGTAGCGCATTCTTCCATATTGGACTTAAGATGGATTTGTGAATTGTCACCTTACTGTGCAGTGACAGCTTGTTGCTGGCTTTTGCCATGACCGATTTCTGGACAATTGTTGTGTGTTTCCTGAAGGTTAGTCTTCTGTCCAGTATGACACCAAGATATTTGTGCGGATATTATATTAATATCAAAATGATAAACCCATTGAATGGTGAGTATCAAATAATAAAAATGGCATCGATAAAATCGTAAAAATGACTGACAACCAGTAATTAGTTATGCAAACAATTTACATACGAAATATTAAATATAATGTTTTTATTTCAGGTGAAGAAACTACAAAGAAAGTTAGCTCAATGAATTATTACGCATATCTTTTGATGATTCGTCAAAATGCTGACAACTATTTGCTGCGGTTTCGTCGATTGTTTCAGCAATATTGCGTCAACATGTATGTCAAAATAGAAATTGAACGTTTAACTTTCATTAGGTTGAACCAAGCCAAACTACGTTCTAAGGAGTACATCCATTTACGTGATGCAGTTAGTACTGAAGGAAATTCAGCTAATATTGGTCGATTAACTATTCTGCCGGCGACGTACATTGGTAGTCCACGTCATATGCATGAATATGCGCAAGATGCAATGACATATGTTCGTCATTACGGTCGGTAGTTGATCTCACCCTGGTCAGCAGCTCGCTCTACAATCTATCTAGCTGGAGCATCAGCAGCGCCTACACGGCGAGCGATCATGTGGCAATCATATGCCATATCGGACAGCGGAGAGGTAGCACAGTACCGGCAGAGCCCAGATGGAAATGCTACCGCGCCGACAGCATGAACACGGCGCTGTTCGCAGAGCTGGCGGCGAACCTTACGGCGGGTGGAAATGCGGAATGTATGGCAAACAACGTCATGGAGGGCCTGGAGTCAGCATGCGACGCCTCTATGTCCAAGAGGAGGCAATATGGTCGCCACCACCGACCCGTGTTCTGGTGGAACGAGAGTATTGCCCAGCTACGCCGGGAATGCAACCATGCACGTCGACGTTGCCAGCGATCACGCGGAAACCCTTTAGGCGGTCAACTGCAGGTGGCTTTTAGGGACTGCAGACGCGCGCTCAAGACGGCCATAAAGGAGAGCAAGCGCAAGTGCTTTGCTTTGGCGCTCTGCGACTCTGCTGAGCACGACCCCTGGGGAATGGCATATCGGTTAGTGGCCGACAAACTGGGCGGCAAAAAGCAGACACCCCCATCGGACCCGGACCTAGTCAGATCCATTGTCGAGGAGCTCTTTCCGCACATGGCGGACCACATAGAGGAGACCCCCAGCCCACAGGAAAACCTCAAACCAGCCCGCCTTTGAAGAAGTGACGCTGGAGGAGGTGAGAATCGCAGCCAGGAGCATAAACCCGAACAAGGCACCAGGGCCTGACTCTATTCCAAATAGAGCCCTGAGGGCGAGCCCTCTCCTTGCGGCCAGAAATTTTCGCTGCGCTGCTGAACCAGTGCCTTCGAGAAGGAGTCTTTCCTGAGAGGTGGAAGAAGCAGAAGCTTGTGCTTATTCCCAAGTCGGGCAAACCGCCAGGGCCAGCGTCGTCCTACAGGCCAATCTGCCTGATTGACACAGCAGGAAAGCTGCTCGAGAGGGTGTTGTGCTCTCGCTTAACACGAGCCATTACGGAGGCGGGCGATCTCTCACCGCACCAGTATGGATTCCGCAAGGCCAAATCGACCATCGACGCCATAAGCCGAGTGGTGGACATAGCTTTCACCGCAATCGCCGGCACGCGGTGGAAAGGAGGAGGGAAGGAGTACTGCCTGATGGTCACGCTTGAGTCACAATAGAGAAAAACATACGAAATAACTTCGCTCCCTCTCTTTCGCACTCACACAAAATCGAGTCGATTTGGTTTTTCGTATAAATGAATGACTGGATCTCAGAGACTATAAGAGCTAGAGCAACCAAATTTTTTGCCAAGACTCTTGTGATACCAAACCTAAACAAGAGTATTTCAAAATTTCGCCCCGCACAAAAAGACGAAAATCCTCAATTTTGAAGGTAGAAAAACCAAAAATTCAGTATCGTAGAAAATGACCATATCTATCAGATTCCCGAATTTGGTTCAGATCGGATCATTATTGTAGCCACAATGATCAAATGAAATTTCAGCAGCAATTCCCCAACCCCCACCCACCTCGTGAAGCGTAAGTCAATTATTGGGGTTGAGTGACGCTGCAGATTCTCTCACACGCAAACTCACGCTCAAACATGCTGCCTCGTGCGGTGTACGTGTGTTGTTGTGAGAACTGATGTAGATGTAGATCACAGATGCAGCAAACAAATGTTAAATGTAAAATGTAAAGAACTGATACAACATATAAAAATTCCACATAAAACACATGTGTACTGACTGAGTACGGGTATAACAGTAGAGTCGCGTTTACAGCGACTCCGTACGTTCTTTATCGTTTTTATTTTTTATTTTGTAGATACAAGGACAGATTCACCATCGAATTGGATCAGTACTACCGCTCGAAGATACACAGAATAAATTTTTACAAATATATTTCATGGGCAACATGGAAGAACAACTTGTTTGACGCCTAGGAATCAATGCAGGAATGAAGCGAGTAATTCTTCAAGACTTGCAGCAACTGCTTCATGAACATCATGCGTTGGTCAGGTTGTTTACGAGTGCTTTAGAGCGCATGCCAAATGATGATATAAAGTTGTCATCAAAGCAGATAAACGACCATCTGGAACACACGAACGCACATTTAACGCTCCAACAATAGATGAAATTGCCATTTTGATTGTTGGTGAACAATTGGAAACACGCGATATTGTTCTTACATGACGCGATACTGGCCAAATGAAACAAATATCTGAAGCACATCGATCATATGACGCATTGCAATACCCGCTGATGATTTGGCAAGGAGAAGATGGATATTATATATTTATTTATTTATTTTATTTTATTTATTTTTTTGTTAAAAATGTATATATATTTTATTAAACTAGTTTTCTACTATCAATATGGCAGCTTAAGCTAGTTGAATGTTCGGGAGAACAAAAGTTGCCTATAGAATGCATCTATAGGACGCACTTACATCTATGTACAAATATATACAATATTTACAATGATTTATATTTAATATGAATTATATTTTGTGATATATATTATATATTTTATAGTACAAGGGATCTTGTGGGGAGATCCTTTGATTGCACTTCTTCAGTCTTCTTTATACCCGTACTCGAAGAGTAAAAGGGTATATTGTATTTGTGCTAATTGCTGTCTGTCCGTCTGTCCGTCTTGTTTGTCGCCCATTGCTCGAAGGCTATAAGAGCTAGAGCAACCAAACTTTTTATCCAGTCTGATGTGATATCTCACTCCTAGAAAAGTTTTTCAAAATTTCACCCCGCCCACTTCCGCCCCCACAAAGGGCGCACATCTGTGGCGGCCACAATTTTGAAAATAGCAAAAACTAAAAATGCAGAATCATAGAGACAGCCCATATCTATCAGGGGCCCAAATCTGAATCGGATCGGATCATTAATATAGCCACAATAGAGGCAAATATACGCAAAAACTTCGCTCCCTCCCTTTCGCACTCACACAAAATCGAGTCGTTTTGGTTTTCGTATAAATGAGCGCCTCGATCTCAGAGACTATAAGAGCTAGAACAACCAAATTTTTGCCTAGACTCCTGTGATATCGCTTCAGTGCAAGTTTATTTCAAAATTTTGCCACGCTCACTCCCGCCCCCCCAAAATACGAAAATCCACAATTTTGAAGATAGATAAAAAATAAAAATGCAGTTGTGTGACCATATCTACCAGATTCCCGAATTTGGTTCAGATCGGATTATTATTGTAGCCACAATGATCAAATGAATTTTCTGCTGCGAGCTTCCCCTTCCCCTTGCGGCGTAAGTCATTTATGGGGATGATTTTCGCTAATGATTCTTTTCGCACGCACACTTACGCTCAAACATGCTGCCTCGTGCAGTGTACGTGTGTTGTTGTGAGAAGTGATGTAGATGAAGCAGATGTAGATGACTGATGTATTATGTAAAAACTTATAAAAATTTGAAAATTCCACATTAATCACATGTGTGCTGACTGAGTACGGGTATAAAAGTAGAGTCGCGGCAACAGCGACTCCGTACGTTCTTTCTCGTTGGGTTTGGACAGGAGCCGCCTCGTAAGTGCGTTGGGGTGATTGCCGAGGCGTTTCTCGTAATTGCTTGCATGCACTCGGATGACATCGCCAACCTTGGCAACACATCCCTTTCGATGTCCCTAGTGCGCATATACCAGGGAGCGTTGCATATTTTTCTGAGGATTTTAGCTTGCGCAACTCTTATTTTGTTGATGTTTGCTGCAGCGGCAATGCCATAAATTGGTAGCGCATTCTTCCATATTGGACTTAAGATGGATTTGTGAATTGTCACCTTACTGTGCAGTGACAGCTTGTTGCTGGCTTTTGCCATGACCGATTTCTGGACAATTGTTGTGTGTTTCCTGAAGGTTAGTCTTCTGTCCAGTATGACACCAAGATATTTGTGCGGATATTATATTAATATCAAAATGATAAAACCCATTGAATGGTGAGTATCAAATAATAAAATGGCATCGATAAAATCGTAAAAATGACTGACAACCAGTAATTAGTTATGCAAACAATTTACATACGAAATATTAAATATAATGTTTTTATTTCAGGTGAAGAAACTACAAAGAAAAGTTAGCTCAATGAATTATTACGCATATCTTTTGATGATTCGTCAAAATGCTGACAACTATTTGCTGCGGTTTCGTCGATTGTTTCAGCAATATTGCGTCAACATGTATGTCAAAATAGAAATTGAACGTTTAACTTTCATTAGGTTGAACCAAGCCAAACTACGTTCTAAGGAGTACATCCATTTACGTGATGCAGTTAGTACTGAAGGAAATTCAGCTAATATTGGTCGATTAACTATTCTGCCGGCGACGTACATTGGTAGTCCACGTCATACGCATGAATATGCGCAAGATGCAATGACATATGTTCGTCATTACGGTCGGTAGTTGATCTCACCCTGGTCAGCAGCTCGCTCTACAATCTATCTAGCTGGAGCATCAGCAGCGCCTACACGGCGAGCGATCATGTGGCAATCATATGCCATATCGGACAGCGGAGAGGTAGCACAGTACCGGCAGAGCCCAGATGGAAATGCTACCGCGCCGACAGCATGAACACGGCGCTGTTCGCAGAGCTGGCGGCGAACCTTACGGCGGGTGGAAATGCGGAATGTATGGCAAACAACGTCATGGAGGGCCTGGAGTCAGCATGCGACGCCTCTATGTCCAAGAGGAGGCAATATGGTCGCCACCACCGACCCGTGTTCTGGTGGAACGAGAGTATTGCCCAGCTACGCCGGGAATGCAACCATGCACGTCGACGTTGCCAGCGATCACGCGGAAACCCTTTAGGCGGTCAACTGCAGGTGGCTTTTAGGGACTGCAGACGCGCGCTCAAGACGGCCATAAAGGAGAGCAAGCGCAAGTGCTTTGCTTTGGCGCTCTGCGACTCTGCTGAGCACGACCCCTGGGGAAGGGCATATCGGTTAGTGGCCGACAAACTGGGCGGCAAAAGCAGACACCCCCATCGGACCCGGACCTAGTCAGATCCATTGTCGAGGAGCTCTTTCCGCACATGGCGGACCACATAGAGGAGACCCCCAGCCCACAGGAAACCTCAAACCAGCCCGCCTTTGAAGAAGTGACGATGGAGGAGGTGAGAATCGCAGCCAGGAGCATAAACCCGAACAAGGCACCAGGGCCTGACTCTATTCCAAATAGAGCCCTGATTCTCGCCCTCTCCTTGCGGCCAGAAATTTTCGCTGCGCTGCTGAACCAGTGCCTTCGAGAAGGAGTCTTTCCTGAGAGGTGGAAGAAGCAGAAGCTTGTGCTTATTCCCAAGCCGGGCAAACCGCCAGGGCCAGCGTCGTCCTACAGGCCAATCTGCCTGATTGACACAGCAGGAAAGCTGCTCGAGAGGGTGTTGTGCTCTCGCTTAACACGAGCCATTACGGAGGCGGGCGATCTCTCACCGCACCAGTATGGATTCCGCAAGGCCAAATCGACCATCGACGCCATAAACCGAGTGGTGGACATAGCTTTCACCGCAATCGCCGGCACGCGGTGGAAAGGAGGAGGGAAGGAGTACTGCCTGATGGTCACGCTTGACATCAGAAATGCGTTCAACACAGCAAGGTGGAGCTGCATTCTGATGGCCCACGAGGGCTTCAATACCCCAGCGTATCTGCTACGGATGGTGCGTAGGTACTTCGAAGGGATGCTGCTTCTGTACGATACGCAGACCGGTACAGAGCAATACGAGGTGACTGGTGGCGTCCCCAGGGTTCGGTGCTGGGCCCCTACTCTGGAATGCGATGTGCGACGGCATCTTGCGACTCAGGCTCCCCCGAGTCTGCACGTGGTGGGCTTCGCAGACGATGTGGCCATACTGGTGGTTGCGAAAGAGCTGACCCTGGCGGAGTCGACCTGCAACCAGACGATCTCGCTCATCCAGCAGTGGCTGGAACAAGTTGGACTTGAGCTCGCGCCTCAAAAGACCGAGGCAGTGCTGGTGTCCAGCCGCAAGAAGGTGGAGACGGCCTGCATCAGGGTCGCAGACACCACAGTGACGTCCAAGAGAGCGGTGAAATATCTGGGGTCATGATCAACACACGGCTCTGTTTCCGAGAGCACCTAGCCTACACAAGTGCGAAGGCAGCGTCCAGTAATGCAGCACTGACAAGACTAATGCTGAACACCCGTGGACCAAAACACTGGCGGAGACTCCTTTTAACTAGCGTGACGAGATCGGTGATGCTCTATGCGGCACCGGTCTGGTCCAGCGCCCTCAAAACGGCGAGCTACGCCCGAGGATTAGTATCCACGCACCGCCTCTCCTCGCTACGGATCATCTGCGCTTTTAGAACGGTCTCCGACGAGGCAGCCCACGTGATCGCTGGAGTGGCTCCCATCGAGCTGCTGGCGGACGAGCGGGCTACGTACTACAGGGAGACTCACGGCAGAGGCATCACCGACGCGGAGAAGAGATATGTGCGCACGGCATGCAAGCAGCAGAGCCTGTCCAAGTGGCAACATCGCTGGGATACGTCCACCAAGGGACGGTGGACTCACCAGCTCATCCCGTCCATTGAGCAGTGGGTGGAACGAAGGCACGGGCAAGTCAATTTCCACCTGGCGCAGCTCCTCAGCGGCCATGGTTGCTTTCGTAAATACTTTTGCATCGTTTTGGGCACGAACAGTCTGCGGAGTGTTCATGGTGCGGGCGAGGAGTTGAGGAGGATGCCGAGCATGTAATTTTCTCGTGCGGCAGATTTTCCGAAACTAGAAGCATTCTTGAAGTCGCCCTGGGTGGTGCCATTACCGCTCAGAACCTGGTGCCGCTGATGCTCCAGTCTCCGGAGCACTGGGAAGCGGCCAGCAACTTCGCGGCGTCTGCCATGACAAAGCTGCGCGCTGTTGAGCGCGAGAGAAGGGAGCGGATAGCCTAGGCGAGGACCCCGCATGTGCGAAGCAATGCTTCACGGCCGTACCGCACATGAACGACTCGCCAAGCCAGATCCAGTATTAACTCTGTACATACATATTATTAAGATAATAAATGAATTAAAAAAAAAAAAAAAACGGTCGGCCAGATCTCTTTATTACTTTTACCTGTTATCCAAAATGAATAGAAATTATTCAATTGCTGCTTCCCGCGCAAACATCAAGTGATAGACACGACATCACAGCACGTATATTCAGGCAAAAAATTCGGTCACTGATGAATTTCATTGTAAAACAACGCGTCTTTGGAGATACTCGATGCTGGATGCATTCAATCGAATGGCAAAAGCAAGGCCTGCCACACGCACACATTCTTATTTGGTAAGCGGAAAGAATTCAGCCTGACCAAATAGATGATATCATATGTGCCGAGATTCCAGATCATGAAGCCGATCCAGACCTACATGATGTTGTTATTACAAATATGATTCATAGACCGTGTGGCGCCATCAATCCCCAATCACCTTGCATGATTAATGGAAAGTGCTCTAAACGATACCCACGGAAATTTATGGCGGAGACCGTCACTGGCAACGATGGTTATCCGCTGTATCGGCGTCGATCACCAGATGACAACGGTCGAACTGTCACAACAAAAGTGAAAAGAATGGATTTCGTTTTCGACAACAGTTGGATTGTTCCATATTCGCCATACGCCATATTTGGCGTATATTCGCATTCCCTATTCACGAACGTTGGCGGTGCATCTGGAGAATGGTCAACGAGTATATTTCACGGCTTCGAATGCTATGCAACGTTCTGAAACACCTCCAGCAACTACATTGACCAGTTTTTTTGCGATCTGCCAAAGCGATCCATTTGCACGAACTTTGTTTTAATCGGAGATGCCTCGTTATTATACTTGGAATGCTTCATCGAAGAATTTTCAAAGACGGAAGCAAGGCGATGCGGTGCCTGGGTATCCGGATGTGCGTTCTTCTGATGCTCTTGGTCGTATGTACACAGTTCATCCAAAAAAATTATGAATGTTTCTATTTGCGATTATTGCTGGTAAATGTGCGTGGGCCAACGTCATTGGAGACTCTACGGACTACGGATCTCCGGAGCTCTCCCAGCGTCGGAGTCCATCATGCCGGTTTCTTCCGACCTCTGGTTTTGCCGGGTGGACAGGCTTTGACAAGCGCTGCGTTGCAGGCGTCGGTAAAAACCTTTACCAGACGAGTCGTGGTCACCCATGAGATGTCCTCCCTAGGTGGGGTCTCAGGGAGAGTGCGCCGTGCCTTGGTCGCTAGTAATTTATTTGGACTCTGGAGAATGTGGGAGGGAAAGTAGCCTTTGCGAAAAGTGGCTAGAGGGCATGAATCGAAAATCACTTAATCGTGGATTTTCTGTTAAATATGGCACTTGCGCGGAGTGGTGGAATGCGGTATTTATTTGATTTGGTATTTTGTTGAATGTGATACACTTTCAGGCATGCAAAAAAAAACCGAACTTTTGTACTTGTTTTACCGCTACTTGAAAACGCGAGATGCAATAATAAATAAAAACATCAGACTTAATGCAGAATTCATAAAGCTTCCATTCTGCATACTTGTTTTTGTTGTATTCTGCTTTCCCATTATCCTGCGAGGATCGGAACTTAAATTTTCGGGGTGTCATATAATTGTGGGCAGCAGTGTAGTCCGTGTTTGGGTTACGGTTCCGAAATAAGCTGTGTTTCCTGACAGTTTTTCGAGTCAATTCTACTCAGACCAGTCTTCAGTCCCTCACAGACTTCCAAAAACGATTTTTTTCTTGCGTTGGTAATTTCGAATTATGCCAACAGGTCACAAGGACGGCAAACAACTTTTGCCTGTGACCTCTTCCAACCGGCTACGCACCTCGTCCGCCTCCGGAACTACTCAGACACAGCCAATCAAGGATCCCCCACTCCGAGAGCAGCCAGTAGCAGCCCTGCTACAAGGACCAAATCGGTTCTATTTCCGTCTCCGGTCACCCTTAAGGTTCCAGCGGTGACTAAACAAGATCCGAAAGGCTTCATCACTAGCCCCGTCAGTTCTCGCCACTGCACCACAATGGGACAATCCGCCACCTTTGCCGCTCGGACCAAATTGGTCGCCGCCATTGGCCGACTATTCCACCTGGCAGAGCGCATCACTTCCGCCCCATCCGCCCCTCTGTCCGAGGTCCACCGAGGCCAAATCCTCAGCATGTGGATGGACGTCGAGGCCGAGTACAAGGCCTGCTCCGCGGTGATGGCTGACGAGGATCCAGAAATCCAGCGGACATCCGGGAAACGTATGGCGAATGCTATGGGGTATTTGAGCAGTGTCTCAGTGACCCAATGCCCAGCTGGCCCCCCCGGCAGTCCTTCCTCCTGAACAGCCTGTCCAACAGAGCGGCTGTCGTTTGCCTCCCGTCAATATTGAGGTTTTCTCAGGGGACTACGTCCGCTGGCCGCGGTCGTGATAAATAATCCAAAATTATCTCCGGTAGAGAAATTATACTACCTCACCGAGAAGACCAGGGGCGATCCAAAGGACATTGAAGAGAGATCTCCACTCACAAATGACGGTTTTGAATCCGCCTAGTTGGCTCTCCGCAGCCGATATAAAAATAATCGGCATCTGTTGACCAACCAAATTAACATCTTCCTCTTCTTGCCCCGCGTAACTTCCGAATGCAGTCGTGCTTTGAAGGAACTTTAAATTCCTGGAATTCCTGTGCATAAAACTGATTCTTCCGGCCTTTTCTATTTTCATTACCTGCTCGTACATTCCACCGTCTTCGGATATCTCTATATACGAGCAGCACCTGTCCGCTTTAAAAACTGTTTCTTCCTCGCTATCAAATAAAGACCACAGATAGTTCTGAGGGATTTCAATTTGCCAGGCACTGTTGTGCCCATATCACGACATGACTTTATTGACGGATTGCTAGACCTGTTCCTGTCTCAAGTCAAGCATGTGAAAATTTTTTGTGTCGATTGCTCGATCTGTGCTTCCTTTGGGATCCGACCCTAGCGGTGTTAACCCGAGCCCTTCCGCTCCCTATACCTGAAGACTCCTACCATCCTTCCTTCGAAGTATCGGTCGATATTGGACCTTCTGTATTGGATCGATCAGGTAAGCTTTCTGAACGTGTCCACTGCTTTCGTAGCTGGTGGCCACTAGCAAGGGTGGTAAAACTACTACCTGGAAGAGATGGTATTGCCCGCGTGGCTGTTCTGAAGACGCCACCTGGAATCACCAAGCGAGCCGTCAACAAGCTGTACCTGCTTCCCCTTAAGGATACTGTTGAAAGTCAGGCTTCCAAGCATGGAAGAGTTCTTATCCATGCTTACGTTTTTCAGGTGCATGTCAAATATCTCTTTGAATCTGTCTATGCGTCTCTTAACGATGGATCTCTTTTTCTGAAATATACAGATTAATATGAGTCCAGAGGCGAGCTTTGATGCATTGATTCGTATTCTTAGCAAGCAACACACATGACTTAATATACATACAAGCCATACAAGCATCAAATATACTATTTGACTGCATCTACAAACCAAACAATTTGGAAGCTATAGGTTTGAAGGCTGCAAATTAGTTATCGTCAAAGTCTGTTATTAAACGACCAAGTTTCTGTGCCAGTATTTTCTAGATATTACTCTTTATTTCTGACGTGTGATGTTTATTTCGAAAGCACTGTCAAATATATATATAATATATCACAGGCTCTTTAAAAATGTTTACTACGTTTTGTTAAGTTCAGAATGTGACCAACTAGACTGGAATGGAATTCTTGCAGCTACTTCAGTGGACGAACAAGTTTCATTACTTCAAAATAAAATACTGTACAGCTATCGGGCCCTCTGTAAAACCTTGGTTTTTCTGACAATATAAAATTGCTAATCAATGATCGAAATTTTACGTATGAGAGATAAAAAACGGTACATAACGAAGCAAAACACAAAGTGCAGAAAGGCATTCAGAAACCTAACACTAGGTTAGATAAGTTTAAGGCGGTATCGGAGAGAGAGAGTGGGATCATCCCCTCGGCTTCAGATGACCATCTGAGTGGTCAGTAAGTAGCTGAAAAGGAACTCACCCCGTTCGTTTGTGTCAGAACCCCACTGACTGTAGTCAGCGTTGGCGTCGCATTCCACCATTAGGCCGATGTCCTTTGGCTCGCAGTCTGCGATAAGCGCTTTTAAGGGCGCATGTGGAAAAGGGTCCGGCTTGTCATGACCCTTATATGTCGAGCAGATCCGGAGTGAGCGCTCCTGGCTTTCGAGGCTCACCGCCGTTGAGCTTCATTGCTGAAATTTTGGAGCGAAAATAAGTGCAGTTCTCTTTTTGCAAGTATAAAGGTGCTTATTTTACCTAGGGAATCAGCTATGTATAGCGTCAAGTCCGGAGTCCTCAGACTGGAGACCTGTTTCCGAGGATCCAGGTTTCCTGAATAAGGACTATGTCGGCTCCATCCTAGGATAGGTGGAGCAAAGGGGGCAGCACATGCTGCCTTACAGTGGTGGAAGTTTATCTGCAAGAGTGTCAGGGACATTCCTGGGAGACTCGCCTCCACCATCGTTGTGTCGGCATCGCTCTCGGGGATTCGTCATCTTCCGACGTCGATGCGTCCGAGACCCCTGACTAGGCCGAGACCCTATATAAAGAGGTATTGTGGATTCGGGATTATCCTTCAACATCATGAAATTTCCCGCATGCCCCCGTAAATAAAGAAAACTGCAAGGTCCGTAACATCCACGGATCAGTTACATTAGCTGTTAGTATAATAAGGCTGTGACAATATCCAAATAAACCACTTTGGTGACAAAACACACAAAAACTGCAAAGTACATCTTCGAGGTTCACCGCCATGTGATCTTCCTTTGCTGAAATTTGGGAAAAAAAAAGTTCTCCCACTCCCTTTTTTACCTAAGGAGTCAGCTATGGAGACCCGAGGATCCAGGGTTTCGGAATGAGGACTATGTCGGCCCCACCCTTGGCTAGGTGGAGTAACAAGGCAGCACATGCTGCCTTACAATGATGGAGGTCTATCTGCAGGAGTATCAGGAGCATTCCTGAGACTCGCCTTCACCATCGTTGTGTCGGCATCGCTCTCGGGGGATTCATCATCCTCTCCGTCGTCGATGCGTCGTCGATGCGTCTGGCTAGGTCGCTCGCGTCGGAATCATAGCGGTCAAGGATATCGTCCGATACCATGGACCATGGATACCAGGGATGCGGCATCCGATGCCTGCCCGCTTCCGGGACCTCAAGCTCGAGGTCTGGCTGGACTCCCGCTTGCCTGCCCTTGGAGTCGTTTTTGTAGGGGACTATGGTCAGCTTACGGTAGCCATAGTCCACTACTCCTGCCGACTCTCCTAGGAGCTCCAACGACTCCTTCTTGGGGACGCGGATAATCTGTTGCCTCTGTTCTGCGACCTCTTCGACCTTGGCCACCTTCAATTGACTGAAAGAAGGTGGGGGCTGCAGTCCTGCTGAACCTTGAGAATCTTCTCCTGTTCTGCAGGTTTAAGCGACACCCACGCTCAGGCCCTCGGTCTGCTTGGGCCTCCAGTTTGGCTCCCGGATAAACTTTCTTGAGCGCCGCCACTCCTTTCATGTAGAAAGCCACCGAGCGTGCATATTGGAAGGCGATGGCTTTCACTGTGCTCTGATGCCATCCGGCGTCCTCACATTCAGCCGGTGGTCCGCCGTTCTCGCAAGCTCTTCCAGAAAGCGGTCCTGGAGCTATGCCTCCACCAGGTGCCATTTGTAGCGAGAGGTATTACTATCCTTGGCGCCCCTGGCAAGGACGCCAATTAGGGTTTGCCTCTTGCCACCTCCGCAAACGACCAGTTGGTCAGGTGCGTCTTCGCCCGCTTGGCTTGGCCTGGCTGTGCAGCGTGGCCTTCCGCTGGCTGGCTGGAAGTGCGGGAAGACTGAGCTGGCCCAAAGCCTCTGCTCCATCCCCTTCGCCGATGCCATATACTCCGGATCCTCATTTGCCAGGATGAAGGCAGCACGCCTACTGTCTTGGTGGGATGGCTTACCTCCTTGGCTTGCAGAACCGCCACAACCGAGGTTAACGGTTTCCCCGGTCACGAGGCGCTTGCCAGCCACGATTTCGCTCTGCTTTGCAGCCACCCCGAATACCGGTTTGACCCCTGTTCCCCCCGACGTGGATGGGTCCGATTGGCTTTTTGGAGCCCTCCACGCAGCGGCTTCTGCTTGAAGACGGTTGACCGGTGGTTCCGCCTGAGAGTTTTCTTTTCCGACGCCCGACTACCATTAGCCAGCATCCGTGGCAGAGACTTGATCGTGCCAGAACCTGTTACCAGCCAACCTCACGAGGAGAGTATAGTCGCACTTCCACCTGTATCACCGGTAGCAGCCGAATGGCTGACGGCACAAAGCTAAAACTATTACACTAACTATTATGAAAAATGGTCACATCGGCAAACAGATGTCAAAATCACCACAGCTGGATATTGACCTTAATGATCTGAACAAAAACTTTGTGAAATCTTCCGCACCTACTATGATAAATAACGTGTAGTCGTTTTGATATGTCGGATTTTGAGTTAGTGGGTTTCGTGTCAATGGGCTTGTGGTGTGATAATGTGTGTTGGTACTTTTGTTGAATCGGATTCTTGGATTTTCTGCTTTGTTTACGATCATGGCGTCCGACGGTGGGTCCGTGGGTTGTGTGCGATTGTTTTCTGTCTAGTATGCATCATGGAAATCAAGTGGTGTGTGTGGGTCGGGCTCACAATTACGAGGGTTCTTATGATTGTTTTATTTTAGACTAGGTGTAATGCTGTTAAGGGTTAAGGGTATATATTAAAGTTGGTGGAAATGGAGTGGTTGGAATTGTAGCGAGTCATGAGTTCCCATGGTTCGGTACACACCCAATTTCTTGCGGGTTGATGTGCGGCAGCTGTTTTTGGTCTACTTCCGGGCGGTGGTGGGACTGTTGTCCTGTTTGGGTCGTTGGACTGTGGCGGTTTGGAATCGTGCGCTCGTACACAGCGCTTTTTCGTTGTTTCTTCAGCGGTTTTGCGCCAGCGCTGGGTGTAGGGCCGATTCCTCGTTGCAAGGTATTAGGCCGGTCTCCGCGGCCTGGGCGCAAATTTTATGGGTTTTTCGTGGGTCCGCCGTCGCCAGGATAGGCAGCAGATGCCGATCCCGAGCGGTAGGCGTGAGGAGGTGGTTCCTCTCACGGTTAGGCGCTGTTTCACGTACGAGGTCCCGTTTAGCGAGACCGGGTTGAAGTATGTAATCTGAAAGGTTTCAGTGGTCATCGTTGACGAAAGACGAGACGTGGTACACTATTGTGATGGCCTCTAGTTGGCCTGGCAGGGTAACGCAGTGCGCGACCGTTCCTGGCACTAGTTTTTGGGTGCAAGTGTTCCTGGAGTTTGACCCGACCTGCTTGGCCTTGGACTCGAGCATTTGCCCTTGTTTGAAGCGTATTTTCTCCCAGTCGTCGAAGTCGGGCGTTTCGGCAATGACTTTCATGGCTGTTCTTATGTTCAGGCTCCGTCCTTCTCGGTAGTGTACCTCTAGGGTAGCCACCAAAACTCTGAAGTGCTCGAGGTTCTTGACGGTCGGCCGTAAACAGTGCGGTGCCCTGTGCGGCTGGGTCCACGTCTGCCACGCAGCACGTTGCGTTGGTGGTGTGGTGGAGGTACCCGTACATCTCCTAGACGACCGCGTCCCTATCGACAATGTTTACATAGTTGGCGTTGGAGTAGTCGTTTACTTTGACCATGGCCAGATAAATCTGATCACTCAGCTTTTATTTAACGTGGCGGTTCCACAGAAAGGGATTGCAACCACGGTGTTTAATGTGTTACCACATACACGGCTAATCTGGTACAATGCGCCAATTAACGCCCTAGGATAGGAAGCTATAGCAAATACATAGCGACTTCTCCCAGTACCAATTCGAAAGTATACTAGTCGGGCATACTTTTCCCCTTGATGAGGGGTGAAGTGTATCTATCACCTCTTCCGATCTAAGGGTCACGGCACCCGGTTAAGATCGCAACTCCACGTGGAGCCTAGCGGCTCTTCCCGCGTAACATTTGGGCTACCACTGCCACCACGATACACCCACTAGGGGGCCTACCTCAATGAACAGCCTTGGACCGCTGAACAACCCGTGGTACTGATATTAAGGGCTCAGTTGGCCCTCCCCTTTAGCCCCGACTGGCTCGGATAGGGTACCCTTGTGGGGACTCTCCAAGTCCGGGGCTCGGGCCGCCTGTCGCCGTTGGGTCCAGCAGTTGTTGCCGTCTGGAGAACGCCTCGGCTGCGTATCTATCCAGCAACTGCATCCTCTCCTGCATTGTCACCACCTCGGATACGGTCCATCCGCCATCACTGTGCTGTACCCAAGTCCATCGAGGTCTCGCAAATCTGCATAGAGCGGGCAATCACATAGCACGTGTTGCCAATCCTCGCGCTCTGCGCCGCATAGACATGCAGGTGTGTCGCTCAGGCTTCTCTCCATCAGATATGCGTTTAGCGATCCATGGCCAGTCAGCAGGAATCCAGCGCGCAGCGTGAAGCCAAACCTTGGCTCGCTGTAAACGAAGCTTGCGTTCGGGATTAAACGGTGCGTCACCCGACCAGGGGAGTCACCATCATCCCATCTGCGTTACCACTCGCACTCGCATTCGTCTATTCGCGCCATCTTCTGCTTCCAGCTTAGATTTGCCAAATCTTCGCCGTATAGCCAATAGCTCTCCTCCAGCGGCTAGTCACGCTTGAGTTTGAATCTGATTGCCAGGGGTCTGGCGACCAGATCAAACGGGGGGGCTCCGGCAAGTACTTGCAGTGCCACGGTGGACGCTGTTCGGCATACTGGTAGGCATCCAATCAGGATTCTCCTTTGGCACGCAGTTAAGTGGCAACCACCTGCGTCCTCGTCACGACAGACCAAACCGAGGCACCAAATAGTGCACAGGGCACCATGAGTCCGGTATATATTGTCCGCTTTGCGCGGGGACTGAGAATCCAGTCGACTCACAGTACGCGCGACAATGACCCTACGACTCCAGTCAGCTTATCACGCAGGCCCATGATGTGCGGGAGAAAACTCAACCGCTCACCGACCGTGATGTCAAGGTACCGATATTCGCGCTTATATGGCAGGCTTGCTCCTGCAAACCGTACCAATGGCGGCCGTCTAAGTATGCCTTTGAGCAGCATGATCGCCGTCTTGCTTGTTGAAACGGCAACGCCGACTTCAACTCCCAAGCGCCTACGATGGACATAAGATCCTCTCCTTTTCGCTCGAGCTCTGTACGGCATTTCCCTCAATGAGGAGGAGCAGGTCGTCTGCATACGCGCTGAGCGCACCAAGGGGCTGCAAGCGCTAGAGCAGAACGTCCATCAAGATGTTCCATATGAATGGACCACTTATGGACCCCTGTGGGCAACCTCTTGTCACCGGAACAGTGGCTGCTCCATGCCTGCTGACGATGCTCGCGCTCCGGCCGGAGAAGAAGCTTCGCCACAAGCTTTGCTTCACGGCAACCCAGCTCTAGGAGGCGACGTAGTGCAGCATCCCACTCGACGTTGTCGAAGGCTCCCTTGAAGTCCACGAAGACTCCGAGCACGTATTTCGACCGGCTGGCCGAGACAGTGCTCACAACGTGCTTCCAGGCGTCCTCCACGCAACGTCCTTTGCAAAATCCAAATTGCCATCTGCAGCCATCCGATATGGTGTCCTTCAGACGATTCACCATGATTCCCTCCAGCACTTTGCCCAGCACTGGCAACAGACAGATACCCCGGTATGAAGCAGGATCCGTCCTGTCCTTACCGGGTCCCTAGGGACCCTAGGGTGCTTCCATTCTTTGGGGTAGTATCCTGTCTCCAGGCAGCGGGAATACAACGCTGTCATGTGAAGAGGGATGGCACGCCACAATGCCTTGCAAATGGCACCTGTGATGCCGGCCATGCCGGGAGAGCGTCTGCTCTTCAACCTGGCAGCGCAGGCATCAACCTCGCTGGATACGAGGGTCGGTGGAGCTTCAGACGGGATGGTAATATGCGCATTCGACTCCGCAACAGGGAAAAAGTTGCGGAGGAGCACACTCGCACAGTCGCGCCATGTTGCGACCGGCTCACCATGCGTCTGAAGGCATCCAATCTCCGTGCCCTGTTTGCGGTCTCGGCAAATCCTGTAGACGTGCCCCCCTGGATCATCTCTGTTTTCTCCCACGAAGCGTCGCCAGTTTCCCTCCTTCGTCCTCAGGATGAGCTTCTTGTATTGCGCCGAGTAGATCCTCAACGCAAACAACAAGTTGCTCTGCTGCGTCGGTCTCGTGCCGACGAGCATTCTGTAGCCGCCGTCTCAGTCTCCTGACCTCTCGTCGCTTGGAGTGTAGTTCGGCAGCCTACCAAACTATCTTCCTTACGACTCTCGGCGTGCTGCGTCCCAGCACTCTGTCGCACACACTGTGAACTACAGAGCGCAGTGCAGCAACCTGGTTGTCCAACGGCGATTCGGCGATGTCCTCCGGCAGTTCCGATGTCTCCCTTACCACGCCTTCCTCAAACAATCGCCAGCGCGCATTGGAAAGCTTCCAGGACGGCACAGCAGCAAAGCTCTCAACTGTGTCGGTTGGATTAGGCGTTACCTCAACATGGATTATGTTGTGGTCGCTGGTATCCCATTCCCTCACTTTCCAATCGTATGTGGCCCACATAGTCGCTGCTTCATTGGCAATTGTTACATCGATGTCGCTGTGGCCTCTACGGTTATCGAATGTAAACACCCGACTGGCTTCGGTGAGCACGCCGGCTCGGTTCTCGGTAATCCACTCAAACAGCAGCTCACCCCGTGCATAGCTAGCTCTTCCCCGAGCGTGCTCGGAGAGTTTGCTAAACCATGATGGCGATACAGCATTCGCGTCGAGCCCAAAGATGACGGGAGTGCGGCTGGCCAGCAGCAGTACCGCATCTAGGTACCGGAGGTACAGCGCCAAGTCGGTGCCGAATTGGCAGTATACGGAGCATAAGATGATTGAACCAAATCTTCCTTGCACTCTAACGCATACTCCATGTTCAGTGGTAAGGAAGACTATTGGCATGCAGATGGCTTCCGGTTAGTTGACGATGATAGCAGCTTTCGGGTTTTCAGCACGAAAGGGGCGGTCCGAGAATACTCGCATTCCCGAAGGAAGGCCAGTAATCCGCTTTGCTCCATCGACGAACGGCTCCTGGACCAGTGCAAACAGGTGGCCAGAGCTGCGCATGATGAATCCGAGTTCCACCAGTGCTGCTCGGCCTCGACCACAATTAGTTTGGATGATGCTCAACATTTTAATATCTGGCATTCACCCTCGCCAATACCGCAGCGTAAATCGGGCAGGCCGTTGACAGCATGGAGTGTGCTGACGGGTACCCCTTGAAGCGGCAGTTTCGGCAGTCCACCGGGTTGGGGCACTGCGAAACGTTTGGCCGCCCTGTCCGCACCGGTGGCACACGTTCTCTTTAAGGCGATACTGGGACACCTTGTGGTGTCCCACACCTGTGGCAGGCGTATGTCCGGACCAGCGAACGACAGCGGCATCTGAACCACTTGATGTACACGCATTCGCGTAGTACATCCTGTGCCTTCGCATCTACCTTTAGCGTCACGATGATCGTGGCGCCGTCAGTGACCAACCAGGGCTTAGTGTCCAGCTGAACCGATATCTGGAACTCCGCTCGTGTCATGTGTTCCTCAAGGTTCTTCGTGAAGAGCTCATCCATAATCTCCTCGGTCGTGATGGACGTGTCCACGTCATATACCATGATCTGAGGTCTGGTCTATGGGCTTTTCCTTACTTCCAAACCTGCTTCTTGAAACTTCGCGCTATCCACTACCTTTCGCAGCTCACTAACTGATGGCGAGCGAATAATGGCTCCTCCACTCTTCAGCTCGCGCACCTCGTGCACGCGAACTCCGAGCTTAGGGACGACGTCCTTCTTCACACGCTCGACCAACTGCTTGCCCGTCTCCTCCGGTTTAGTATTCTTAATAAGAACCGACCAGGTTTCGCGTGGCTTTGCGATCGGTGGGGCAGCAACAGCGCTCGGTGCCGGCAAGCCTGGGAAGGCTGCCGCATACGCAGCGGTGGAAGCAGCGTGAGCAGCGGCAGCAGTCCTTTGTGGTTGCGGCATACGTGTCCTCTCATCCAGACGCACCTTTTCCCCAGCCAGGGCCATGACCAGCTCATCGAACCGATTGGTCGCGACGAGAACAGCCATGGCGGCTTCCGGGGACATCCCTCCCCTGAGAACTGCCTCGCTGACGCTCATCCTAATGGACGAGACCTCAGCAGAAACAGCCATTGCCTGGCATGTGGCAGCGGTGGTAGCAGCGGCAGCAGCAGAAACAACAGGGGCAGCAACGGTGGCAGCGGCGGTAGCTGTGGTGGTGGCAGCAGTGGTGATGATGATGGCGGCATTGGTGGTGGAGACATCGGAATCCACTTCCTCGAAAGGGAGCGACGGTGGCGGGGATCTGATAGTTGGTATCGGCGACTCGCCGGTCAGTCCGATACCGATCTTCTTTGCTCCCTTTCTCGAACTTCTCATCTTCGACTTCCTCGAGCTCGCCCCAGCACTAGCTAAGCCAGTGTCGCTGTCGTCGATGTCCATGTGGCTCCTTGTTTCAATCAACTTAACTTACCTTTCAAAAAAAAACTTAACTTTAAAATGTCAAGCCAACGAAAAAGATCTGAGGCAGCGTCGTTTTTTCAGTCAAACCGAAAATATCAATTTAAAATTTTTTTTGTGTTTTGTCTCTTTTTTCCCAATTTGCTAGTTCTTCCCAGTCAGGGCCAGTAAGGTCAGCAGAAGTGGATGTGTGTAATGCACAGAATGACGCGTGACCCCATACAGTATATATATTATTGATCAGCATCACTAGCCGAGTCCTCATGTATGCGGATGATCCTCTAGATCCTCTAGAAATTTTATTTCTTTGTCCCTTCCGCTGTGTTGTTCGAATTATTTCTTGCATGAACCGCAGGTATAAGACCACATAAGAACCTACAATGCTCTGATTATAACCGCTAGTTCCCTTCCTCTTCTTAAATCACTAATACGAAGAACCCTTTCCCGTAATGAGTATTTTCTTTTGGAAATGTTTAGCTCTAATTTTTCCTGCATATTAGTCTAACACTATCTTTCCTGGATGTTTGCGATCGGTATCTGCCTGGGATCCAAGGTTCGGCTTGGTGTCGCATTGGCCACTTGATGGTCCAGTCATTGCACATCATCGTCCTTAAGGAAAACGAGAAGGGACGTTTTGTGTCGCTGTTAAAGCGTATATACCATATGTGAAATTTTAAAATATTTTATAATTTTTTACATTTTACTTTGTTTTTTTTTGCATCTGTCATCTGTCATCTAAATCTACATCACTTCTCAAAACAACACAGCACGGCTGAAGATTTGGCGGCTAGCTGCTGAAAATTCATTTCATCATTGTGGCTAGAATAATGATCCGATCTAACCCAGATCTGGTAGATATGATTATTCTCTACGATACTGCATTTTTCGTTTTTTCCTATCTTCAAAATTATGGACTTTCATCTTTTCAGAGAACGGAAGGGAGCGTGGCAAAATTTTGTAATACATATGGCTTGGTTTGCTATCACAGGAGTTTGCACAGAAAGTTTGGTTGCTCTAGCTCTAATAGAGGGCACTATGCCTTTCGAAATGGTTTTCTGTATTGTGGCTGTACTAATGATCCGATTCGATTCAGATTTGGGCCTCTAGTATATATGGGTTTTCTCGATGATTCTGCATTTTTATTTATCTGATATCTTTAAAATTGTGGACGCCACAGATGTGCCCCTTTTGTGGGGGCGAAAGTAGGCGGAGCGAAATTTTTAAATACACTTTTAGGAGTAAGATATCAGATAAGTTTGGATGATCTAGCTCTTATAGCCTCCGAGCAATGGGCGACAAACAAAACGTACGGACAGACAGACATGGTTATATCGACTTATCTATTGATGCTGATCAAGAATAATTATACTTTTATGCGGTCGGAAATAATTCCTTCTCTATGCTACACACATTCACTTTTACCACAAATACAATATACCCTTTTACTCTTCGAGTACGGGTATAAAAAAGAAAGTATTAGGACAAAATTGAAAACTTAAAACTTTCGTGCAGTGTTATGGATCAGCCCCCAATGTCAATGGTATTAATGATCCATTCTCAAATAACATTTCCCTTGGACACTTACCGATAAACGAACAGGAAGAGTTTAGGGTATTACAAAATATTTGGCAATAATACTCAAATTTTTCAAGGTATGGAAAAGAAGATGTTTGGCTGCATACATACAACAAGAAGGTACGTTTTGAATCGCCGCGACACTTCTTTTATACCAATACACATGGGATTTATATGGTAATTTTTTAAATATTTTATCAGTTATTACATTTTAAATTCTTTTGCTGCATCTGTCATCTACAGCACTTCTTACAAAAACACACGTACACTGCACGAGACAGAGTGTGTTAGCGAGAGAGGGAAGCAGTTGCGGATATCAGAGGTGGGAGCCAGCTGCAAAAAATTTAATTCATCATTGTGGCTATAATAATGATCCGATCTGAACCATTTGGTATACATATACGGTTATTTTTTCTTATCTCCAAATTGTGGACTTTCGTCTCATAGTGTATAGGAAGGGGGTGGGGAAATTTTGAAATACACTAGTATTGAAGTTTGCAGGATTTCAGGTATTGCCGGGTATGGAAATTTGCAGAATCCTGCAGTTTGGTTGCTATAGCTCTTATAGTCTCTGAGATCCATGCAACAGAGCGGGAGGGAACGATGCCTCTCCAAATGGCTTCTCCATTGTGGCGATCCGATTCCGATTCGGGCCACTGATAGATATGGGCTTTTCTATGAAACTCCATTTTTCGTTTTCTGTTATCTTCAAAATTGTGGACGCCACAGATGTGCGCTCTTTATAGTGGCGGAAGGGGGCGAAGCAAAATTTTGAAACACACCTGTAGGAGTGAGATATCACATCAGTCTGGAAAATAGTTTTGTTACTCTACTCGGCTAATCGACTCGGCTATTGATTCTGATCAGTAATATATATTCTTTATGGGGTCGGGAACGATTCCTCCTCTGCGTTACACACTTTTACCTTAAATACAATATACCCTTTTATTCTTCGAATACGTATATAATGAGTATCCACTGCCTCCAAGGGGTGCTGTTTCAATTATATTTCCATGTGTTACAAATTATTTATGCGAATTGGTATTTTCTAATCTCACTATTTCTACATGGAAAAAAGAACGTCTGAGGACAGTCAATAAAAAAAAAGATGAGAGCAGCCATATCAACAATGCAACGCTTGGATCAGCACAGAAGGAAACGACAATCCGTCAACCATTCGGTTAATACAGGGGGACTAACCGATGACCGGCTGTTTTGCCATTACTGTACACTCAGACGGTGGTAGGGCTGCAACGGGCTAGAGCTTGCCCCAGTCTGATGCGGACATACTCCTTGTTATATGAACTGTACACACCAGTGGAAGTGAGACTATTCTCTCCTCGTGAAGCCGTCTGGTAAGAGATCCTTGTACGGTCAATTCTCTGCCACAAATGCTGGCTAATGGTAGCTCTCAGTGAAACTACCCTAATCTTAGGTGAAAAGAGGTGACCAAAAATGTAAAATTATTCAAATTTTAAACCAAAAATATGAAAGAGGCTCTCTTCTCCTCCTAAAGTACAGGAGGGACACGCCAATCGTTCTACTTCAACGCCTGGGAAACCAGATCGTACGAAGACGGGGAAGGAGACTAAGTCGGTCCACCGACTTCAAGCAGGAAGCGCTGCGAGGAGGGCTCCGATAAGCCAAAAGGGCGCATCCACATCGGGGCACCGGGGTCAAACCGGCTATCGGGGTGGCTCCCAATCAGAGCAATATCGCAGCTGGTAAGCCCCGGGGAAACCCCGGCAACCTCGGTAGGCGGCTGTACTGCAGCACAGGGCAATAAGCCGTCCTACCAAGACAGGAGAAGCATTGTTTTCATCCTGGCCGAGGCCCCAATAAGCAGCAACGTGGGCGAAAACCCATCCACAGATTTCTTGAGGAGCATCAATAATATCAACCCGACCGCTATCAGGGGAGCACTGACTAACCTGGGGATTAATTCCAGGACAGTGAGTCCCATCGATCAGATGTTTCAATGCAGGACCGTAGTGGCCTCACTGAGGACGTGAACGTTCACCAGTTTTGTCAGCAAAGGAACACAGGGCGGATACATCTCGTCGGACTTAAATGGAGTATGACCCCGTACATAGTACAAAGACTATAAACAGCCATCATACGACCAATCCTGATTTTCGAAGTACTGGTCTGGTGGCCAGCCATGGACAAGAAAACTTCTTTTAACAAGAGTTCAACGTATGGCAGAGCTATGCATAACGCGCGGACTACGCACTACCCCATGTGAAATCCTCGATACCATGCTATACCTACTTCCTATAGAACTCATGGGGAAAAATTTCCAACACTTTCCGCTCCGAATAAGAGAATCCAAACTGTGGAAAACATCCGTAATTGGCCACTCAGGAATCTTCATGTAACTCCCACAACATCCAGAGAGGACAGGTTACTGAATCCCAAGTGAGTATCTCCCGACGCCTTTCCAAGTATCTACCCTGCAGTGATCCATACACAAATTATATTTAGATGGTTATCTGAGGCGGCGGCCGGCTGGCGGCAACTAGGTGTCAGCGGCGGTGACTGGCTGCTCCTCTTCTCACGCGGTGGCGAGGGGGATGATGGCAGCAGCGTTGGCTGGCTGGCGGCGATTAGGTGGCAGCGGCGGTGGCTGGCTGCTCCTCTTCTCATGCGGTGGCGAGGGGGATGATGACAGCCGCGAGTGGCTGGCTGCTCTTGTTCTAGAAGTTTACGATGAGAGGAATACTAATCCTCTATGTCACTGGCCCTTCAGACTCAGCTGCTGTATAATAAGTTTAATGACAGTGACAGTTATAGTATTGAACATCCGTTCGTTTATTCATGAAAATTAAAAAATAAACTTAACTTGAAAATCCCCAGCCCGCGAACCATTTATACAAGAATAAAATTAGCTTACCACAGCACATCCGCCAGAATCATGCAATGGCTGTTGGCCAATGGAGTGAGGGTACGGTCCACAACAGCGTCAGTGCTGTGTCAACGTTCTGAGTACAGAAGCTAAACGGTGCAAGATGTTTACAGTTAAGATGGCGCAATATGTGTTAACTACTCCCCCCTTGGGTGACCCCTGTCCTCGTGGATGCCGATCTCCCTGATGACGTTCTGGAGCCTGATTGCGGAGTTTCTCCGAATCCAATATTTATGCAAAAGAATCAGGCCACAAAGCGCAAAACTGACTGCTACTCCTGCCGCAAACCTGATCTTGGGTGATCCGCCGGATGTCACGTAATTTCTTAGTTCTTGAATACCTTGAATATTGTGTTCGTTCATCCTTCGCAGGAGTGGTAGGCTGAGGACTTCGTCGTGCCCTATTATGGTAAGTAGGGGGGAAGCCGCGGTGCCTGGGACCTTGCTCTCGTCTTTGTTGTGGTTTATGTATGTGGTATCGTTTATTGAGGCCTTGCTCTCGAATGTAACGATATTTGCCCCTCTGTTTGCTACCTGAGGTCCGTTGTCCACGCTGACCCCCACCGGCTGCTTGTTGATGATAATTTTGACATCGTCCACCAGTGTGACGGGCTCCAGGTGGCTCAGTTGCGTGCGGCGTGGCTGCGCCTCCGGCGTGTACTTCGCGGGCGCAAGGTCCGTGTGCTGCCTTCTTGCAGAATGTCGCGAAGTTGGTGACGGCGCATTCGGTTACAGCTAAGAGCCCATCTTCGCATTCTGCTACAACGTTGTCCTGTAGTTGTAGCACAGTGTTGTTGTGAGCCACGGGAAAATTTATGATTTTCTTACAGCTACTTTTAATCCTAGGATACTCAATTAAGACTGACTCTATAAGCTGAGCTTCTGTTAATTTGATTCTTTCAAGGCCTGATGCATCAGGGGTACCCGCCTAGTCTAAGCTTCTTGCCATTCTATGGTGTATCATTAGGGCGGACAATATGTTCTTCGCATGTTCTATATCTACTTCTAACAGCTTTTGAATATGCGACTGGGGAAATAACTCGGACATTTCTACGGTATTGTCTATAATGTTCCCTAACTCGGTCAGATTTGTCGAGTGCCTCACTAAGCTTTTGTTCCCATACCAACACATCTCCGTCTAGTATAGGGATATAGTTCGCCTGGGAAAAGTCGTTAATCCGCGAATTTGTTATGGCAAGAAGTATGAGGAGTATCGCGGCCAACCTGTGGGAGTGATAACTAGATTTGTAGCAATTGTTGTTTAGATTATCTCAAATTGTCATTATGGACTACCCTCCCTCTAATGAGAATAGATGTTCCCAGATCTCCCTGCACACGTTCTTCCGTGTAGAAGGGGGTTAGCTTGTTTCCTAACCTTCTGTTATTCTTTGAGTACATTTTTTTGCCTACTTCAAAGACTCTGTTTTGTCTACAGGGGTTAATCTTGCCGAGATTGTCCTTTTGTGCCTTCTCGATTTTGGCTCTAATTACAAACTTAAAATCTTCGTTTTGGCATGAACTGCCTCTACACGCCTCACGTCTATGACCGAATGTAACGTTTTGTTGTATTCTACTGCGGCACGTATGATTAGTTCGACTGTATCGTCGATTTGTCGATCTTCATGCATCTTGCAATCTTTGCCAAGGTGCTGTGGAACCTCTCTACCTGCCCGTTGGAGCCACTATGAAGAGGAGGTGAGTTGACTATACCAACTCCGTATTGGTTTTTTAACAGAGAGGTAATTGTCTCGGAGCTGAAGGCGGCTTCGTTGTCGCAATATATGTTCTTGGTATTCGGGTAGAAGTTCATCAATTGCAAGATGGGGGCTCGCACTTCTACTATTGCCCTAGAAGCTAGGGGCTGCACAATGGCAAATTTTGAGAATTTGTCAATGCAGGTCAAAAAAGTTGTTTGTCTGTAGAGAAAATGTCGATGTATAGCATTTCTCCTGCATACGCCGGAATTGGGGTCACCCTAGCTCCTGTTTTCTTGGGTGTCTACGTTTGAATTGACCGCCTCTTTTACTGATTCGATCAGGGAGTCTTTGTCATTAAAATGGATTATGTGGCGGCTTTTTTCTGGCTGGCTTGCTTCTTCCAGAACTATCTGATTTCTAAAATAATTTAGAGGATTATCAGTGGTATGCACTGTGTAGGACAGTGAGAGCTCGCTGTGCATAGTGGCCGCGTCTGACTGTGGCTCGTCCTGTAAGTTATTAATGTTTTGTCGGGATAAGGCGTCGGCGACAAAGTTTTCCTTCCCTGGTTTTTATAGAATATCTTAGCGTTGCGTTCATCTATTAAGGCTTTCCACCGTTTAATTTTAGTGTTTGTGTTTCTCTCGGATACGGCGAAGGTCAGGGGCTGGTATTCGGTGAAGATTCTTATCTCCCTAGTACCGTATAAGTAGTTCCGTAGTTTCCTATAGCCCAAAACGATGGCTAGCAACTCCCTCTCGTTTGTGGCGTAGTTTAGCTCGCAATCTTTAAGAGTGCGCGACACCATTGTTATTGGTCTGCGATTTTGGGAAAACATCGCTCCAATGCCGCTTGCTGAGGCATCGGTGGTTAAATCGAAAAGCAGTTTAAAGATTGGGTACGTTAGTATGACATCCTCTGACGCCAAGATGTTTCGCAGGCGGTCGAAAGCGTCGCGTTGTGTTTCATCGAAGTGAACCGAATCTTTCTTTGACATGTGCTTGCTGACATGCCATTTTCTCCTTTGAGAATGGCGGTTATGGGTCTTGCTATGGTCGCGAAATCTTGGACAAAGGCCCTGTAAAATCTTGGTCATCCGAGGAATGACCTGTGGCTGAACAGCGTTTTTGGTTCAGCGTATTCCTTTATCGCCCTTACCTTCTCTGGGTCTGTCTTAGCTCCGCCCCTGGTCACTATGAAGCCTAAGAATTCTACACTTTCTCTGAAGAACTTCGTTTTTTCCGGTGCCACTCTCATGTTAGCCTCGCACAGGCATTTCAGCACCGTGTCGATGTGTCTGACATGGTCTTTTTCGTTTTCGGAAAAAATTATTACGTCGTCTACATGGACATAACATGTTTTCCCAATCTGTTCACGTAGAACATCGTCGATTGCCCTTTGAAAAAAGCTTCCTGCATTTTTAAGTCCGAAGGGCAAGCGACAGAATTCGTATTTTCCTCCAGTTATTGAAAACGAAGTTTTTTCTCGATCTCTTTCCGCCATATATATTTGGTGGAACCCTGATTATACGAGTAAGAGAATAAGAGTAAAAGGGTATATTGTATTTGTGGTAAAAGTGGATGTGTGTAACATAGAGAAGGAATAATTTCCGACCCCATAAAGTATATATATTCTTGATCAGCATCAATAGCCAAGTCGATATAGCCATGTCTGTCCGTACGTCTGTCCGTCCGTCCGTCCGTCCGTCCGTCCGTCCGTCTTGTTTATCGTCCGTTGCTCGGAGGCTATAAGAGCTAGAGAAACCAAATTTTGTTTCCACACTGATGTGATATCTCACTCCTAGAAATGTGTTTCAAAATTTCGCCCTGCCCACTTCCGTCTCCACAAAGAGCGCACATCTGTGGCGTCCACAATTTTGAATATAACAAAAAACTAAAAATGCAGTATCATAGAGAAAGACCATATCTAGCAGGTGCCCAAATCTGAATTGAATTGGATCATTAATATAGCCTAAATACAGAAAAACATACGAAAAACTTCGCTCGCACTCACACAAAAACGAATCGATTTGGTTTTTGTATTTTTGTGTCGCCTGGATCTCAGAGTCTATAAGAGCTAGAGCAACCACACTTTCTGTCCACACTCCTGTGATACCAAACCGAAACAAGTGTATTTCAAAATTTCGCCCCGCCCTCTTCCGCCCCTCCAAAAGACGAAAATCCACAATTGTGAGGAAAGAAATAAACGAAAAATGCAGTATCGTAGAGAATCGAAAAACCATATCTACCAGATTCCCGAACTTCAGAATTTGGTTGAGATCGGATCACTATTATAGTCACCAGGATTAAATGAATTTTCAGCAGCGGGAATACGTGACCATGTAGCAAAAAAAAAAAAAATTTAAAATGTAAAAACTGATAAAACATTTGTAAATTCCACATAAATCACATGTGAACTGACTGAGTACGTGAATAAAAGTAGAGTCGCGTTCACAGCGACTCCTTACGTTCTTTCTCGTTTTAGATCTAGGGTGGTAAAGAATCTTGCCTTTCGCAAATTTGCTAAAATCATGGGTATGCTTGGCATAGGGTATCGATCGGCGATAGTTCGCTCGTTCAGTTTCCTGAAGTCGATTACCAGCCGTTTTTTTACCCGTACTCGAAGAGTAAAAGGGTATATTGTATTTGTGGTAAAAGTGGATGTGTGTAACACACAGAAGGAGGCGTTTCCGACCCCATAAAGTATATATATTCTTGATCAGCATCAATAGCCGAGTCGATACAGCCATGTCTGTCCGTCCGTCTGTCCGTCTGTCCGTCCGTCTTGTTTTTCACTCATTGCTCGAAGGCTATAAGAGCTAGAGCAACCAAACTTTTATTCAGTCTGGTGTGATATCTCACTCCTAGAAAAGTTTTTCAAAATTTCGCCCCGCCCACTTCCGCGCCCACAAAAGGCGCACATCTGTGGCGGCCACAATTTTGAAGATAGCAGAAAACGAAAAAGGCAGAATCATAGAGACAGCCCATATCTATCAGGGGCCCAAATCTGAATCGGATCGGATCATTAATATAGCCACAATAGAGGCAATCATACGAAAAAACTTCGCTCCCTCTCTTTCGCACTCACACAAAATCGAGTCGATTTGGTTTTGTATTTTGTGTCGCCTGGATCTCAGAGACTATAAGAGCTAGAGCAACCAAACTTTTGGCCAAGACTCCTGTGATACCAAACCTGAACAAGTGTATTTCAAAATTTCGCCCCGCCTCCTTCCGCCACCACAAACGACGAAAATCCACAATTTTGAAGATAGAGAACAACCAAAAATGCAGTATGGTAGAAAATGATCATATCTACCAGATTCCCGAATTTGGTCCAGATCGGATCATTATTATAGCCACAATGATGAAATGAATTTTCAGCAGCGAGCTGCCTCACCTCCCGCTACAACCTTTACAAAATATACATTTATTTTTGGGGTTGGTATCTGCTGCTGATTCTCTCACACTCACACTCGCACGCTCTGTCTCGTGCAGTGTACGTGTGTTGTTGTGAGAACTGATGTAGATTTAGATGACAGATGCAGCAAACAAATGTAAAATGTAAAACTTATAAAACATTTGAAAATTCCACATAAATCACAGGTGTACAGACTGAGTACGGGTATAAAAGTAGAGTCGCGTTAAAAGCGAAAAATAAAAATGGTGTTATTTGTGTTCTGTATTGTTTCTCGTGGTTCTGGTGTCGTGTAGTGGTTTCTTGTATTGTTTTTTGCTGAGGCGTGGTGTTGGTAGCCGCGGCGGATGTACTGCCGTTACTGTTGACGATCGGCTGATGGACTGCCGTTTTGGTTTATGATAGGCGATGGACTGCCCTGATTGATCGCGGGTTCGGGCTATTTAAGCCCGATCTCGATGGCTGAGTCCGCAAGTTTTTGGTTACTAGAGTGGGGGTCGAGTTCTCCACGCGTGCCGCCGACACGGTCATTGCCTCGGTTGCACCGAGAAATGAGCTGAGTCTAGTTTTTGGCATTTTGGTCATTGACTCGGTTGCACCGAGAAATGACCTGTGCGGAGTTGTGTAACTCGGGGGAAACTGTGGCGCGTGTGTTGATTCTGCAGAAATCGATCGGCGCGTGGGACTGGAAATGTCAGGTGTATGGTGTTTGTGTTGTTGGTGTATGGATTATATATGACAAAGTAACTTAGTGCTATGAATATGAATGTAACGGGCCCTGGTCCCAGGGTTCGTTACACCCCCTCTTTTTCCCGGTGGGTGTACAGATGCCGCTGTTGTTATTTGCTGGTTCGGCAAAGTTTCTGGCCAACGTGTTTTGGCGTTTCTACTGGTGGTTTGCCGTCGTCAGGGGTCGTTGTGATCGCTGGGGTCGTTTGCTTCCTCAGCAGGTTCGCTGTCCAACGTGTCGTGGTACTCTTTCAGGTCGTTGATATTTGCGACTTTCAGTTTCCGGCTTCCGGGGTGTTGCAACAAGACGATATTTGTTGACGCGAAACCCTTGACTTTGAATGGCCCATCATATTTTGGGGCCAATTTCGCAGCGAAACCGTCGGCTGCGTTGGAGAGGTGGTGTTGTCTGATCAGTACTAGTTGACCCACCGTGGGGCGCCATTGTCGTCGGCGGAGATTGTAGTGACGGGATTGTTCTTGACTCGCCCGCTGAATGTTGTTCCGCACTATCGCGAACACTTCTTTGAGTCGGGTTGCCTTAGTGTGGGCTGTGTCCGGAGAGCTTCCTGTCCCTGGTGTAACTTCGTCGTACAATGCTCCAGGTAAGCGCGGATCTCTCCCGTGTAGCAAGAAGGCGGGGCTGAATCCAGTTGTTTCGAGACACTGGAGTTAATTGCTAGTGATATTTCGGGTACGAGTTCGTCCCATGTGTTTTGATGATCCTCCACGAATTGGGCGATCATGGTCTTCACTGTTCGATTGGCCCGTTCCGTAGGGTTTTCCTGGGGCAATACGGTGCGGTGTGTTGCAGATCCACACCGGCTGTTTGCATAAACGTGCGGAACGAGCGGCTGGTGAACTGTGTTCCATTGTCACAGACGAATCGTTTTGGAACGCCAAAGTGACTGAGAATGCTTTCCCGAAAAGCTAGCTCTAGAGTGGCGGTGGTAGCCTTCTTAAGGGGCACTAGTTCGACCCATTTCGAGAAGGTGTCGAAGAATACCAGGAGCATGGTGTTCCCTCGTTTTGATCGGGGAAGTGGCCCTACGAAGTCGGCACATAACGTGGCGAAAGGTTCCTCTGCCCTGCGGGTAAGCATCCTACCCACGGGCTTGCGTTGCAGTGCCTTAAACTTTTGGCAGCTTAAACACCTGCGTACGTATTTCCGCACATCGCGATATAGGCCGGGCCAATAGTATCGTTGTGTTATCCGTGTGATGGTTTTCCGAATGCCGAGGTGGCCTGCCGTTGGCTGATCATGGCATTTCTTGAGTACTCTTTGGCGTCGGTCTTTTGGGACGCAAAGTTTCCATGACACGTTGTCGTTATCGTCGGCTCCGTGGCCCAGATGTCTGTAGAGTTCTCCATTCTCGAAGACGTAGTCGGGGAATTTATCGGGTTCTTCTTTGGTTTGTTGAATCCTTCGTGTGAGCCAAGGGCAAGATGTTGCGTCCTCTTTGATTCTTGCTAGCGTCTCCAAGGGTTGTCGGGACAGGGCATCGGCAACCACGTTGTGTTTCCCTGCTCTATAGTGGACGTCGTACTGATACTGTTGGAGTTCGAGCGCCCATCTCGCTATTCTTCCGTAGGGGCTTTCCAGAGTATTCAGCCACTTCAGCGCGGTTATAACGTCAAACCGGTATCCTTCTAGGTAGCAGCGTAGTTTTCGGATTGCCCAAATGACAGCGAGGCATTCCTTGTCTGTCGCGGAGTAGTTTCCTGACATAGGCGATGACGCGTTCCTTTCCTTCGATCTCCTGCGTGAGTACGGCGCCTATGCCGAGGTTGCTTGCATCGGTTTGTAGTGAAAACTTGACGTTGAAATCGGGGCAAGCAAGTACGGGAGCGGTCGTGAGTAGTTCCTTTAGTTGGTTGAAGGCCGCTTGTTGATCTGCGGTCCATGTCCATGTTTGTCCTTTCTTGAGTAGCTGAGACATTGGTTGGACTACTGTAGTAAAGTTTGGCACGAATCTTCGGTACCAGGATGCCATTCCGATGCACTGACGTAGTTATTTTAGGTTCGTGGGTGGCCTGAGTTCTTTAACGGCAGCAATCTTGTCTGGGTCCGTGTGGATACCTTCTTCGCTGAAGACGTGACCAAGATATTTGATCCGGCTTTGGAATAATGTGCACTTTTCCGCGTTTATCCGCAGGTTCGCTTTTCGAAGGCGAGAGGACTATTGCCAGGTTGTGTAGGTGGTCCTTGAAGTCTCGTCCGACGACGACAATGTCGTCTAAATATGCGAATGCGTAAGGTTCCATGTCGGTACCGATCACAGTATCCAGGGCCCGTTGGAATGTTGCTGGTGCAGAATGTAATACCAAGGGCATCACTTTCCATTGATAGAGACCTCTGCCGGGGACCGTGAAGGCGGTGGCTTCTCGACTTCCGTTGGCCATGGGTATTTGCCAGAATCCGTTCTTCAGATCCAGGGTGGTTATGAAGCGTGCGTTCTGTAGGCGCTCCAAGATGTAGTTGATTCTGGGCAGTGGGTATGCGTCAGGAATAGAGTGTGCGTTGAGTTGTCGGTAGTCCACGCACATGCGCCATTCTTTTGCTTGCCGTTCTTTTTACGTACGAGTACGATGGGGGCGCTGTGTGGGCTTCGTGAGGGTTCGATGAGACCTTCTTGGATCAGTTGGTCGACTTGCTCGTCGATAATCCTCATCATGGCTGGGTTCTTTGGGTAGTACCTCTGTTTGATGGGTCGATTATCCCTCATGACGATGGTGTGCTCTGCGATGTTGGAGGTCCCGTGGAGATTATTGAACTTTGGAAGTTCTGTGTCCAAAAATTCTTGGATCTGTGGTGCTATGTCCGGCGGCCAGGGATCGTAGATCAGTTCTGGATCGGGTTCGGTGAGATCGGGATGTCGGGGTCCTTGGGCTGGCTTGGGTCTTCTGGCAGGATGGTTGTGTCGAACGCGCTGGGGTGTTCGATCCTACGTGGGTAGTCGCTTATGTGGGCGACGATCGGGGTAGCGTTGGCCGTGAGTGGCGTAGTTTCATGGGTCTGGCGATATACCTGGGTTGTAGTGTCTCCAGATCGATGTATGGCCAAGCGGGTCTCAGTGACGACTCTGTTTTCGCAGCAACGACTTGTTTGGGCGACGAAGATTAGGACGTGGTGTTAGGCATGGCGTGGTGAATGGCGCTAGTGGGCACGTCAGTACGCGGCAGGTACTCCAGTGGGTTTGCGAAGATCGGGGTGGCGTCGGCGGTGGGTGTGACAGGACTGCGGTCGGTGCTTCGGGGAGTCATCGGGTTAGATTCCGGTTCCGAGTGTAGAGGTTCTGTGGATATTAGTTCGATGATTGGACCCGACCAGTAAGGGATTTGCGTGGCTGTTTCCCTCGTGGTTTGGTTGTTACAGTGTTGCTGCCGTTGTCGTTGTCGTTCTTAGGGGCTGGTTGTCGTCTCTGAGGGTGTCCGTGGGTTCACCTCCGTTGAGGGAATGGTGCATGGGTAAGCTGTGGCTGAACTTGGACCTGGGCTTCCTGTGTCGAGCGGGTTCAAGTTCGTGGTGGTTTGTCTCGTGTGTGAGATCCTTGTGGTGGGTTCGGGGTGCGTGTGCCCCGTAGTTTCTTTTAATCCTGGGCTTCCTGTGTCGAGCGCCTGGTTCAAGTGTGTTGATTCTTGTCTCATGTGTGGTATGTTTGGGATGTGTGATCCCTGTGGTTGGCCTAGGACGCGGGTGCTCCGTAGTGGCCGTGGGATTCGTTTTCCCGTTTGCTTGGTTGCAGTTTACCGGTGCTTGCTTCGGATTCGTGTTTTCCGTTGTGGGCCGGTTCATCGCTTTCGCTGTGGTTGGTTTCGGTGTCGGATTCTTCGTTGCATTATTGGGTGCCGTCTTCTTTGTGGTAGGTCGGGGACGTGTGTTCGCTGTGGTTAGTTTCGGTGACTTGTACGTGGTTGAATTGAACTGACGGTGGCGTTGGCGTGAGGTGGCGATCTTGTAGCTTTAGCAGCGTGGTGCCGCATTGGATTATTGTTTCGATGGCACTTAGGAAGTCCATGCCGACTATAACTTGCTCCAGCATGTTAGGGAGGACCAGGAGTGGGATTTGGGCCTCTCGTTGATCCAGCTTGATGTGCGCCAGTAGAACTTGTGTGATCTCTCTGACTGAGCCGTCAGCCAGGCGTATGCGGACGCATGCATCTTGCAGGTTGAAGTTGTTGTTTAGTTGTCGGGCCAGGTTGTCGCTGACGAAACTTCGGGTTGCTTAGTCGCGGGTCTCGGGAGGCGTCGTTCTCGGCTGATCCCGTGTCAGTCGAGGACGCGTGTCGTTTCCGACGTGGCTCGGCGGCAGCAGTCGACGGTTCGAGTGCCGCGTTTTCCACATTCCCAGCAGAATAGTATCGAAGCGTTGGTGCAGTCGTAGGCGGCGTGTCCAGCTTGACCACATCGGCGACAGGCTGCGCGTGGGTTGGCAATGGGAGTGGTGATCATTCGATGGGCGACGTTGTGGTTCGTTGCATTATTTTGATTCGATGACTGTCTGCGCGGTGTGTCGGCTGAATCCCAATGGGGTCTCGAAAGGGGGGGGTACGGTAGGACTCACCATCTCTGCGGTCTGGGTGTCCTGCCGGCCTGGTGTGTCTTGGTGGGATTCGCATGGGTGCGGGAGTTGTTGCGTGTTTCCTCTCGTGAATAAGCTCGTACTCTGCCGCTAATCGGGTTAGCTGTGACAAGCTTTCCAATTCGTCTCGTCGCACGTATAGTTGGAGTCCTGGCGGGGCGTTGTCGTAGATCCTATAGAGCTCCTTAACTAGGTCGTACTCGGCATGGTGCATGAGTAGCCGTATCTCGATGAGATAGTCTTTGAATGGTTCTCCCACCGCTTGCTTGCGGCCTCGGATCTGGTCCTCCAATTGTTCGAAATACCTTGGCGGCAGAAAATACGTCAGAAACTCCTGGCGGAAATATGGCCAGGAACTACCCTGTAGTTGGCTGGTACGGTGGCAGCGACTGACTAGGTCGGTGAGTAGTTCGGCCATGCTCCGAGGCAGCTGGTTGGTGTCCACTCCATAGGCGCGTGCGCGTTCCTCGAGTAGTTCCACAAACGATATTGGGTCATCTTCGCCGTTGAACTGGATGCCCCATCCGCGGATACGTTCTGCTGTGCGTGCGACGTGGTTATAGTCGGGCCGGATTATGGGTGCGTCAATCGATGGTATAATTCTCTGTGTGGGCGAACGGGAGGTTTCCATAGTGGGTGGCCTTGGAAGATCGGCGACTGTGACCACTGGTGGTCGGGGCGTGGGCTTTGGGGCTGCGGGGACTTTCAAGCCTGCTTTGGGGTCCCATCCTCCGGTGCCTGATGGTCCTGGAGTAGTGGGCAACGGGGACTTGGAGCGTCCTGCTGGTCTTGCGTATTGTCTCTCGAGTTCTGCCAAGCGAGTCCAGGCACCCGGCGGGAGTGGTCCGGCGACTAGTATGGCAAAGTTCTTGCGCAACTCTTCAACAGTTCCTTCGGTGTCAAATTCGAATTCCTTGGCGAAGGCCTCCAGCTCGTCTCGGCGGCGCTTGTAGATCCAGCCGATGCTGACGCCTGGATTGGCGATTCGCTCGCTGGTGTGGAAATCAATGCTCGCGTCGTCTTCGTAGGCTTCCATGGTGGTTGGACTGAGTTTTCCTCGGTGTTGTTTTGGGCACTTTTCACTGTTTTAGCACTTGGTCACTGTGTTTACTTTCCCGGTGGTTTTGTACCGGACTTGTGTTCTGTGGTTAGCTCTACTATTCTTTCTCGGTGGCCGTGGGTCTTTAATCCACCTAGCCCCGTGTTAAGGTTTTCTCTTTAAGTTTCCTTAAAGTTGACAGAAAGTTGGCTTTGAAATTTCCTTAAAGTTTCCGTAAGTCCCTGCTCGGGCGCCACTTGTAATATACCTATCTCAGACTGAGGTAGGCTCAGTCTGTCCAGGGTTCTCTACAAGAAATTTTGTAGTGTTGCTGGAACTTTAGGGCACTGCTTGGCCGTGAGACCGAAAGTGGAGCGGGCGTAGAGTCTGGTTACCTTGTAGATAATTTGGTAATCGCACTTGGCGATGAAAGGAAAACGCTGACACCTGAGTTGTGGTGTGTGCGGTAATATGTTTTGGGTCACCTGATTTGTGTTCGCGCTCGGCGAAGAAATGATGACACTTCGTTGAGTTTGTTTTGATGTTTTTAAATGGTTTTATTTGTGTTCTGTATTGTTTCTCGTGGTTCTGGTGTCGTGTAGTGGTTTCGTGTATTGTTTTCTTGCTGAGGCGTGGTGTTGGTAGCCGCGGCGGATGTACTGCCGTTACTGTTGACGATCGGCTGATGGTCGGCTGATGGACTGCCGTTTTGGTTTATGATAGGTGATGGACTGCCCTGATTGATCGCGGGCTCGGGCTATTTAAGCCCGATCTCGATGGCTGAGTCCGCAAGTTTTTGGTTACTAGAGTGGAGGTCGAGTTCTCCACGCGTGCCGCCGACACGGTCATTGCCTCGGTTGCACCGAGAAATGAGCTGAGTCTAGTTTTGGCATTTTGGTCATTGACTCGGTTGCACCGAGAAATGACCTGTGTGGAGTTGTGTAACTCGGGGGAAACTGTGGCGCGTGTGTTGATTCTGCAGAAATCGATCGGCGCGTGGGACTGGAAATGTCAGGTGTATGGTGTTTGTGTTGTTGGTGTATGGATTATATATGACAAAGTAACTTAGTGCTATGAATATGAATGTAACAGGCCCTGGTCCCAGGGTTCGTTACACGGTCGAGTTACTTTCTTCGTCAATTTCGGCGACTGCGGCCTCAGCTGTATTCGAGTACTCTTGTTGCTCTTGGTTGGAGGCCTGTTGCACTATGTTATTTACCCGTTGGCGTCTCAGCCCAGATATACGGTCTGAAGTATTTCGCCTTTTCTGAGCTCCCCCCTGTGCGGCGTCACTCTGCAGCTTCCCCCAATTGGTCTGTTGCCTAAACCTAGATGTCGTTGGATCGACTTTCATGGGCTGCACCTGGTTTTGCGTTGGGGTCTCTTTATCGATTGACTTTGGCCAAGAGTCACCTCGATGTGGCTTGTTCTGATTATTTTTCCCACAAAATGTGGGTTTTTCTCCTGACATCTTCCTTGTCTACCCTGTCTGTTGCCATCGCCTAACTGGCTTTTGTCCTCAATCTCTTTCGCAAAAGACGCGGCAAATGCGCTTCTTTCAATGCTATTTTCGGCTTCGCGAGCTAGCTATCTAAAAGCGGATGGCAAATCTTTTGGCTGTCCGAGAGAGGACTAACGACTTTAGCGGTCTTCTGAGACCCGCTATGAAAGCGGGTAAGGCGTCATTCCTAACTTCCCCGTCGAAGATAGTTGCTGCCTGTTCGTTACGCGTCATGACTACCTTGTTAGTGACGAGCGTAAGTTTCCTCTCGACCTCGTCGTAATATTCCATTAGGTCGGTGTCGCCTTGCCTCACCATTTCTAAGGATGTCTTGTCTGTATATGTGTAATCAAGTCTAGCTATGATTGCGTCGAAGTGATCACTGTGTTGTGTGACGTAAGCAATCCTCGAGATGTTCCACAAATTTTACTTTTCAAAATGGCCACAGCCTCGTAGTGTGTCTGACTACCTACACAAATTTGTAAAACTTCGTACGCATCTATGACAGATTGTCTCCAAGACACGTACTCCTCATGGTTTCCGCTAAAGGTCGGCACCGATTTCACTATGTCTAACTTAACCTCGCACTTTTTATTAGGGTCGATGGTCACTCTTTTAAAGGTTTCCACTTGAGGGGTTTCTGTAATTAGGGCGCTCACTTGATCCCTCATACTTTGAAGTTCACTGCTAAATCCCTGTATCAAACGCCGTTCTTGCGAGGGTGCTGGCGATCGCGCCGTCTATCAATATTTGTATCATTCCTGCATCCATTTCTGACCGATTTTGTCTCGGCTCTGGGGGGCGATACCCTGGGTCAAAGCTTTCGTCACTATCGTATTGTACTTATTGTTCCCAATAATTCCAACTCATGGGCAATTAGTGAGAAAAAACCAAACTACACAGAAACTAACTATTGAAACACAGAAACGCACTCTTTTAGATTCAACACGAAAATGTATTGCATGGCGTGATGCTCAAACTTGCACGGTCAGATAATTATTGTTGATTTTTTTCCTTTTTATATAATATATCAAACTTTTAGAAGCTACTATTTTTTATGAACAGTCACTAATATGATTTTTTATTTTTTGGGGACGCGAATTCTCTTAAGATATTTTTAATCCCGTTGGGCGACAATTATATTTAGATGGTTAGCTGCGGCGGCGACCGGCGGGCGGCAACTATAAGCGATAAGGTGGCAGCGGCGGTGGTTGGCTGCTCATTTTCTCATGCGGTGGCCAGGGGGATGATGGCAGCAGCGAGTGGCTGGCTGCTCTTCTTCTGGAAGTTAACGATGAGAGGAATACTAATTCTCTATGTCACTGGCCCTTCAGACTCAGCAGCTGTATAATAAGTTAAATGACAGTGTCGAAGTTGTAGTATCGAACATCCGTTCGTTTATTCAAAAAAATTAAAACTAAACTTAACTTGAATGAAATTTGCTGACCACAGCATATCCGCCAGAATCAGGCGACGGCTGTTGGCCAATGGAGTGAGGGTATGGCCCACAACAGCGTCAGTGCAGTGTCAGCGTTCTGAGTGCAAAAGCTAAACTGTGCAAGATGATTACGATGGCGTTAAGTTAAGGTGGCGCAAGTAAGATAAAGTTAAGGTTGCGCAATATGTGTTAACTTACATACTTTTTTGCAGGAGGGTGGATGGCAAGAGTTCCCAGCGGTGATATTCGCAATAAAAAAACCAGTCGGGGGCGTCAAATTACAATCGACGTATATTTAGGATAAATCTGGTTACAGTTGTGGGTTGGTATGTTTCTTGCGTTCGTAGTCGTAGGTGTAGAGAAACTGAAGAGCCGTGATGGAGAGCCGGGTGGATTGCGTTCAACAGCGCGAGAGCGAAGGGCACGGGAGAGCGCGTGAGCTAACAGCGTGCTGTTAAGACCGCTAGCCGCGCTGCTGTCCTGAACATCCTCCCCACCCTTGCAGGACTGCAACATCCCATCCTTAGGTAGCGTTCAGGTCACGGACGCAATCCATCCAAAAAACGTATTTTGGACCACTGAAAGGCCGTCCCCGCGCAAGGAACCCGGGTTTGATTACCTCCGCTGCGGTGTGATTGTCACGGGGTTGTGGAGCCATCTGGATCTGGGGGTAAAAGTAAGCTGGTATGGAAAGAAGAATTGGAGACGCATTAGTAACGTGCTAGGAACAGGTGACAGGCACACTCTAAGTACTGTTGGACAAACACACGAAGGCGTTCTGGAGATGAAAACAGAAACGTGGATGGAATAGTGGACAAGGCCGGGGTTTTTCAACGGACAGGCACAGGAACGCTTCCGTTACTGTTGTACGGGACGAGGGAGTTCCCCGGAAGGAGAACGACTTTAGCGACCGGGCGTTTGAGCACACCGCAGTCAGTAAGGATGTCTACCACACGAACCCTGTTGTCGGCGCCGAGATACCCGGACTGTACTCTCCCGAGTCGCCAGTCGTTGGAAGTCAGGTTATCTTCCATTATGATAACCATATCGCCGATCTGAAGATTTGGCATATCCGTCTGCCACTTGTTGCGTTTGTGGAGTTCCTTGAGGTACTCATCTTTCCACCTTTGACAGAACTGCTGGTTGAGGGCCTTTAAATGCTGCCACCGATTAATGATCGAATGGAGGTTCTCCGATAAGGAAGTGCCCGGGAGTGAGGGCCAGAAACACCGTCGGACTTGAAAAGCGTTTTAAAACTCTTTACACCGGCTTCCCATAGGCCTCCCATGTGTGGAGCTCCTGGCGGGATGAAACGCCTTGCAACCCGTGGATGGCTATATGCCTCAGTCACCGAATCCTGGAACGCCTCTAGAAAGTCCCGAGAAAGTATGGTTTCTGCTCCCACGAAAGGTTTCCATTGTCGGAATGAATACGCTGTGGACAGCCTCGTCGAGCAACGAAACGAGCGAAAGCTGCCAGAAACTTCTCGGTGGAAGTGGCCTCCAAGTGAATGGCCTTCGTGGAAAAACAGACAAATACGCACACATAACCCTTGGAGATCAGGCACGCTCTCCGGGTATAGTTCCTTATGTCGAAAGGACCGGCGTAGTCAATACAGGTATGGGTAAACGGTCTTGAGAAAGAAGTTCGGTCTGTTGGGAGATCACCCATAAGTTGGGGTTGTAGCTTTTTCTTGTGGATTATGCATATCTTGCAGGAGTTCACCACGCCCTTCATCAGGTTCCGGATTCGCGGAATCCAATATTTGCAGCGGATGAGGCGAGTCATCAGTTGACTACCGCCATGGAGAGTTATCTTGTACGTGAAATGCGCCAGCAGGCGAGACAGGCGGCAACTGTAGGAAAGGATGATTGGATGACGCTCATTATTGTAACGCTTGTAGCACCCGAGTTTAAATTTTTTTAGGGCGCCATCCAGCGGTCAGGATGCCTATGCAAATGCGGGGTAAAAGAAAGGTAAAAGTGCGTTTACAGGCACAAGTGTCAGTATCGATTCTCAGGGGAAATTTCCACAAGGAGTCTGCCGCCAGAATGCAAGCGTAACTATCGCCAGTTCCATAGGAACATTTGTTCAAGGCGGTCTCTTTTTTTTGGGTAAACCTAAAAACGTTGGAAAAACCGGAGCCAAGAAGGCAAAAACAAACGCACTGCATCGAATTGAGCCAAGTGGAAAGGCAGAGAGGCCGAGTGAGTAGCAACCGCAACGACGGAAAGAGTAATTAACGCTGCCTTTAAAACGTTGTTGTTGGCAGAAAGGCGCACGAGACAGTACTTTCGGAGAGGCCCGAAGAAACGGCAGTGGCGGACGCCAAATTTGTGAAGAGCCCAAAGAGGAATCAGGCGACGGAGCGGCCAGCGCAAGCGCCACCCGAAGTGGTTGGAGAGCGGACGGAATCAGTTCACAAACGACCGGCGCCGGCAGTGTCTCCTATATAGGCAGAGCTGCGGGTGCCCGAGAACTTCGCCCAAGGGATTTGATGTTCCTTTAATTTTACTCCATTTGTGCCTCATCTGTGCCCCGTTTGTGCCCTGATCGTGAAAGTTCCAAGAGCCCAGCAGATCTCCGTGAAGACATGGAAAAAGCTTAAAGAACCCCTTGGCTTGTGTATCAAATCGTGAATTCGTCTAACATTATTTTCGGCGCTACGTAAACCCCCGCTAAAAGGGGAAGAAGGAGGGGGGTGATTAGTATTTAAGAAAATCGGAAAAAAATGCAGTGAGCAAATCGAGTGAGATAGTCTAGTGAAACGTCCGTTTGCCCCGTCTTGTCACTTGCCGATCGAGGTTTATGTTCTTTCCCGTCCCCAAATGCCCCTAAATTCTTTTCCACCCACAGCATTTCAGGCGTTCTTCAAGCGCTTTCGTCGATGGAGCCCAGCTGGAAAAAGGTATGAGTGGAATAAAATTTTGTCTTTGAATAGAAAAAAAACCAAAATAAGTAAGGTTAAGAAAGGGAATAAATGCAGAGAGAACGCAGACTGCCGACAGTTGAGTCGGGAAAAGAGAGAAAACGATTGGTGAGAGGAGCACGGCTCAGCACTCGAGGTTCACTCAAGTTGGAAGTACGAACTCTCTCGTCTGCTGTCAGCGACGAAGATCGAGTGGAGCGTAAATTGCTCGCTTAGGTTTTTGTTTGTGGGTTTCATATATTTTATGTTATGTTTATAAAATTTACGTTTAGTCTTTATCACATAATTCATTCATATTATTTTATTTTAATTTAATTATCTACATATACCATTATTTCTGGTTCACCTAATACTAGGTTGTCTTTGTACGACTACGAGTCGTGGATGTTTGTCAGGGTTTTACTGTTAGTAAATAAATAAATTTTGTAATGTACTGAAGTACAAAGAGATTTGACATCGGCTGACCACATGCATCAAGAGAGATACCCGCGAACGAAGGGGCCCTTCGGATGGATGCCAGGGGGCAGAAGGGCCAATGGTAGGGTGGGCATATAGGGCCTCGGAATATTTTAGGTCGAGCTGTCAAAACCCACAGAGCCAGAACGAAGGACGTCTAAGGAGATTTGGCGTTGTCTCGAGGAGTGGGATTCTCTGTCCCGGATTGGCATGTCGTTAGCACGCAAAATATTTAAGTGTTATAATGAAGAAAGGCACTTCACGGGAGGGGAAGCAAGACTACCACACCCCTAGCCGACGAGCCTGAGCCGGAATATTCCGCGTGCGCTCCTCTCCCATGTCTAACACCGCGCCTGAAGATATTAGGTTTGGATGTAATTCGTTACATCATACTTCAAATCTTGAGAAGCTGTGATCCGGCCACAGGCTCTCATGATCCCATGTCGGTCTAGGAAGGGGTTCAGGTTCAAAATAGAGCTCGAACTTGGCACGAGACGTTTACTACTCAGGCAGTGAAATTCTTGAGGGAGTCCCGGCGTTGAGCCCCTAGGATATGAGTTCGCTCAGCTTCATTAATTTCCCCACTAGTGAGGTGGCCCCTGCGTGTAGGTGTTACCTTCCGGCAACACTGAATAAAAGGTAGCACATACGCCCGCACTCGAAGAGCCTTCTTAAGTTGGGAGAATTGCTCCATTAAATCTTGGAGAGGGCTGGAAACAAAATGGACCTTCACGGCCCGCTGCTCTAGAGTCATAGTTGGAGCTTTGTTGGCTTGGGCTGGCCAGTGTTCCCGTGGAGATGCCACCAGAGGTGGTTACCCAACAGTTCTGGTAAAGATACGCCTCGACTGGCTAAGTCAGCGGGGTTCTGTTCGGACCGAACATGAGCACAATGCGTGGTGTCGGTAGTCTGAGCTATCTTGGTCACTCGATTGGCCACAAAGGTAGCCCAGTGGCAAGCGGGCTTGCTCAACCTGGTCAGCACAGGATACACATGCCGTCGGCATGATTGGCAGGATAGCTGTCGCGTTTTTCGGAAAGAAGCACTGCACCGCACAGCTCTAACTGAGGAACTGAGACGGTTTTCACGGGAGCAACTCGTGTTTTCGCCAACAGCAGATTCACCGGGATATGATGATCACACTCGACGCGCACGTAGCTCCCTGCACCGTACGCCTTTTCGGAGGCATCGCAGAAACCGTGATGTTCGACCTTTACCGATGGCTGGGAACAAATCCATCTTGGAATTCTGATCTCGAGGAGTGCAGCGTAACTTTGCAGAAAGTCCAGCCAGCGTTGGTACAACACTCTTGGAAGATGTTCGTCCCAACCAGATCTCCTGCATGAAAATCTTGGACCGGACGATGAATGGAGCTAACCACCCCGCGGGGTCAAACAGCTTCGCAATTTGGGAAAGAACTTCTCGCTTGGTGTAAAGTAACTCAAGCGTGAACACGGGAGGAACAAAGAAGAACTCGTCTGACGTCGCCTTCCAGCGAACTCCGAGGGACTTTGCCGTACTTTCGGCATCGATTTCCTGAAAATCGGTGTGCAGGAGGTGGTCACTCGGAAGCCCGTCTAAAATCTCTTTTTGGTTGGACGTCCATTTACGCAGTGGAAAACCTGCGGATTTGGAGGGTTAAGTCGGATCGGAGGAACGGACAATCATGAAGATCATTCAAGCTCGTGCCGTTCGCAGAAGGGATGGACGCGTTGAATACCATGCGGACTTTCGTAGTAGTGCTCTCTGGCTTGATTACCGCATGGTGCGGTAGATAATAATTGGCGGAATCATTAGTGGACGGAACCTCTGTCATATGGTCGAGATCTTAATATTCATGGATCACAGAGTTATACTGCTCTTGAAATGGAACGTCTCTCCTTAGCCGATTCTCATTTCGGAGAAACTGAGCTAGGACAATGAACCTTGAATGCCTCAGGCCTGACCACAATGAGCGGGGTCACGAAACGGCAGTGTTACCACGTACTTCCCGCTTGACGTTCTTGAAGTGGTTCGAATAAAACTGCTTTCGCAATAGGAGTCCGACTCTCCTACTACCTTGATAGGTAGATCCTCCACCTCCCAAAACTTTGTGAGAAGTTTGTCTAGTGGAGCGTTGTGGACGTGGGAAATTCGAGTGGAGAAGGATGCAATCCTTCAGGAACAGCACTTCGCACTGGAACGGTCAGCAAAAGATAGTTTCAGATGTCGGTCTGTGAGCCGCTTAACAATACAGACGGAAGGATATCAGCTCCGATCAAAACGTATATCTGTGAGCTCTCATAAAACGTAGGGTCTGCTTATGGCAGGTTCGGCAAGTCTCGCAGCGCAATCTGCGGGATCGGATATGAAGGAAGATTGCCGGCTATGTCTGGCAGGACGTAGGCCGTGGCGTTTAAGTGTACGCTCGGCGTAATCAGGGAGCGAATGGAAAACTCACAGAGCTTATAAGGCCTGAAACCTGGGCCTGAATAAGGCGAAATGGTAGTTGAATGATATTAAAGAGATGTTCCGTAATGAGCGTTGCCTCGGAGCCCGAGTCGATTAGAGCGTGGGCACGGAAATTTGACCCCCGGTGGCAAATGTTGCTCATCGCAGTGCCGAGAAGCACCGCTCTTGTTCCCGAGGCAAAATAGTTATAAACGTTGGGCGGAGCGACGGAGGAAGCGGGATCCTCCGTTGTTGTGGAAGTCAGTTCGCTGGGAGGTGAGGTACCCCGATGCAGAAGCGTGTGGTGGCGGGCTCCACAAGTGAAGCAACTGTGGGCGCTTTGGCATTCCCGGAGCTGATGACTTCTAGCGAAACAGTTCAAGCACAGCTGCCTTTTTTTAATGTAGCTGGCCCTTGCATCCGCGGTCATCTGTAGGAAGTGCGGACAAAGTCGGATCGGATGGTTCTCTTTGGAGCAGAGATCACACGTTTTTCTCTTTGGCCTCACTTGTGTCTGGAAGGACTGAAACTTCCTTGGCACGGGACTCCCCTGAGACCGGAACGGGTTGGAGTTGCTTCCGGAGGGCTGTGGATTCTGGGTACCGTTGTACGATGATGGCTTTTCGAATGGCCTTTGGAAGTGGACGGTTCGCTCTCCATGGCCTCTAGCGTCAAATAGCGCTGAGATTTATATAAATTGCCGCAAATAAATCTCGGAGATTAGGCCAGCGGACGTAATCTCCTGTGAAAACCTCGATGCCGCAGTGGGCAATCGACAGCCGCCCTGGTAAGTCTGCGGTGCAGACGGATGGACTGCTGTTTGGGCCAGCTGAGTATTGAGATCAGCGAGGCACTGCTCAAATACCCCATTACACTCGTCGTACTTCTCTCGGATGTCTTCTTTGACCCTTGGGTCCTCGTCAACCATCACTTCGGAGCACGCTTTGTACTTCGCCGCGACATCCGCCCACATACTCAGAAGTTGTCCTTGGCGAACCTCGGAAAGAGATGCGGATGAAGCGGCAGTGATGCGCGCTGCAAAATGAGCCAAACGGCCAATGGCGGCGGATAATTTTACTCGTGCCGTAGTGGTGGCGGATTAAGCCATTGTGATAAAGGGTCTGGAGCTAACGGGACTGAAAACGGAAGAACTGGTGAGATCGTCTTGGATCCGAGCTGGAACCTTGAGAGGGACGGGAGATGGGAATAGAACCGATTTGGTCCTTGCAGCAGGGCTGCTACTGGCTGCTCTTGGATTGACTGGCGACTTGATTCTCTGAGTTCCTAAGTAGGAAGAGGCGCGTAGCCGACGTGGAGAGCAGCCAAAACCCTTTGATGTCCTTGTCACCCGTTGGCATACTACGTACGCCCACGCGCAGAGTGTGGCTGCGAAGTCGAAAGCTGAAGTCGGATTGACTGAAGGAAAACAAAAAAAACTTAGGCTGGGCTAGGCACCACAACAGAAGGCAATAAATTCCGTAAACACACAAAAAAGAACCCACTGCTGTATGAATGGAAAAGAAAAGGCCTCGCGCTGTGTTGGACAACAATTTTAATACCGACTCGGATAATTTGTGGTCGCTCTGAATCGAGGTTCCCAAACAATGAGTGGATCAACTGATACACGCCGAGGAAATGAACGTTCACACTGGCTGTGGCATTATTTAAAAAAATATTGTTAGTGCGGCGCTCCTCCGTTTACCTTTTGACGGACTTGTGCACTGGGCAAATAACCTTTTTGCGGAAGGATTGCGGACGGAATTGTTATACCCGTACTCGAAGAGTAAAAGGGTATATTGTATTTGTGGTAAAAGTGGATGTGTGTAACACACAGAAGGAGGCGTTTCCGACCCCATAAAGTATATATATTCTTGATCAGCATCAATAGCCGAGTCGATATAGCCATGTCTGTCCGTCCGTCTGTCCGTCTCTCCGTCCGTCTTGTTTTTCACTCATTGCTCGAAGGCTATTAGAGCTAGACCAATCAAATTTTTTTTCCAGACTGATGTGATATCTCACTCCAAGAAAAGTGTTTTAAAATTTCGCCCCGCCCACTTCCGCCCCCACAAAGGGCGCACATCTGTGGCGTCCAGAATTTTGAAGATAGCAGAAAACTAAAAATGCAGAATCATAGATGAAGACCATATCTATCAGGGGCCCAAATCTGAATCGGATCGGATCATTAATATAGCCACAATAGACAAAAACATACGAAAAAACTTCGCTCCCTCTCTTTCGCACTCACACAAAAACGAGACGATTTTGTTTTTTTGTATTTTTGTGTCGCCTGGATCTCAGAGACTATAAGAGCTAGAGCAACCAAACTTTTGGCCAAGACTCCTGTGATACCAAACCTGAACAAGTGTATTTCAAAATTTCGCCCCGCCCCCTTCCGCCACACCAAAAGACGAAAATCCACAATTTTCAAGATAGAAAAAAAGCAAGAAAAGCAAAAAGCAAGATAGAAACGAGAAAGAACGTACAGAGTCGCTTCGAACGCGACTCTACTTTTATACCCGTACTCAGTGATTTATGTGGAATTTTAAAATGTTTTATCAGTTTTTACATTTTACATTTTTTGCTACATCTGTCATCGACATCTACATCTACATAATCTACATCAGTTCTCACAACAACACACGTACACTGCACGAGGCAGCATGTTTGAGCGTGAGTGTGTGTGTGCAGCGACAATCAACCCCAATAAATGACTTACGGCGCAAGTGGAAGGGACAGCTCGTAGCTGAAAATTCATTTGATCATTGTGGCTACAATAATGATCCGATCTGAACCAAATTCGGGAATCTGGTAGATATGGTCATTCTCTACAAAACTGCATTTTTATTTTTTTTCTATCTTCAAAATTGTGGATTTTCGTCTTTTTGGGGGGGCGGAAGGGGCGGGGCGAAATTTTGAAATACACTTGTTCAGGTTTGGTATCACAGGAGTCTTGGCCAAAAGTTTGGTTGCTCTAGCTCTTATAGTCTCTGAGATCCAGGCTACACAAAATACAAAAACCAAATCGACTCGATTTTTGTGTGAGTGCGAAAGGGATGGAGCGAAGTTTTTGCGTACGTTTATGTCTATTGTGGCTATATTAATGATCCGATCCGATTCAGATTTGGGCCCCTGATAGATATGGGCTGTCTCTATGATTCTGCATTTTTAGTTTTGTGTTATTTTCAAAATTGTGGCCGCCACAGATGTGCGCCCCTTTGTGGGGGCGGAAGTGGGCGGGGCGAAATTTTGAAACTTTTTTTCTAGGAGTGAGAGTACACATCAGTTTGAAAAAAAATTTGGTTGCTCTATCTCTTTTAGCCTTCGAGCAATGGGCGACAAACAAGACGGACGGACGGACAGACGGACAGACGGACAGACGGACAGACGGACGGACAGACAGGGCTATATCGACTCGGCTATTGATGCTGATCAAGAATATATATACTTTATATGGTCGGAAATTACTCCTTCTCTATGTTACACACATCCACTTTTAGCACAAATACAATATACCCTTTTACTCTTCGAGTACGGGTATAAAAAGATAGATAGCAGTATGGTAGAAAATGACCATATCTACCAGATTCCCGAATTTGGTTCAGATCGGATCATTATTGTAGACACAATGATCAAATGAATTTTCACCAGTGAGCTGCCTCACCCTCCTCTAAAACCATAACAAAATATACATTAATTTTGAGGGTTGCTGCTGCTGATTCTCTCACACTCACACTCGCACGCTCTGTCTCGTGCAGTGTACGTGTGTTGTTTTGAAAACTGATGTAGATGTAGATGACAGATGCATCAAACAAATGTAAAATGTAAAATGTAAAAACTGATACAACATTTGAAGATTCCACATAAATCACATGTGTACAGACTGAGTACGGGTATAAAAGTAGAGTCGCGCCTACAGCGACTCCGTACGTTCTTTCTGGTTCTCTTTCTTGTTATGCTATGGAGGTGGTAGAGCCGATAGGAAACACAAGCACGAGGAATGGGGCCAAGAAATTAACTGCAACTGGTGTGGCGAAACTAACGGACCGAATATGAAATAAAAAAATAATAATTCCTTATACAGTTGTCTTTTAATTGAAGCGGAACCAACGTAAGACTTTGTATTTTTGGTGTTGCTGGAACGCGTAAACTGCTCGGAATCGCAGAATTTTATTGTTAAATGTATGTGGATATGCGCGGAATGTATGTGTGGAATGCGGTAATTAAATACGGAATGTGGTATTTTTGAATGTGCGTTGGGTTATTTTATGTACATATGTACATACATAGTTGGCAATATTGCGGCCAACTATGGAAATAAATGTAGATATGTTTATATGTATGAAATAAAAACACTTTAATTTTATTGTGTTTGCACTCGGAGTGTGCCAATTTATTTTTTATATATGTGTGCATGTAACGATGGATGTAATTATGTGTCTGTAATTATGTCGCTGCGAAGCCGCTCTTGCGAATTGGAATGCACATATGCTTCACTGAACTGGGGTGCAACTGGATATCGTTGCTTTGATTTAATTTAATTTCACACAATTCATGCACAGACAAACAAAAAACGGAATAGAAGAGCTACCGTAGCACTGGTAGTTGTTGGTGAAGGAATTGAGAACGGACGGAATCGCCGAAAATATGGCATTGGCGAAAGAGAATGGAACCCAGAAACTGAAGATATGTATAAAAGAATATACATACGAGGGCCGTCCCAGAAATGGCCGACTTATCACAGTAGTGTTGGAAAATGTTCACAAAAAATATTAAAAACGGGGAAGTACCGACTATTAAAAGCTGAAGTTTGAAACTTGGTGCCTTTACCTTGCACAGTTTTATTGGTCGATTTTAATGGAGAACGCTTGTTATTGATTTGCAAACATGGACTAAATTGGTCATCGTTATGTGATACAATACTTTCATATAAAAGGTCTTAGTCCAAACATTCGAGCTGGATTCTACCTAACGTAATTCTGCTCCCTCGTTTACAATAATAAAATTCACAGTTCCTATTATAAACGAGAAAGAACGTACGGAGTCGCTGTAAACGCGACTCTACTTGTATACCAGTACTCAGTCTGTACACATGTGATTTATGTGGAATTTTCAAATGTTTTATCAGTTTTTACATTTTACATTTAACATTTGTTTGCTGCATCTGTCATCTACATCTACATCAGTTCTCACAACAACACACGTACACTGCACGAGGCAGAGTCTGTGAGCGTGAGTGTGAGTGTGGGGAGAATCTGCAGCGACAATCATCCCCATAAATGACTTACGCTGCAATCGGGCGAGGGGAAACAGTGGCGAAATTTTGAAATACACTTGTTCAGGTTTGGTATCACAGGAGTGTGGACAGAAAGTTTGGTTGCTCTAGCTCTTATAGTCTCTAAGATCCTGGCGTCACAAAATAAAAAAAACTATTTGAGCCAAGGGGCGTCTTAAAATTCCTTCCGTCTTAGCCCGGATTATGGCGGTGCACACTCTCATCCCCGATGCAGGTGGTTGTCAGCTTCAATTCCTTAGCCACATCGGCGTCGATGCAACTGACCGGCGTACAGGGATCGATGAGGGCGACCTTGCTGTGCGTCCTCTGTTGCACCGCGAGGACCACCCGTGCCGTCGGAAGGACGTTAATTCTCCGGTGCTGGAGCAAGGAGTGCACTGTCGGGGCCGGATCCCCGAGGACAGGGCGGCTGACCGGAAGACGAGGGCGTCGCTCTGCGCGGGAGGTTGGAGGGCGCAGGCGACGATGCCGAAGAGGAGCCGACGGGGCGCCCGTCTTGCACCGGTCTCCACTGCGGCAGTCCTTGCCCGAGTGGGCGTGAGCCAGGCAGTTCGAGCAGTATTTGTGCAACAACACTGCTCGTAGCCTCTTCTCGCCGCTCATGCGCAGGAATGTCCGGCAACTCTTCAACGGGTGGACTCCTGGGCACACTCGGTTTTTGAACGAGGCACTCCTACCTCGTGCCGGTGTGCTATCGGCTTTGCGGCTTGCCCGGGACTGCGCGGAATGTTTAGGTGCCATGGCTATACTCCGGAAGATGACTGTGATAGAAGAAAAGAGTCAAGGAAGGATTAGTACAGTGCTGGCACGGATTGTCAACGATTCGAAAAGGGAGCTTTCGGAACTGCTTAGGAACTACGGATACTTTAGCTGGATTAAGCGGATTCTTATGGATCGCAGCCTACGCGAGGGTAGGTGGAAGGGACTTCAGAATCCAAAGGCAGCAGAACCACCTTCGTGATCGGTCGCTTGATAAGGCCGCGGGCGGTGAGTAAGTCTACCACGCGAACCTTTTCATCGGGTCCCGGATACGTGCTCTGAACACGGCCGAGACGCCTTTCGTGAGAGGGATGTTTTCCTCTTTGATCACTACGAGGTCTCCAACCTCGAGGTCTCTTGTCGGATGCTGCCATTTGTTACGCTTGTGCAACGAAGGCGGCTAGGAAAGTGTCGGTGGACAAATCGGACGTAGCCTCCAAATGGATGGCCTTCGTGGTAAAACAAACGAAAACGCACACATACCCCTTGTAGATGCGACATTCGCGTCCTGTGAAACTTTTCACGTCGAACGGCCCGGCGAAGTCGACTCCGGTGTATGTGAATGGCCGCGAAAATGTAACTCGTGAGGAAGGAAGGTCGCCCATTAATTGGGTTTGGGGTCGCTTGCGATGGATGACGCAAACCTTACAGGAGTGGATTACTGCCCTCACGACGTGACGTAGTCGAGGGATCCAGTATGTTGCCCGGAGAAGGCGGATGACCAGCTGGTTCCCACCATGTAGGGATACGTGATGGGTGAATCGAACCAGCAGGCGAACCAGGAGGCATGCGGGTGGCAACAGGATTGATGCCGCTCGTTGTAGGTCATGGATGCCGAGGCTCGGACCCGGCCACATGCCCGCATGACTCCGTTCTGGTCCAGGAACGGATTGAGGTTCTGAAGAGAGTTCGTAGGCGGAAGTGGCTGCTTGTTTACAAGACAGCGATGCTCCGCCGCATAATGGAAGCGTTGGGTCGTGATGGTGACAGTTTGGAGAGCTGCAGCGACCTCTTTATTGTCTAGCTCTGTGGATACGTGGACTGGCGTTGCTTGCCCTCTGACGCGCTGGATGAACCGCCGAACGTAGGCGATCACGCGCAGAGCGCGTCCGAATTCGGAAAATCGGCAGAGAATGTCCGAGGCGGTGTCAGTGGCGTGGTGGACCTTAACGGCTCGTTTCTCCAAGTCGGTCTCAAGGATTGAGCCTCGTGGACAAGGCCACTCCGACTGCGGACCACGCAGCCACGCAGGGCCATGCCACCACATGTCATTGCCGACCAGTTCAGTGGGTCCGAGCCCCTCGACTGGCGAGGTCGGCCGGATTGTCCTCGGATCGGACGTGGCTCCATCGTTCGCGGGGCCAACAGCGAGTGATTTTGGCGACTCGATTCCCTACAAAAGTGTTCCAATCACATGCCGGCCTGTTCAACCAGGCCAACACAATAGTGGAATCGGTCCAAAAGTACACCTGGCTGGCGTCGAGCGGCATTTGAGGAAGGATGGCCACGGAGAGTTCTGTCAGAAGGACAGCTCCGCACAGCTCGAGTCGAGGCAACGAGACTGTTTTCACGGGGGCAACGCGGGTTTTGGCTGTGAGAAGGGTACACACAATGCCCTGCGGACGCTCAACTCGGACGTAAATCGCTGCCCCATAGGCAAGTTGAGACGCGTCGCAGAACCCATGAATCTGTACCTTGGCCATCGGACAGACGTGTAACCACCAGGGAATGCGGATCCCTTGGATGGCCGGAAAGCTTTTCAGGAATGTCTCCCAGGCTTGAGACAGATCGTTAGGAAGGACGTCATCCCATCCTAACTCTCTCAACCAAATCTCCTGCATAAATATTTTCGCTTGGACGACGAAGGGGCAAGCCATCCCGCTGGATCAAAAGCTACGCGATCTGGGACAACACATTGCGGTTCGTGCAGGATTTTCGCACGTTTAAGGCGGGAGGCGAAAAGAAGAACTCGTCGGCACTGGCTTGCCATCGGATTCCCAACGTCTTAGCGATGCTACTCTCTTCCAGCTCTAGGAAGTCAGCGCGGAGTAAGTGGTCGACTAGAATGTCGCGCAGGACGCCCTTATGGTTAGCTGTCCACTTTCGGAGCGGAAACCCTGCAGAGTCGAGTGCTTCGCGTAGTTCAGCAATGGCGGAAATTGCCTGAGACTGAGAGTGAGCACCAGCGAGCACGTCGTCCACGTACATGTCGCTCTCCAGGATGACGCTTGCCATAGGGCAGCTGTGGACGCACCTCTTGTGCGAGTTGCTTGAGGACGCGGAGGGCGAGGTACGGTGCGCAGTTAACTCCGAAAGTGACAGTGGTGAGCTCGTAGTCACACACGTCCCCGTTACGGTCGCGAAACAGTATTCACTGATAGGGCGTGTGATACATCTTGTTGATGTCGGCATTGAAAACGTAGCGAAAGACGCGCCACCTCAGGATTTGCATGGTCAAGTCAGACTGAAGGACTGGCCCAGCATGCAATGTGTCGTTGAGGCTTTTCCCGTTGGAAGACGGGCTGGAGGCGTTGAAGACTACGCGCAATTTGGTTATGGTGCTGTCGGGTTTAAACACGGCGTGATGTGGCAGGTAGAAATGGCCGGAATCATGACTAGGTGTAACCGCTGTCATGTGGCCGAGCTCTAAATATTCCTGAATGACGGAGTCGTACTGCTTCTTGAGCGGCAAGTTCCGCTGCAGCCGCTGCTCGTTTCTAAGGAACTGGGCCTGGGCCGCGCTTCTGGAGTGGCCTAGCTCGACTTTTTCTGGACACTTGAAAGGGAGAGTAACAACGTATCTCCCATCGGGGGTTCGTTTAGTGGTCTGGAGGAAGTTTTCCTCGCACACTGAATCGGACTCGCTCGTCGGTCTCCCCGGAAGGTCCTCCACCTCCACGAATTTGGTGAGAAGATTCTCGAGTCGGACATCCGAATTAAACGAGAGCTTCGTGGTGAAGGCGGAAACCGTCCGAGTCGAGTCAGCTGATACAGGACCGGATAGGACCCATCCGAAGATGGTCTCTTGTCCCAGCAGCGAGCCACAAATGGCAGACTGGAAGCCGCTCAACAGGATAGAAGGAAGGATGTCAGCGCCTAGAAGCACATCAATCTGCGAGCTTCGGTGGAAGGAAGGGTCTGCCAATTGGAGGTTTGGAAGGTTATCCAAGAAGTGCTGCGGTATCGGATATGAAGGCTGGTTGCCTGCTAATTGAGCCAGAACATATGCCGTGGTCTCGATCTTGAGGCCCGGCCTGGAGGCGGCCCCGATCATGAAGTGGCAACGCTTTTGCGCCTTAGCCGCTACGGTTTGGTTTAAACCCGCGACTTGAGCCTGGATAGCTTCGAACGGTGGCTTAATGATGTTAAAGAGGCGTTCAGTGATGAACGTCGCTTCGGAGCCTGAGTCGATCAGAGCGCGGGCACGGAAATTGGTCCCCAGGTGGCAAATATTAATGAGTGCTGTGCCCAGCAGAAACGGTACTTGTACTGGAGGAGAAATAGCTCTGTACGTTGGGCTGAGAATTGGACGAGCTGGGGGTTTGGGCGGATGTCAAAGCCGCCATGTTGGACGGAGGCGCGGAACGATGCAGAAGCGTGTGATGCCTGGCTCCACAAGTGGAACAATTGTGAGCAGTCGCGAAGCTGATGGCCTCTTGCGAAGCAATTCAGGCACAGCTGTTTTGTCTTGATGCAATTGGAACGTGCATCAGCGGACATGCTGAGAAAGCGCGGACATAGTCGGATCGGGTGATTCTCCTTGGAACAGAGATCACACGTCCTCTTCTTCGGACTCACTTGGTTCTTGAAAGAAAGAACCTTGTTCGGCACCGAACTGCCGTGCGACCGGAATGGATTGGATCGGTTGCAAGAAGTGGATGGATTCTGGCCGCCTTGGGCGGATTCGTAGCCACTCGGGAAGTGGAAGGGTCGCTCTCAATAGCTTCGAGCGTCAAATAGCGCTGAGTGAGGAAGGAGCCGATTTCCTTCCAGGGCGGCACTTCTTGTCCGTCACGGACGCTTCCCACAAGGCGCGGCTTAGCTTCGGCAATTTTGAAGCGCAGATAGTTACAAGCAGACTATCCCAATTGCCCGTGCAAACGTTGGAGACCGCTAGCGCATTTAGGACTCCTGCATCGTACTTTGAAGTTCCTTCAAAGCACGACTGCATTCGGAAGTTACGCGGGGCAAGAAGAGGAGAATGTTAATTTGGTTGGTCACCAGAAGCCGATTGTTCTCATATCGGCTGCGGAGAGCCAACCAGGCGGACTCGAAACCGTCATTTGTGAGGGGACTTTTCTACAATGGCCTTTGGATCGCCCCTGGTCTTCTCGGTGAGGTAGTATAACTTCTCTACCGGAGATAATTTTGGATTGTTTATCACGACTGCGGTGAACAGATCCCGGAATGTGGGCCAGCGGACGTAGTCCCCTGAGAAAACCTCAATATTGACGGGAGGCAGTCGACAGCCGCCCTGTTGGACTGGCTGTGCGGGAGGAAGGACTGCGGAGGGGGCCAGCTGGGCATTGAGGTCGCTGAGACACTGCTCAAATACCCCATAGCATTCGCCAAATGTTTCCCGCTTGGATTTCTGGATCCTCGTCAGCCATCACCGCGGAACAGGCCTTGTATTCGGCCTCGACGTCTGTCCACATGCTGAGGATTTGGCCTCGGCGGACCTCGGACAGAGGGGCGGATGGGGCGGCAGTGATGCGCTCTGCCAGGTGGGACAGTCGGCCAATGGCGGCTACCAATTTGGTCCGAGCGGCAGAGGTGGCGGATTGAGCCATTGTGGTGACGTGGCGAGAGCTGACGGGACTAGTGAGGCAGTCTTCGGATCCTGTTTAGTCACCGATGGAACCTTAAGGGTCACCGGAGACCGGAATAGGACCGATTTGGTCCTTGTAGCAGGGCTGCTACTGGCTGCTCTCGGAGTGAGGGATGCCTTGATTGGCTGTGTCGGAGTAGTTCCGGAGGCGGACGAGGTGCGTAGCCGGTTGGACGAGGTCACAGGCAAAAGTTGTTTGCCGTCCTTGTGACCTGTTGGCATAATTTGAAAGGACCCACGCAAGAAAAAATAGTTTTTGGAAGTCTGTGAGGGACTGCAGACTGGTCTGAGTAGAGTTGACTCGGAACCGTCAGGCCTCAAGCTAGCTGGAAGGCAATAATCGGAACGACTGGGATTGTTTGAGATCACCTGTAGGTGAGAAATCTCAAACAATGAGTGCCGAGCCGAGCTGAGGAGAGGAACGGTCACTCTGGAGTAGCAATATTTGGAAATATTGACTGTGCGATGCTCCTCCGTTTACCCCTTGACGCAGTCGTGAGCGGAACTGGGTTACTATCGGATGGAAGGAAGCAATGGAAGCAGGCACGGACACCTCACAGAAACGGAACAACAATAACTTCTTTATCAAAACAAAAAAAGATATTTTTTTGTCTGTGAACCAAAAAAGACTTGGAGGTTTTTCTTGGACGTGGTCGGATTATTTAATTAATTTATTTTTTTTTCTATTCGGATGAACACCGGGTTCGGATGCCGATAGTTTTGGGCCACCACTCACTCTCGGAACAAAAAATATCTAAACACGAAACACAATTTGCCAATTTGTAAGGTAAATTGCCAAATAATTGCGGAAAATGCGCCGTGCCTTGGTCGCGAGTAATTAATTTGGACTCTGGAGAATGTGGGAGAAATTGGAGACCTTGCGAAAAGTGGCTGGAGGGCACGAATTTCACTTAATCGCGGATTTTCTGTCAAATATGGCACTTGCGCGGAGTGGTGGAATGCGGTTTCTAATTGGTTTGGTATTTTTGTTGAATGTGTGTATGTATGTATATAGTTGGGAGCCAACTATGCAAATAAATGTAATAAATAAAATAAATAATAAATTTAATTAGGAAAACACAGGTAGCTGGATGGATACTTTTATTGCTGCTGTAATCTGTATATGTTGGTATGTGTGTGTGTTCACTTGCACTTGGAGTGTGCCAGTGTATATTGTATTAGGGTAGGGCGCGGATGGAATGCTCTTGGAGACCTGTATATTAATGTAGGTGTGTGTGAATTCACTTGCACTTGGATCGTGCCAATATATATATTATTGGGGTAGGCCGCGAATGGAACGCACTGAAGAAATATTAGTGTATGTGTGTGTGAATTCACTTGCACTTGGAGCGTGCCAATATATATATTATTAGGGTAGGGCGCGGATGGAACACATATTATTGAAATAATAAAATAATATAATATAATATTATTATTGAAATATTAATGTATGTGTGTGTGTATGTACGCAAGCCGCTCTCATGGGCTGGAATGTGCGTACATACATAGGCGCGGAATACACTTTTATTTAATATATTGTATTAAATAATTAATTATTTTGTAAATAATTTGTCCGCGAGTTATGGACGGACACAAGAAACCGACGAAAACCTACCGTATCACTGGTAATTCGAAGTGAAGTACCGGAGAACGGCCGGAATTGCCGATAATATGGCGGTGGCGAAGTTGGAAGCACTACGGATAACGGAGATGGCGAGAGTACATATATAAGACTATATATATGTACTTCGGTCGCGGCACTTTGAACTTGCGGAATTTTCTCTGGAGCACAAACCGCGAAATGGAGGCGGTTTATGGTAAAGGAGGCAAACGTACTTATCTTGTGATTTCCTGGTGAAGGCGATGCCGTGCTCGAAGGCTGGAGCAGAGGAATCCAAAAGAAAGCCGGGGTCGTCAATTTCAGTCAATTTATTGATATGTGTATGTCGCATATTAACTTTTAATTTAAATAAAGAAAATGATTTATAAATGTTACTTCCGTGTTCATTGTGCCTTTAACCACGGTACTGTTTTCTGGTTCCTCTGTTACTTTCGTGGGCTGGCAGTTCTTGTCTGACGTAGCCTGGCGTGGGCATGAGAGAGAGAGAATAAATCTGCAGTAAGGCAGATGAAGAAGGAAATCAAAAAGAAGTACAGTCAAGGCTTGATTGTGTGTTCGCAAATGCTTGCATGTGTGAGTGATGCTGGCATGTGTGAAGAGAATATTGCAATTAGAAAAGAATTGCGGAGGCAGTCAGTTTATGGAGTTTGAAGCGAAAAGTCATGCCACGCGCCAGGAAACGTTTTGTCCACAAAGTGGCACCAGGAGAGGAAGAGGAAAACAATGAAGAGTATCATTATCAAAATGACTCTCCGACATCAGAAGTGGGATACACTACTCCTCAGGCCGGTTCTGATGAAAACCTCCGAATGCTGTTGGAGTCGCAAAATCGCCATTTTATGGAGCTCATCAAAACCATGCAACGTACGCAATCAAACGACGCAATAGCCGTCGTACTACCGAAATTCAATCCTGATCGTGCAGGCGCGGACGCGCCTCTTGGTGTTCAACTGTCGACTACATTCTCTCTGAAAACCCGCTGGAGGGCAGCGCCCTTGTAATGTCTCTTAGCAAGTCGCTAGAGGGAACTGCGTCACATTGGCTGTCGCAAACTTGCTTTGCGGGCATAACGTGGACACAAGTCAGAGAATTATTTCTGCAGCATTTTACTGGCACGGAGACCTTGGCGGCAACCGTTATGAATCTGCTAAATGGGCGCCCAAATGTTGGAGAATGCCTTTCGTTGTATGGAAGCAGAATGGTCACTTCGCTCATTTCCAGATGGAAATCATTGACCGTGGAACAAATAGCCGTTTCTGTTGTTTTGGCGCATACAGCAGGAGTTGACAAGAGACTGCGGCGCTTAGTGTTTACAACGGACGTTAAGACGCGCAACGAGCTGCATCAAGAATTGAAGGCGTTTTCATTTGACGTACGACAGGGTCAGTGTTCTACTGATAATTCATCTGGTCCGCCAGCAAAAAGGGTCAAACAATTTCCATATATCAAGTGTCACAATTGTGGGAAACTTGGTCATAAGATGGCCGACTGTCGTTTTAAGAGAGAAGCAGCTCGGCACCAACCAATTCACAATCAGCACGTTTCCAACACAGGAGGTAAGGATCGGTCAGCTCTGACCTGCTACAAGTGCGGAAAAGTTGGGCATGTATCTACAGTTTGCCCAGAGCGTGTCACACCTTCCAACAACATTAACGTTAAAAACGTTAACGTGTGTACTGTCGTCGAGCCCATGGGAACGCTGATGCAATTTGGTGAGTCTTTTTCCATTTTGTTTTGATTCCGGAGCCGAATGCTCGCTCATCAAGGAAGCTGCGTCACAGAAACTTTCCGGAACTAGAATAAACAATGTAGTTGTATTAAGGGGTATTGGTAATAATACAGTATGCAGCACTTTACAAATACTTGCAAATGTTATGATAAGCGAATATTCATTTGAGATTCTGTTTCACGTGGTTCTAAACAACTACATGAATTACGAGGTTATGATTGGTCGAGAGATTTTGAGCCAGGGAATAGGTGTAACAATCACCTCTAAATCACTTGTTATATTTAAGGAAAAATCTATATATCCTGTGTTGGCTCTCGAAAGCACTCCTGACCTGGCAAACGTTGATACCGATTTGGAAGGATCTGATAGAGATCAGTTGATAACAATTTTGAAAGACTTTTCTAAATCATTTATAAATGGAGTTCCACAGAGCCGCGTGACTACTGGACAATTGGAAATACGTCTGATTGATCCCAACAAGACAGTGCAGAGACGCCCCTTTAGGTTGAGTGTTGAAGAAAAAAGAACAAGTAAGACGAATAGTGGATGAATTGTTAAGGGCAAATATTATACGCCCTAGTTGTTCTCCGTTTGCGAGCCCGATGATACTTGTCCGAAAGAAAAATGGTTCGGACCGCCTGTGTGTAGACTACAGAGAGTTAAACGCAAACACTGTGTCTGATAAATATCCTTTGCCACTGATTTCTGATCAGATTTCCCGATTGTGTGGAGCTAAATATTTTACCTGCATAGATATGGCAAGTGGGTTTCATCAAATTCCAATTCATCCCAACTCAATCGAGCGCACCGCTTTTGTGACGCCAGAAGGACAATTTGAGTTTTTGGCTATGCCTATGGGACTTAAGAATGCCCCATCGGTATTTCAGAGGGCCGTTAACAAGACATTAGGCGAACTTACTCATTCCTATGTCGTTGTGTATATGGACGACATTATGATAGTCGCGAGCAATATAAATGAAGACTTGGATAGGTTAAGAGTAGTTTTGCAAACGCTTACCAAAGCTGGCTTCTCTTTTAATGTTGCAAAATGTTCTTTTCTTAAGTCCAGCGTTGAATATTTGGGATTCGAAGTTAGAGAGGGTGAAATCCGACCAAATCCGCGAAAGATACGTGCCTTGGTGAATTTGACTCCTCCGCAGTCGGTGCACCAATTAAGGCAGTTTATTGGATTGGTTTCGTATTTTCGGCAGTTTGTTCCTAAATTTTCGCAGATGTTAAAACCACTTTATGCTTTGACTTCGAAAAATGTTTCCTTTCATTGGGACCCAAAGCACGAGCATATACGGCAGAAAGTTATTTCTATTCTGACTAATGAACCTGTTCTCACTATCTTCGATCCGCAATATCCCATAGAGCTGCACACAGATGCGAGTGCAGATGGCTATGGTGCAATTTTGTTGCACAAAATTGACAATAAGCCTAGGGTAATTGAGTATTACAGCAAACGAACGTCACCTGCTGAATCTCGATACCATTCATATGAGTTAGAGACCCCTCGCTGTTTACAATTCGATTAGACATTTTCGCCATTACATACATGGCCGCAAATTTGTAGTTTTCACAGATTGCAATTCGCTTAAGGCCTCCCGCACAAAGATCGAACTGACTCCATCGTTGGTGGTCGTATATGCAGTCGTTCGAATTCGACATAGAATATAGACCCGGTGAGCGAATGGCTCATGTAGATTTCCTTTCTCGAAACCCACTACCAGACAATCATGTTGTGTTAGCTAGAACAGTCGAACATCACATCAATTTAACTGAGATCACAGATAATTGGCTATTGGCTGAACAGCAGAGAGATAAGGAAACGTCGTCAATTGCTACCAAGTTGCGTAACAATGAGCTATCAGAGGATATGGCCAAGACGTATGAGTTGCGAGCTGGAACACTCTATAGGAAAATTCAGAGAAATGGAAAAACCCGTTGTCTGCCTGTCATTCCAAAGCCGTTTAGGTGGTCCGTAGTTAATAATGTTCACGAGGCAATTATGCATCTTGGTTGGGAGAAAACACTGGAGAAAAATGTATGAATTTTATTGGTTTGAAAAAATGTCTAAATATGTCCGCAAATTTGTAGATAACTGCATTACCTGCAGATTGTCCAAACCACCGTCTGAAAAATACAGGCCGAATTGCATCCCATCCAGAAGATTGATATTCCGTGGCATACTGTTCATATCGACATTACTGGAAAGCTTAGTGGTAAAACGACCAAAAGGAGTATGTAATTGTCCAAATAGACGGATTTACCAAGTTTGTCCACTTGTGCCATACAGTAAGGCTGGATAGTGAAAACTGTATCAAAGCTGTGAAGGCATCAATATCGTTATTTGCGTCCCTTCTCGCTTGATTGCAGATCAGGGTCGTAGTTTTTCTAGTTCAGTGTTTCGTGATTTCTGCTCTGCGCAAAAGATAGATTTGCATTTAATTGCAACAGGGGCTAGTCGAGCCAACGGCCAGGTGGAGCGAGTAATGAGTACTCTAAAGTCAATGCTAACTGCGGTTGAAACGAGCCAGCGATCTTGGCAGGATGCTTTACAAGAGGTACAACTGGCTCTGAATTGCACGACCAACAGAGTAACCAAAGTTAGTCCATTAGAATTACTTATTGGAAAAGAAGCAAGGCCATTTGGTCTAATGCCTGTTGCTGATAATGAAAACACTGTTGAAGTTCAAATAGTTAGAGAAATGGCAAAGTATAATATGGAAAAGAATGCCAATTACGAAAAAAATAGATTTGATAGAAACAAGGCAGCAATTGTAAAACACAAGGTCGGAGACTATGTGCTGCTTAAGAATGAAGAAAGGCACCAAACCAAACTAGACCCGAAGTATAGAGGTCCGTTTTTAGTAACCGAAGTTTTGGATGGGGATCGGTATAAGCTTAAGTCAATAAATTCTAGTCGAACATATAAATACTCGCACGAATTTTGCGAAGTATGCCCAAGGAGGGATTACCACAGAGTTGGATATTGGAAGTGACGAGGAAAATGTTGAAGGCAAAGCCGCTGAGAGCTTGGATGTTACCGAGTATGATGATAAAAGTGATGGAAATGTGGCCTTTGAGGGCTGTGATGATGTTGATCTGATGTAAAAGTAATAAGTTGTTGAGAAGATAATGCGCACACGCGTGCGAAGGTAACCAAGTGGGACTTGGTTCCATAAGTGGAACAATTGTGAGCAGTCGCGAAGCTGATGGCCTCTTGCGAAGCAATTCAGGCACAGCTGTTTTGTCTTGATGCAATTGGAACGTGCATCAGCGGACATGCTGAGAAAGCGCGGACATAGTCGGATCGGGTGATTCTCCTTGAACAGAGATCACACGTCCTCTTCTTCGGACTCACTTGGTTCTTGAAAGAAAGAACCTTGTTCGGCACCGAACTGCCGTGCGACCGGAATGGATTGGATCGGTTGCAAGAAGTGGATGGATTCTGGCCGCCTTGGGAGGGTGGCGGATTCGTAGCCACAAATGGCAGACTGGAAGCCGCTCAACAGGATAGAAGGAAGGATGTCAGCGCCTAGAAGCACATCAATCTGCGAGCTTCGGTGGAAGGAAGGGTCTGCCAATTGAGGTTTGGAAGGTTATCCAAGAAGTGCTGCGGTATCGGATATGAAGGCTGGTTGCCTGCTAATTGAGGCAGAACATATGCCGTGGTCTCGATCTTGAGGCCCGGCCTGGAGGCGGCCCCGATCATGAAGTGGCAACGCTTTTGCGCCTTAGCCGCTACGGTTTGGTTTAAACCCGCGACTTGAGCCTGGATAGCTTCGAACGGTGGCTTAATGATGTTAAAGAGGCGTTCAGTGATGAACGTCGCTTCGAGCCTGAGTCGATCAGAGCGCGGGCACGGAAATTGGTCCCCAGGTGGCAAATATTAATGAGTGCTGTGCCCAGAAGAACGGTACTTGTACTGGAGGAGAAATAGCTCTGTACTTTGGGCTGAGAATTGACGAGCTGGGGGTTTGGGCGGATGTCGAAGCCGCCATGTTGGACGGAGGCGCGGAACGATGCAGAAGCGTGTGATGCCTGGCTCCACAAGTGAAACAATTGTGAGCAGTCGCGAAGCTGATGGCCTCTTGCGAAGCAATTCAGGCACAGCTGTTTTGTCTTGATGCAATTGGAACGTGCATCAGCGGACATGCTGAGAAAGCGCGGACATAGTCGGATCGGGTGATTCTCCTTGGAACAAAGATCACACGTCCTCTTCTTCGACTCACTTGGTTCTTGAAAGAAAGAACCTTGTTCGGCACCGAACTGCCGTGCGACCGGAATGGATTGGATCGGTTGCAAGAAGTGGATGGATTCTGGCCGCCTTGGGAGGGTGGAGGATTCGTAGCAACTCGGGAAGTGGAAGGGTCGCTCTCAATAGCTTCGAGCGTCAAATAGCGCTGAGTGAGGAAGGAGTCGATTTCCTTCCAGGGCGGCACTTACTTCTTGTCCGTCACGGACGCTTCCCACAAGGCGCGGCTTAGCTTCGGCAATTTTGAAGCGCAGATAGTTACAAGCAGACTATCCCAATTGTCCGTGCAAACGTTGGAGACCGCTAGCGCATTTAGGACTCCCTGCATCGTACTTTTAAGTTCCTTCAAAGCACGACTGCATTCGGAAGTTACGCGGGGCAAGAAGAGGAGAATGTTAATTTGGTTGGTCACCAGAAGCCGATTGTTCTCATATCGGCTGCGGAGAGCCAACCAGGCGGACTCGAAACCGTCATTTGTGAGGGGGGACTTTTTATACAATGGCCTTTGGATCGCCCCTGGTCTTCTCGGTGAGGTAGTATAACTTCTCTACCGGAGATAATTTTGAATTGTTTATCACGACCGCGGTGAACAGATCCCGGAATGTGGGCCAGCGGACGTAGTCCCCTGAGAAAACCTCAATATTGACGGGGAGGCAGTCGACAGCCGCCCTGTTGGACTGGCTGTGCGGGAGGAAGGACTGCGGAGGGGCCAGCTGGGCATTGAGGTCGCTGAGACACTGCTCAAATACCCCATAGCATTCGCCAAATGTTTCCCGCTTGGATTTCTGGATCCTCGTCAGCCATCACCGCGGAACAGGCCTTGTATTCGGCCTCGACGTCTGTCCACATGCTGAGGATTTGGCCTCGGCGGACCTCGGACAGAGGGGCGGATGGGGCGGCAGTGATGCGCTCTGCCAGGTGGGACAGTCGGCCAATGGCGGCTACCAATTTGGTCCGAGCGGCAGAGGTGGCGGATTGAGCCATTGTGGTGACGTGGCGAGAGCTGACGGGACTAGTGAGGCAGTCTTTCGGATCCTGTTTAGTCACCGATGGAACCTTAAGGGTCACCGGAGACGGGAATAGGACCGATTTGGTCCTTGTAGCAGGGCTGCTACTGGCTGCTCTCGGAGTGAGGGATGCCTTGATTGGCTGTGTCGGAGTAGTTCCGGAGGCGGACGAGGTGCGTAGCCGGTTGGACGAGGTCACAGGCAAAAGTTGTTTGCCGTCCTTGTGACCTGTTGGCATAATTTGAAAGGACCCACGCAAGAAAAAATAGTTTTTTTTGGAAGTCTGTGAGGGACTGCAGACTGGTCTGAGTAGAGTTGACTCGGAACCGTCAGGCCTCAAGCTAGCTGGAAGGCAATAATCGGAACGACTGGGATTGTTTGAGATCACCTGTAGGTGAGAAATCTCAAACAATGAGTGCCGAGCCGAGCTGAGGAGAGGAACGGTCACTCTGGAGTAGCAATATTTGGAAATATTGACTGTGCGATGCTCCTCCGTTTACCCCTTGACGCAGTCGTGAGCGGAACTGGGTTACTATCGGATGGAAGGAAGCAATGGAAGCAGGCACGGACACCTCACAGAAACGGAACAACAATAATTTCTTTATCAAAAAAAAAAAATATTTTTTTGTCTGTGAAAAAAAAAGACTTGGAGGTTTTTCTTGGACGTGGTCGGATTATTTAATTAATTTATTTTTTTCTATTCGGATGAACACCGGGTTCGGATGCCGATAGTTTTGGGCCACCTCTCACTATCGGAACAAAAAATATCAAAACACGAAACACAATTTGCCAATTTGTAAGGTAAATTGCCAAATAATAACGGAAAGTGCGCCGTGCTTTGGTCGCGAGTAATTAATTTGGACTCTGGAGAATGTGGGAGAAATTGGAGACCTTGCGAAAAGTGGCTGGAGGGCACGAATTTCACTTAATCGCGGATTTTCTGTCAAATATGGCACTTGCGCGGAGTGGTGGAATGCGGTTTTTAATTGGTTTGGTATTTTTGTTGAATGTGTGTATGTATGTATATAGTTGGGAGCCAACTATGCAAATAAATGTAATAAATAAATAAAATAAATAATAAATTTAATTAGGAAAACACAGGTAGCTGGATGGATACTTTTATTGCTGCTGTAATCTGTATATGTTGGTATGTGTGTGTGTTCACTTGCACTTGGAGTGTGCCAGTGTATATTGTATTAGGGTAGGGTGCGGATGGAATGCTCTTGGAGACCTGTATATTAATGTAGGTGTGTGTGAATTCACTTGCACTTGGATCGTGCCAATATATATATTATTGGGGTAGGCCGCGAATGGAACGCACTGAAGAAATATTAGTGTATGTGTGTGTGAATTCACTTGCACTTGGAGCGTGCCAATATATATATATTATTAGGGTAGGGCGCGGATGGAACACACTAGAGAAATATTAATGTATGTGTGTGTGTATGTACGCAAGCCGCTCTCATGGGCTGGAATGTGCGTACATACATAGGCGCGGAATACACTTTTATTTAATATATTGTATTAAATAATTAATTATTTTGTAAATAATTTGTCCGCGAGTTATGGACGGACACAAGAAACCGACGAAAACCTACCGTATCACTGGTAATTCGAAGTGAAGTACCGGAGAACGGCCGGAATTGCCGATAATATGGCGGTGGCGAAGTTGGAAGCACTACGGATAACGGAGATGGCGAGAGTACATATATAAGACTATATATATGTACTTCGGTCGCGGCACTTTGAACTTGCGGAATTTTCTGGAGCACAAACCGCGAAATGGAGGCGGTTTATGGTAAAGGAGGCAAGCGTACTTATCTTGTGATTTCCTGGTGAAGGCGATGCCGTGCTCGAAGGCTGGAGCAGAGGAATCCGGCTCGAAGGACCAATATTTGAGCCAAGGGGCGTCGTAAAATTCCCAGGTGGAGAATCCCAAGAAAAGTCCAAGTTCAAGTCCAAATCAGAATCCAAAAGAAAGCCGGGGTCGTCAATTTCAGTCAATTTATTGATATGTGTATATATTCTTGTACAGGGAGTACACGCGTGCGAAGGTAACCCGGGTCGCTTAGGATGAAGCAAACGAATGTTAAAGAAGTTGCGCTCAAGCTGCCGAGGGCTGCTGGCAGCGAGAGCGGGAGCGTACGTAGATGGAAGTCGCGCTCAAGCTGCCGAGGGCTGTCGGCAGCGAGAGCGTGATCGTGGGCGGAGCGTGCCCGTGGTGAATTTAAGAATGAAGAGAGCGTCGCCGGGGAAAAATGCTCTTAAGTATGAGGGCGAGAGCGAGGGCAGCCGCTTGCGTAGCTGGAGTGCTAACACTGAGATGTGGCTGGAATGCCCACAGAGCGGTTGCCCCGCCAGCGCCGTCCCCACTCTGAACAAAACCAAATCGACTCGTTTTTGTGTGAGTGCGAAAGAGAGGGAGCGAAGTTTTTAGTAAGTTTTTTCTCTATTGTGGCTATATTAATGATCCGATCCGATTCAGATTTGGGCCCCTGATAGATATGGTCTTTCCACAGATTCTGCATTTTAGTTTTCTGTTATGTGCGCCCTTTGTGGGGGCGGAAGTGGGCGGGGTGAAATTTTGAAATGCTCTTCTAGGATTGGGATATCACATCACTCTGGAAAAAAAATTTGATTGGTCTACCTCTAATAGACTTCGAGCAATGAGTGAAAAACAAGACGGACGGACAGACGGACGGACAGACATGGCTACATCGACTAGGCTATTTATGCTGATCAATAATATATATACTTTATGGGGTCGGAAACGCCTCCTTCTGTGTGTTACGCACATTTACTTTTACCACAAATACAATAAACCCTTTTACTCTTCGAGTACGGGTACAAAAAATATATCGCCCATCAAAATGAGAGAAGCAAATTGTATTTTTTGCCTCCAATCCACAGTGGTTGCGCCCATTGCACTATGGGCAAAAAACCAGTTTTTGGTGCATAAACTCTAGTTTATAAGATATCAACTTGAAATTTTTTTGGTAAATTATTTAAAGTTAAATAAAATTTTGATTTTTGTTTGTTTTTGGAATTTATCCTTTTAATTAAATAATTTTTAGCAATTTTAATTTCAATTAAATTTAGTAAAACATGCAAAAAAGAAGTTAAATGCAGTTATACATTTATTCAGGATCCATTGTTAAATTTATAGAATACTGAAAAAATAGTTTATTACTTATTTGTGAAAACTCTAAAATTTTAACTTAATACTATACATATTTCTTTTCTTAATATTTTTTTAATTTTCTATTTCATCTGAATCTGTCTCTAAATCTATATCAAAAGTGTCACTTCCATCATCATTATTATATTCCTCATCTGTATCATCTTCGCACGAATTTTGGGATGTACCTCCGCCTTTGTGGCCAATACCTAAGGATATGATTGGTGACTCCAAAAGATCGACAACCTCTGCTTGCAGGCGCATCCTGTTGGTTTTTGTAATGCAAATACTAGATAGTAAGGGATCAGATGAATCCATAGCTCTAATCTCATTAAAATTACGTGTAAGCGCAGAATCAAATTATGATCTATTCCTAATATAGAGGACAATAATTTTGGGTTGGAGAATGCCCGCCTCGCCGTATTTCCATCATTAGTATTGCCACTGCCGTTTTGTCTCGGCTTGTCTACATGAAGGCCCATATCTTTCCAAAACGCTGTTTGAATTTTATGTTTACGTGCCGCCAATTCAATTTTACATGCCACATTTTTAGCTCAATTCTGTAAGATAATTTGAGTAAGAATTCAAAAAAGCGTATCAACGCATGAAGGGAACTTAATCCATATTGATCCGTATGTGGGTTCATATCAAACGTTTTGGAATAAAAATCATTTATATTAAGAGGCTGGGTGGGCTTTGCCCCACACATTGGAGACGACTGGCAGGATTTCGTTCCTGTTAATATATTTAATACCTTGCCGTCTATAAGGGTCAGGTGCCCATCGAATTTTACAACAATTGCGTTTGATTGATAATTATGCACATATATATATGTTTTTGTTTAAATCGCTTTATGTTTCGGCAGCATTGTGGTAAATGTTTGTTAATTTAATAAATAAAGTTAGCAATTTTGTCTGATATTACTGGTATTATTCTTTCATCAAAGCGATCGCCATTCAATTTGTCGAGTATATAAGACTTTTAGGGCTTCTCGCGAGCGATTGTTTCTTTCCCAAACTTCAAGAAGAGCCGCGTGACCAAACACATATGTTGCTAGACAAATACAAGTTTTTCGAAAAGGAGCAAAAAGTAGCAAAACTGGTTAATTGTATTATAACAAGGACACTTGTAGTTAATTTTACGTTCTTACTCTTTTGCTAGTCTGTGCTAATGATAAGTTATACTCCACAAAACACAAACACAATAGTTAGTACAAATCTATAAAGATACCCATATAAAACAGCTCAAAACATATAAGCAAATGTAGATTAATAAATACCTTCGCAAAGGATCTTCCATGTTCATATTTATGAATATTGTTTTTCACACAGCAGAACAATTACACAAAGTTTGCAAATTTTTCGCGCCAATTTACCAAATTGCAAAAGTTTCTCAAACAGCTGACTTTGTTGCTGTGGCAACACTATAGGGTTGCCACCCTAAAATTTTTTATGGCGTTTTTTTTTTTTAATTATGTTATCTAGATTCAATTAACATGGACCATTCTTAAAAATTAATTTAAAAAAATAAATAGGTTTATGCACCTAAAACGGGTTTTTTACCCATAGTGCATTGGCCCAAATTAAAAAAATCGCCAGTTCCAAAAATTTGGGAATAGTAAACAACTTGTCTCAAAAATGTCCAAGCTTCTTAATGGCAAGCCGGATTTTTCTTGAAATCTAACGGGACTTTCTAAAAATAGAACGCAAAGCGTCAACACGTGTTCAATTTCGCAGCGCAGCGGCGTTACGTTAGCTTTTCGTCCAAACAAAATTGCACTTGAATGCACTGAACTTTAAAGTTTCAGGTATTTACTTTAATAATTTCTTCTTTTGAAATTAATCTGATTGATTTATTATTTGTTGTGTATGTGAACGTCATTTTCATGTTTAAATAGACTTTTAGATATGTTGCTCCCCGATCCACCCTTCATGAGTGTTATCAGTGTATTTGTCAATGTTTGAAGGTAATAAAAACGTTAAGTGTAGCTGCTAATATTCACTAATTTGTGTGTATTCATTAATAAACTAATGCTGTCTTACTGTTTTCAAAGTCAAATTTGCGACGCAATCTGCTGCTCTTCCTTTGCTTTTGTGATGTTTCTGTTGTGTTCGTCATTTGTCTTTGTAGACAATTTTGCATATTCTTTTTTTCGCTCATTTTTATGTCATCATTTTCTATAGGAGCTTCTTGTAACTGCGAATTTTCACGCATGTACAGTTGCGAAAAAAATAATAGCACCACTGCAACACATTTTGTGCGTGATAAAAAAAAATGCTATTACTGTTGCGATTTTTTTTAATTTTAATTTTTTTTATATTGTTTGGTATTCCTATTAACAAAAAAAACAGTGCTACCGATCTTTAAATTTCAGTCCATATATTTTTTTTTTTGGGTATTTTAAGAAAAAACACCCAAAAACACCGAAAAAAAATAGCACCATGAGCCTTTGTTTTCGTAAATACCCTATATTTCGCGGAATTACTTTTGTAGAAGGCACGTGTTCATTAGTTTTGACTACGATTTCATTGTTTCAATCATAAAAGTTTAAAATAATAGTTGAAATGGGACGTAGAAAGCACTGCACTGCGGAGATGGGCGATCTTATCAAAAAATTGATATTGGATGGAAAAACTTACAGAGAAAGTTGTCGATTGGTAGGATGATCCTATAAAATGATTAAGAACGCCAGAAACTGTGAAAAAAAACTGAAACACGCGGACGAAAACGATCTGTGACCTCTCTTCATGTCCAAAGACTGATTCGTCAGAGCAAGAAGGGTCACTTCAAGCCTGCTACCGAGCTTAAAAAATCAGAAAATAAATTCGACGGACCAAACAGTTTGCACATATCTTAGGCAACATAATCTTAAAGCCTGCAGTCCAAGAAAAGTCCCACTTTTAAACGCGAGACATATCAACATGCGCATGAAGTTTTCCAGGGACTATGCAAATTGGACATCCCTAAAATGGAGAAATATTGTATGGTCAGATGAGTCCAAAGTGGTTATATTTTGTGGAAAAGGATCCCGATCATACCGTAGTGGACCAAAAGAAGTACCCAGTACACCACAACAACTTTTAAAAATGGAGGGTGTAGTGCAATGGTATGGGCCTCCTTCTCCTACTTTGGAGTAGGTCCAATACATTGGATAAAACCATCATGGATCAGCACGTGTACGTGAATATCATGGAGAAAGTAATGCTTCCCTTTGCAGAATATGAAATGCCGCTCGAATGGGTCTTTTAACAGGATAATGGCCCCAAACACACCAGCAAGAAAGCAAAGGAATGGTTCAGGGGCAAAATCAATGAACGTTTTGGAGTGGCCTGCTCAGCTTCCTGACCTGATTCCCATCGAAAATCTGTGTTCCGACGTCAAGTAGGCAGTTGCAGCTTCAAGCCAACCACTATCGGATCATTTTGGGAAGAAATTAAAAAGAGTCCTGGTCAAAAATTCCCTAAAACGATGCCAGGACTTAGTTGATTCTATGCCAAGACGTTGTGCAGCTGTTATTACCAATAAAGGGCACTGTACTAAATATTAAATGATGCATATAGATTTAGTATTTATAGTTCAAAATGTTTAACTAATGAATTCGTTACTTATTGCTTATTTTTTTAATTTGAAATCCATTTTTGAAAAGTGGTGCTATTTTTTTTTTCGCCTAGTTTTATCAATTTCACTAAAGTTTCTTAAATAACTTAAAAACTTTAAAACAAGATATGATTTTTGTTTATTCCCATGTTTGTAAGAGTCTCCCATTTCTAAAAATGTGTTTAAAGTTTCCTTAAAGTTGAAAATGTGAGTTGGGCACTTATTTAAAATTGCTTGTGGTGGTGGTGCTATTATTTTTTTCACAGCTGTACATACATGTCTTTGATCTTTGGTGCACAGAAGAGGGCTTGACTAGTTTGGTAGAAAAAATCATTAAAAACAAAGGCTACGCAGTTGATATGATAAAGCTTGAGAATTGCATTAGTTACATTTGCAAAAAAATTATTGCTTATTGGATTAAATGCAAGCGTATTAAGAGGTTAATTGTTCAATATCAATCTAATTGGCTGAACACTATTGAAACAATTATAATTGAGCATCCTCAACAAAGGGTTTCAAATGCTGAACGTGGACGACCCAAAATTGATTTTCCGAGTCCTCAAAAAATACAAAACTTTGTCGGGTAAGCTTATACTGAAGATAATTTAAATATACTAATAATGCTAAATGATGATAATAATGAAATTTTAGCACTGTAACTCCACTGGAAGTATTTTTGCGCACCATCGCCATATAAGCCATAGTAAGGTGCGCGCCATACTAAGGAGCTATAGGATACAGTCTTCCGATGTAGCCAATTTTTTTTATTATATATTCAAAATATTTAGATTTTTTAAGGAAAATTTCATAACGATATCTCAACGGGAAATATTTATGGCCGCGGCTTCATATAAGCCCAACCACTGTGCAATCCCCAGTTTAGGTAAGCTCGGCGAAAACGAAAGATATGGTGGGGCAGTTAGCATTTTTTTTACCACCCAGCAGGGGCTTTGCTTTTGGAGCGGCTCGAAGCTGCAAAAGGGAAGTGGAGCGCAACGCTGAAATCAATTAAACCCTATTTATTTAGACGCTTGGACTCCGACGCATGGGTGAAAACCCATAAATGGGTCAATAAATGGCAGCTCCCTAATTGATGGTACCCACACGGTTGAACCGTACATAATTAAAGTGGGCCTTGAAGGTACTTCAGTGCCTGTTTCGTGTGCATTGTGGTATTGCCAACCCTTACACATGCCTGCTCAACCTTCTTTCTGCTTCTACTTAGCACAGTCTCTGTCTTTTGATCCGCCAAAAAAATTCTGTGTTCTGCGAGCCAAGACGCAATATTTCGGATTGCTGCGTTGCGGTTAGCTTCTTCCTTCTGGATGCCCTTCGCTATTGAGAAAAAGCCCACGACGGCGCACCCCTGTCGTAATGCGAGCCACATGATATCTACAACAAGTTTAACAGGATCGGCCCTGGAACCGATCCCTGTGGTACGCCACCAGTCATGGTGTGTTCCTTGACTGCCTCTTCCGTTTCGTACAGAAGTGAGCGGTCCGTGAAATAGCTTCGAAGAGTATCTACGAGTAGGCTTCTTCTTCTTCTAATGTGTATACCAGGCAGTATATTTTTGCACCATCAGCAATAGCTTCTCTGGCCAGGTTTGTGACCTTCTAAATAGCGTCTTGGGGCTCTGTCAATTCGGTCTCGAGACGATTATAGTCAGCCTTTCCAAAATGTTGCCTGTTTCATATAGCGGCCGGTATGCCAATGGGTCGCTTAAGTTCTTGCCTGGCTTGGGTACCAAGACAAGCCTCTGGCATTACATACTTGTGGGACTATTCGATTCGTTATACACTGGTTGAACAGTGCCGCCTCCGGGCGGCACCTGACCCTGCATTTCAGGACCGCATTGGGAACTCCGTCGGGTTGTGCCGCTTTGTCGTTTGCTCGTCTGGGTACAGTATTTCGACTGCGATCGTCTCCTGAATGGTCGTGATGGCTGGCTTGTCACCAAGCGCTTCCTGTATGGCCGTGCGTAGCTTCTGGGTGGCAGGGTTGTGGCAGGTTGCTATATCCTGAGTAGCAGCTTTCCAAACGCAGATTTCTGAAAATTGCTTGTACCTTGCTCCTAAAAAATTGGAGCGTTCGGTTTGCCTTCACCATTTTAAGGATGTCAGCAAAAGTCGTCTCTTCGTTCAGCTTTCACTATTAACGAGAATAGGCAAACAATGCTAGAAGGGCAGTCAGTATTACAAGCATACGCCCTTCTCGCATTCCGAACATCGCACCTAATTCGTTAAAACGATTGCACCAAATGTTGATCGCCTGTGCTCAGTGAACTGGCTTACATTGTACAATAACTAAATTGATTTCTTCATACAGGAATAATTTCTAATACGAATTTAGTGAATCGAAAATTTTTCGAACCAAAATATGTGCCCTGTTGGGGATACCCGTGAAAAATTCGCTTCAACTTAAACAAATATGAATTAAACCACCACAAACAACGAGAAAATAAAAGATTATTTATTTTAAGACCCTTCACTGGCATAAAAAACATAAAAAGACCAGACTTTTCACATTAATAATCTTAATCAGAATCAAAATGCTTGCATATGATGAAATTATGTTTTCGGTGTTAACTTGGCTTAAAACACGTAAAATGCATAAAAACGTGATAAAGTACGTTACGTTAACATCAACCACGATTCTAAGCAGAGTCTTAACCAAATACGCGTATTAAATACAACAAAGCCAGGGTCTCTAAAACTGGATATTGCTAGCGATCGACTGCGCCATCCTCCAAGCAGAAGCCCCGTACATGCGGAAGGCGTATTGAGCTACGTAAATAGCCACGCTGAATTTCCAGCTCGCCCTCGCCCAGAAGCTTCTCCAGCTTAGTCAGGTATGAATTGGCTGTCCAATCACAAACTTCAATGACACTGCAAGAAAAAGCTAACGTTTTTGGAGAAAATGTACACCCATATATTCGCACTTAAAAGATAATAAAAATCAGTTTTACTTTTTTTATTTTCATTTTTTATTTCTATGCTCACAGCACCTTCACCAATGCAGAGTTTTTGTTTCGTTATCAGCCATCTTTGTACTGTCAACAACCATGACTCACAATACTTTAATCAGTAGCATCTGCTTGCTGTTCAAGTTTAGGCGGGGGTGGTTACAAGACTCTTGTCCAAAACAGGCATCTTTCCCCTAATAAATGAATACCAAATAAATAAGCATTTTTCTTAGGTGTACCTTTAAAATATCTTTGACAGGTGTACCCGTAGCACAACACTCGACTATATCACACCTCTCGATGATGAGACATATCTATCCATAATATCCGTGTACTCTAACTCGTATAGTAGTCTATGGGATCTAGCCTTCAAACCGGTCGAAAAGATGAACAAACTCGATTCGTGTTTTTATGATAATTAACAATTTATGAACTTCATGGAACTTCATCTTTTACCTGTTTCTGAACATTAGCATATAATGATTTTCCTGTAGTCCATGAAACCGAGAAAAAAACCAGTTATATTCGTTCAATTTCATTGTGGGTAAAAAGGAAAGGACGTAAATAAATAAAATATTAAGTATTTTTAGTTACTAGGTATTAAACATATTTCCAAGAAGACCACAATAAATATTTTAATTTCCACATATACAATTTTTTATTCGTCATTTGCATAGGATTCTACAGTTAAGAGCCAATATTTCAACATCAATTGTTCGACTTAACTTTTTGAAATACTAATTGGACATTTTATATTGAAAAGTGTGCTCGCATACGTTAGAAGACACACAATTCATTCTAACTCATATATGTCTATACTTACAAAAGTAAGTTACGTTACGAGCATAGGTTGATCATTGCATCTACTTATATATAAATACCTTATTCTAGAGCTAAAATCGAATTATTAGCTACACGTCACACTCTTCAATTTGTATATTTTAAAATCAGTTGCAATCATTCTGACTTATTAATACACTCGTTTTACGAATTAACCTTACATATAGTCTAAATTTATTGAAAATCGAAGCTATTTTACGCTGAATACAAATTACTACCAATGTAGTATTTTCCACAAAGTAGTTACATATGTACATGCATAATTCCGAATTCTGATGCTAGCGCATGTTAACCAACTATTCCAATTCGTAGTGAAAAAAAATTAAATTGATCAAGCCCTAATTTTAAATATTGTTAGATAGTCTAAGTTAACTCTATAGTTATTTTGCAGGAATGAAAATCGAATGATTTAGTTACCTATTTAATTGTTAAATAATAAATACCAGGAAGCCTAGTAAAATGATTGGTTTTAAAACTTATTAATTTCAATAAATAAATTTTTGTAAATATGCGTTAAATATATAATATAATGGTCATATAATGAACATTGGATATTATTATTCCGTTGCTTATACAAATTTTATTTACATGTATGCTCTTCCAGTACCTTTGTGCAAACTTCGCATTTAACCTGGCAGCACCAATGGAACTTGCAATTACACCGTTCGTGGACCACAATATTCTTGGTATTATAGCCTCGACCGCAGCAAAGTATAGCACAGCTATCAAGACCCGACGAGCTCTTCTGACAAACTCGCCCATGCGTACCTGATTAAGACAATCAAAATATTTATTTAAATAAACTATTCTCAAATATTTACCAGGCCAATGCAGAACATAATTATTTCGACACCAGTCGGGACTTTCATCTATGTAAATAAGGTCGTGCGCTGTGGGTACTTTATACTGCGAATCTTTGACCTGAAGGCGTCCTCGTTTATTTAACTTTACTTTAGTGGCCTCTTCATATTTCTCCCGCAGATAATCACCTGAAAATAAGTACATTAAAAAACAATCATCTAATATGAAGCATAATGTACATTAAGATGGACATATATTCGTTCCTTCTCTTTCGTAGTGACCAGACGTGTGTTTTTTATACCCGTACTCGAAGAGTAAAAGGGTATATTGTATTTGTGCTAATTGCTGTCTGTCCGTCTGTCCGTCTTGTTTGTCGCCCATTGCTCGGAGGCTATAAGAGCTAGAGAGACCAAAAATTTTTTTTCCAAACTGATGTGATATCTCACTCCTAGAAAAATGTTTCAAAATTTCGCCCCGCCCACTTCCGCCCCTACAAAGGGCGCACATCTGTGGCGTCCACAATTTTGAAGATAACAGAAAACGAAAAATGCAGAATCATAGAGACAGCCCATATCAATCAGGGGCCCAAATCTGAATCGGATCGGATCATTAATATAGCCACAATAGAGAAAAAAATATACGAAAAAACTTCGCTCCCTCTCTTTCGCACTCACACAAAATCGAGTCGATTTGGTTTTTCGTAAATATGAACGCCTGGATCTCGGAGACTTTAAGAGCTAGAGCAACCAAACTTTTTGGCCAAGACTCCTGTGATACCAAACCTGAACAAGTGTATTTCAAAATTTCGCCCCGCCCCCTTCCGCCCCACAAAAGACCAAAAATCCACAATTTTGAAGATAGAAAAAAATAAAAATGCAGTATTGTAGAGAATGACCATATCTACCAGATTCCCGAATTTGGTCCTGATCGGATCATTATTATAGCCACAATGATCAAATGAATTTTCAGCAGCAATCCCCCACCTCCTCTTGCGGCGTAAGTCAATTATTGGGGTTGATTGTTGCTGCAGATTCTCTCACACGCACACTCACGCTCAAACATGCTGCCTCGTGCAGTGTACGTGTGTTGTTGTGAGAACTGATGTAGATGATGTAGATGTAGATGTCGATGACAGATGTAGCAAAAAATGTAAAATGTAAAAACTGATAAAACATTTTAAAATTCCACATAAATCACATGTGTACTGACTGAGTACGGGTATAAAAGTAGAGTCGCGTTCGAAGCGACTCCGTACGTTCTTTTTCTCGTTTTATACCCGTACTCGAAGAGTAAAAGGGTATATTGTATTTGTGGTAAAAGTGGATGTGTGTAACACACAGAAGGAGGAGTTGTCGATCCCATAAAGTATAAATATTCTTGGTCAGCATTAATAGCCATGTCTGTCCGTCCGTCTGTCCGTCCTTTTTTTGTCGCCCAGTGCTCGGAGGCTGCTAAAGAAACCATACTTTTTCCAGACTGATATGATATCCCACTCCAAGTGTATTTCAAAATATCGCCCCAGCCCACTTTCGCCCCCATCCGTCTGTCTGTCCTTCCGTCTATCCGTCCGTCTGTCCGTCCGTTTTGTTTGTCGCCCAGTGCTCGGAGGCTGCTAAAGAAACCATACTTTTTCCAGACTGATATGATATCCCACTCCAACAAGTTTATTTCAAAATATCGCCCCAGCCCACTTTCGCCCCCACACAGGGGCAAATCTGGGCTTCCACAATTTTGAAGATAACAGAAAACTAACGAGAAAGAACGTACGGAGTCGCTGTGAACGCGACTCTACTTTTATACCCGTACTCAGTCAGTACACATGTGATTTATGTGGAATTACATATGTCATCTACATCTACATCACTTCTCACAACAACACACGTACACTGCACGAGGCAGAATTTGTGAGCAGTGTGTGAGCGAGAAAGAGAATCTGTAGCGACTATCATCCCCATAAATGTCTTACGCTGCAATGGGGCGCGGGGAATCGCTGCTGAAAATTCATTTGATCATTGTGGCTATAATAATGATCTGATCTGATCATTCTCTACGATACTGCATTTTTAACATTTTTTTTTTCTATCTTCAAAATTGTGGACTTTCATATTTTAGGTGGACGGAAGGGGCGTGGCAAAAATTTTGGAAATACACTTGTACTGAAGTGGTATCACAAGAGTTTGGACAAAAAGTTTGGAGCTCTAGCTCTTATAGTCTCTGAGGTCCAGGCGTTCATTTGTACGAAAAGGCAAAGTCGAAACGTTGGTGTGTGAGTGCGAGCGAGAGGGAATGATGTTTCTCGAAATGGTTTCCTCCATTGTGGCTATTGTTTCAAATTGTTCAAATCTGCGATCTGAACCAAATTCGGAAATCTGGTAGATATGGTCATTTTCTACGATACTGCATTTTTGGTTTTTTCCTGTCTTCAAAATTGTGGATTTTCGTCTTTTGGGGGTGCGGAAGGGGGCGGGGCGAAATTTTGAAATAAACTTGTTCAGGTTTGGTATCACAGGAGTCTTGGCCGAAAGTTTGGTTGCTCTAGCTCTTATAGTGTCTGAGATCCAGGCGACACAAAATACAAAAACCAAATTGTCTCGTTTTTGTGAGAGTGCGATCTGAAAAGAGAGGGAGCGAATTTTTTCGTTTGTTTTTTTTCTCTATTGTGGCTATATTAATAATCCGATCCGATTCAGATTTGGGCACCTGATAGATATGGTCTTCCTCTATTATACTGCATTTTTAGTTTTTTGTTATATACAAAATTGTGGACGCCACAGATGTGCGCCTTTTGTGGGGGCGAAAGTGGGCGGGGCGAAATTTTGAAACATTTTTCTAGGAGTGAGATATCACATCAGTTTGGAAAAAGATTTGGTCCCTCTAGCTCTTATAGCCTCCGAGCTATGGGCGACAAACAAGACGGACAGACGGACAGACAGCAAATACCACAAATACAATATACCCTTTTACTCTTCGAGTACGGGTATAACTATAAAACATTTGAAAATTCCATATAAATCATACTGACTGTGTACGGCTATAAAAGTAGTGTCGCCTTAACGGCGACTCTCTTGTTATCCATTGAGCTTTGAGGTGGCTCAAAGGGTGCCTAGCTGAGGCCACCGGACGGATCGCAGGTTGCGGATATCGAACGGCCTACTGGGTAGGTTTGCTGTGAATAAGCGGACATCCCAAGGAAATTTAACTTAGTTGTCTCTGAGGGAGAGTACCAAAAATAAGCAATCCAAATAGCCAGCGGGTGTTCGAGACGATGCACTTGCGGTGTCGCCACTTTTTAAGTAGCTCACACACTTCCCTTCCCTACACACTACCTACCCACATCCCACACTCACCTCACACCGGGCCGGACTAAGAGTGTCACACGAATCGTGCCGAGAGTCAGCCTGGCTGGGGGCCCGGTATAAAAACTAGCCCAGTCGTTAACGGTGTGCTCAGGGACCTGGCAGGCCTCTGATTTAAGTATGCTTTATCCGGGCAATGCGAATCTCTGCACTTACGGACCTTGCCCCTTCTTTGAATCTCCTGGGAACAGAATGGAAGCTAAAAACAACAAAACAAACAATAATGAGTATGGCACTCCCCAATTGCCAACTGGGAGCAATCCCAAACAAGGAAAGGCAGCGGCCCAAAGGCCTGACCTAACCCATCCCGGTTCTGGGGTGGGTGGCGAATCGGTTCCCAAACCCGATACCTTGGCAGAGTGGCTGCAATCCTGCGGCTGCTCTGCCTGTCCAAGCAAAAAATATACCTAAGCCGAAAGACGGAGTGCTGGCAACATCTTCCATAGGCAAAGCGCCACGTCCAGCCCATCCGACCAGTGGCTGAATAAGATTAAGTGGGCTTTCAGGGTGCTACCCAACTTCAAGGAGGGGCCAAAAAAGGAGGCCCTCAACCAAAAAGGCAGCGCTCGCAGGAGACACCGGGGCCAGCCCCAAAACGCTCCAGGGTGCTGCAAAACTTGTCGTTTGCGCAGATCGCCAAAGAAAGGACGCTAACGGGCGTCCTGGACAAAGGTAGCGCGGACGCGAAGATCCCGAGAAGACAGTGGAAGTGGGTGGAAGCGGCACTGGCCGACCGCCTCTTCGAGCTGCTGGAGTTAGAGTCCGGCCCCCCACCCATCTGTAAGGACATGGGGTGGTATAAAGGGTTCTATTAAGATTATTGCCTGCGAAGACGCGCGATCCGTCCAGCTGTACAAAGAAGCGGTAGCGCAAGTCGGCGAGGTCTACCCAGGGGCGAAGCTGGTTGCTGTAGACTTGAGCGAGGTGCCCAGTATACCTAGGGCGAGAGTTTGGGTGCCTGCCTCCTTCAAGGAGCCAACGCTCACCACACAATGGGAGATCTCGGACACAAATGCGAGGGGTGAGTCACTATTTAGCTTTATCCTTAACTCTAATATAGTTATTTTTAATCGGGGTAACGACCCCACGTTCATTATAAAGAACCGACAGGAGGTCATTGACCTCACTCTAGTGTCTCACAAAATGTCAGACTTAATCTAGAGCTGGACAGTCCTAGAGAACCAGGTACATCGAGACAAAAATGAGACTCGGGTGGCCAAAACCAATTGACTACATCAATCCCAGGAAAACCAACTGGAATAGATATAGTAACAAAATAGAGGAACTGCTCCCCATCATGGCACCACGGTGCCCGGACACTCAAGATGACTTAAATCGTCTAGTGGACACATTTACGGAAGCATGCAACAAGTCCTTCACGGCAGCATGCCCCGCAACAAAACCGAGAGGGAAAAAGAAACCCCCATGGTGGTCAAAACAAAAAGATATCCTACGTAGGAGAAGCAGAGCTCTCTTCAACAGAGCTAAATGCGCCAACGAGGAGGAACACTGGAAAGACACCACTTGATCACTCTCGCTTAAACCGGTCGTTCTTTACCTCGCTCCTGCCTTTTTGATATAATAATACAATTTTAATCACAAATTATCGTGTACATCTTGAAACCATCATAACCGATAACTAAGTGTGCCAATTATATGAGTTTCAGTTGCTAACAATTGTGCTTATTTAAATCAAACACTTCAATCGTTAAATAGACTTGATCTATCAATTTGTTAGTGCTTTTATTCATTCTGCTTTTAATAACTGCTCTCTGTGCTTATCGCTGGTGCACCTGCTGCATCGCCTACGTACACACGCTCTGGAGCGCGCAATTGCAAAGCTCTCTTGCTCTCACTCTCTCTGGACTTCGCCTGCATTCTTTTGGAATAGCTCTTTCGGCGTCTCTACTTTCGTGAGCTTCACCGTTTGTTTTCGTCGCCTCGCTGGATCGTCTTTGCTGCTTCTGCTGATCGCCGCTCTCTCTGCTGCCTGCTCTCTCACATAGCTTGCGACTCCCCAGTTTGCGTTCTTCTTTGTAAAATGAGTATTGTCTGCAGTGCAAAGAAATGCGAATTCGGCGGCAGCATTGTCGGCTTTGTGACAATTTCGCCCACATAAAATGAGCTGTGGGTGGCAATCTTGGACGGCTACATGATCTGATCTCAAAACGTGTCGGTCTGACCTGGTCATGTTTGGCTTGCAGGGGAGATTGAGTCCGAAATGCGTACGTTTATGCGACAGACTCGTACTGGTTTTCTGGATGTCCGGAAGCAATTTCTCGCTCTCAACGAGAAGTTCCTGACCTTGGAATCTCAATTTCTTGGCCTCAAACTTTTGAGTGAATCTAACGACAACAACAACTATTCGCAACCTATTGGAGTCGGAACGCCTTCTTCTTATCTACACATTAGATTCCTTGGCTATGCAAAGTGGAATCATCAATCCATTTCTCACACCGACCAACAATGCAGCGGCACTCACTGCATCCATTACTGATGCAAACACCACTGTGAGCGCTTCCAATGAGCGTAACCACCCTTCCTGCCACCCTTCCTGTTCCATCTGTTTCTATTGATGCTGCCCTCGTTTCGGATCCGGGACTCACTGTCATCACTGACTCATTATCTGCTACGCCCTTGCTACCAAATAGGTCTATCATCGCTTCTTCTATTTTAACTGCTGTCGCTCCATTAAAATCTATTTTTGTTTCCCGACTTATGGCATCGGCTACGGAAGATCTAATCAGGGATTTTATCTTCTCTAAGTTAAACATTGATGAATCCTCAGGTCTGTTAGTTACTAAATTTAACTTTAAAGTTAAGCGAAATATTTCTTCTTTTAAAATCCTTGTCCCTGAAATACATGTCAATAGTGTGCTCGACCCCTCTTTCTGGCCGGTACATACTATTTGTCATGTGTTTACCAATCGTTCCCCTAGTCCTGAACTCCGTGTGGGTGTCCTTCCGACTACATCTTCGTGTGCAAGAACTTCTGTCTGTCCTACACCATCTCCGGCAGTCTTAAATTCGGCCCCAAAAACTTATTTCTCTAAAGATAACTTATCAGAATGTCCGCGGCTTGTGCAGTAAGCTCAATCAAATATATGCTGACAGTGCATCTTTCGAGACTGATGTAATCGCTTTCTCTGAAACCTGGCTCAACCCTTCTATTTATTTATTAATTTATTTATGAAAAGATCGTCCATCTCGCGGGGGTGGTGTCTTTGTGGCGGTACGTTCAGACATACCATCCCAACTCTATTAGGTTGAACAGCGATATAACATCGAATTTGTAGTAGTTCAACTCAGCTTTCCCTCTTGTAATCTCTTTATATCCTGTTCCTACATTCCGCTGTCCTCTGAATTCTCTACATATATGCGCTACGTTTCCCTTGTTCAATCTGTCTCGTCTCAACTTAAGGATTCGGATTGTCTTATTGTTCTTAGGGACTGGTTACTTGGGGTCAGGTTATTGCTATATCAATAATTTGGGTAGGCTTCTTGATCTTGTCTTTACTTCCGACGTCTCGAGCACTGTGGTCTGCAGAGGATTACCTCTCTCTTTCCCTGAGGACCATTATCATCCCACACTTGAAATTTCTGTGCAGTTGTCTTCCTTTGATTCTATCAAATCTCCCATTAAATCTCCGTCTATCTTTTTGCTTCAGGAAAGCAGATTTTTACTGCTTAAACCTGGGGCTTTCTCTGATCGATTGGTCATTCCTTGACGACTTTCATGATATGGAAGCCGCAACTAATGCATTTTATAATTCTATATTCAATATCTTTAATATATATGTGCCTGTAGTTTCCCCCTTGCGTAATCCCAAAGGCCCTGTCTGGTTCACTCCACGCTTGATAAACCTTCGGAATATTAAATCTCGTCTATATAAAAGTTTATAAAATCTGGTTCGCAATTGGACTTATCTAAGTACTCAATCGCAAAGAGCAAATTTTCGTTACTTAAAAAAAAAAAACCTGTTATAATAACTACCTGTCTGAATGTAAGCTTAACTTCAAACGAGATCCGAAGCAATTCTTTAGGTTTGTGAACTCGATGCGCAACTTTTCCCAATTTCCATCTTAATTTTCCTTTAATGGTAGAAAGGCCGATAATGATTGTGATATCGCAAATTAGTTTGCTTCGTTTTTCAACTTTGCTACTCTATTCCTTCTAATAATCAATCCTTTATACTTGCTGATAAATCTCATCCCAAACAACCATATCCTTCCTCCTAAATAGTTCTAATTGTATCTATCCCCATTCATTGACTTTAATTGCCTCCTAATCAACTTAAAATCGTGCAAACTTTCCTTTTCTACGGGCCCCGATTGGGTTCCCAGTGCTGTTCTAAAACATTGTGCAGATTCACTTTGTGGCCCCTCCTTAAACTCTTTAACCTATCAATAGAGCTCGGGGACTTTCCCACCGTCTGGAAAGAATCTTTCATTATTCCCATTCACAAGAAGGGGTCTAAAGTTTCTAATTATCGTGCCATCTCAAACTTATCTGCCATTCCAAAACCCTTCGAAAAAATTATAACTTCTCAGCTCCAACACTTTTGTAGTTGAATATTCTCTGAATCGCAGCACGGATTTGTGAAACGTCGTTCTATTTCATCAAACATTCTTGAATTCTCCACCTTTGTGCATGCTCGTTTCGCAAAGCAGTCTGAAACTGACGTTGTTTACACTGACTTTAGTAAGGCATTTGATTCAGTAAACCATAATCTCCTTATCCAGAACCTTTATCTCCTAGGGTTTCCATCTAAACTTCTTTTTCTGGATTAGTGCCTATCTTTCCAATCGTTCTCAGCGTGTCCGTTTTAATTCCTCTCTCTCTCTAGGCCTGTTTCGGTTACGTCAGGTGTACCTTAAGGTAGCCATCTTGGCCCTCTGCTATTTAATTTATTCATTAACGATCTTCCCCAAGCTTTAACACAATCCCGAGTACTTATGTATGCGGACAATGTGAAGTTGTGCTTTTCCTATTGTGACCCTTTTTCCCCGTTATTTTTACAATCCGATCTCGACGCCCTCAACAATTGAAGCTCAATAAACTTGCTTCCTCTTAACATTTCTAAATGTAACCTCATGTCTTTCCATCGTATCAAGCCTTACCTTTATGACTACACTATTAATAACTGTTCCTTGCAACGCCTCTTCAAAGTTACTGATTTGGGAATTATGTTTTCACCTAATCTGTGTTTCAACTTCCACATATCCGCTATCTCGAATAAAGCTAGAGGGGTCCTGGGCTTTATTAAAAGATGGTCCAAGGAGTTCACCGATCCTTATACGACCAAACTTCTCTATGTGTCCCTTGTCCGGCCTATCCGTGAATATGGTTCCTGTGTCTGGTCCCTCATTACCAAAAATATCAGGATATGATTGAGTCTGTCCAAAAACAATTCCTCCTCTTTGCACTTCGTGGTCTTAATTGGGACCCGTCAAGACATCTCCCCTCTAATGATAGTAGGCTGCGACTTCTCGATATCCGTTCTCTCCAAAGTCGTAGGATCTGCCACGGAGTTCTTTTTCTACATAAACTTGTCGCTGGTGAGGTTTTCGATTGCCCTCTGTAGCCTTATCAACATCTGTCCCTTCCCGCCCGACTAGGCATTTTTTTCCACTACATCTTCAACTCCCTCTCCCTAATTATTCTGACCATGAATCTTTCTGTAGCATTTGCCGTAACTACAACACTTTTTTTCATCTTTTTTCTTACGATACTAGTTCTTATATGGTTAAATCTAGGCTAATGAATATTTTGAAGTAATTTAATTTTAAGTTATTTTAATTTAATAGTCTAGATATCCTTCTTTTAGTTTTGTTCTATTAATCTATTAGTCTTACGTTGAACTGGCTGTGAAGTGGTGGCATTCGCGGATGACGTTGTTATAATATTCTCGGGAAAATTCCCTCAAACACTCTGCGACCTAATGTCTGCAAAGCTCGCGAAAAGCAAAGCAGACTGGACAAAATCGCGCGGACTGGGAGTTAATCCCTCGAAAACGGAACTTGTTTTATTTTCACGTAAATACAAGCTTCCGCCCCTAAACTCTCCTTCAGTGATAGTGCCAGTTACTTGGGATTGGTAATTGACAGCAAGCTCAACTGGAACCAAAACATCAAAGAAAGAGTGAAGAAGGCTACGATAGCTCTCTATACCTGCAAGAAAGCCACTCATTTCGAACCAGTGCAGCAGTCCCGAAAATATTGCCATCACAGGTACTTGACCTGTGGGGCCAAAACCACTGGTGGCAAGTTTTTTCTCTCGACTTGCCCCTGACCACACTTCTAATGATTTAACTGCTTTTACCAAAAGCAAAATAAAAGCCGATGGCCTAAGGTAGCGAAGTTTAATTTCTCTCATGCCAGGGAGATAGCTTCTTTTAAGATAAGCTTCTCCCCATTTCATTTTCGCAACATTTGTTCTGCCAATTTTTGGCCAGAGAACTTGGTTTGAAATAGTTTCCCCAAATCAGACCGCTCTACTTCCACCGATCCAAAAACTGGCTTCCTCTCTTTTTATTTTTACCAGAATGAAGAGCTTTGCTTTGGAAGCTCAGCACTCTTTATCTGGAGAGTCTCACATTTTCGTCCCACATTATTATGTTTACTGAAACCTAGTTAAAGCCGGACATCCTTAGTTCCGAAGTTTTGGCAGGTCGGTACACAATATTTAGAAAAGACCGTTCGTCTCGACGTGGAGAAGGGGTCCTCATTTCAGTCGAATCTAACTTCACGTCGGATTTGTTGATTTCAATTTTCCAGGTACTGTTTGGTCTTCGGTAAGAGAGTCGAATAACCTTGTGCCCATGTCACGATACGACTTTATTGGCGGCTTGCTAGACTTGTCCCTGTCTCAAGTCAACCATGTGAAAAATTCCTTGGGTCGATTGCTCGATCTGTGCTTCGTCTCGGATTGACAGCTTGCTAGACCTATCCCTGTCTCAATTTAACCATGTGAAAAATTCCTTGGGTCAATTGCTTGATCAGCGCTTTGTCACGGAACGGACCATAGCTTTGCTAACCCGAGCCCTTCCGTTAAATTTGTGGTAAAAGTGGATGTGTGTAACATAGAAAAGGAATCATTTCCGACCCCATAAAGTATATATATTCTTTATCAGCATCAATAGCCGAGTCGATATAGCCATGTCTGTCCGTCCGTCCGTCTATAAGGCTATAAGACATAGAGCAACCAAATATTTTATTCCAGACTGATGCGATATCGCACTCCTAGAAAAGTGTTTCAAAATTTCGCCCCCACAAAGGGCGCACATATGTGGCGTTCGTCGACAGAATCATACAGAAAGATCATATCTATTAGGGGCCCAAGTCTGAATCGGATCGGATCATTAGTATAGCCACAATAGAGAAAAGCATATCGAAAAACATCGTTCCCTCTCGCTCGCACTCACACAAAAAAGAGTCGATTTGATTTTTCGTACAAATGAACGCCTGGATCTCAGAGACTATAAGAGCTAGAGAAACCAAACATTCTGTCCACACTCCTGTGATACCAAACCGAAACAAGTGTATTTCAAAATTTCGCCACGCCCCCACAAAATACGAAAGTCCACAATTTTGAGGATAGAGAAAAACGAAAAATGCAGTATCGTAGGGAATGATCATATCTACCAGATTCCCGAATTTGGTTCAGATCGTATCATTATTACAACCAGAATAATGAAATGAATTTTCAGCAGCTAACCGCCCACCCTTCAGTCGTGCAGTGTTGTTGTGAGAAGTGATGTAGATGTAGATGACAGATGCAGCAAAAAAATGTTAAATATAAAATGTAAAAAATGATCAAATATTTTAAAGTTTCACATATGTATGTATGTAAATCACATGTGACTGACTGATTTCGGGTATAAAAGTAGTGTCGCTTTAACAGCGACACAACACGTCCCTTCTCGTTTACAATGTACTTGAAACATTTTTATGTTTGTGTCTCATATTTTGCCCGATTAGATCTGGGAAACCTCCATGGTTTACCAAAGAGCTTTCCATTCAAAAATACATAAAATCAATACTATCAAAAATTTCATGAAGTTTCCTCTCCTCTCTCTCGCTTTGTAACAAATCGGTAAATTTTCATTGTTCTTAACGCTCTATGCTATAAAAATTACCTAGCTCGATGCAGGATACGCTTTTCTGAGAACACTAAACAGATACAGCTTTGTTAACAGTAAGCGTAGAACGTACTATTTTATCTTAATTCGGCGGCAAACAATGAAGGCCATTGCCGAACTTTTTGCCCAATTTATCCAAGCAATCTATTCCCATTAAAGCTGACTGTCCAGCCACAACCATTGCCGAACTTTTTGCTCATTTTATCCAAAAACCTATTCCCATTAAAGCTACTCTGGCCAGAGATATACATACGTAACCTGACGTAGTCCCTGGTTTAAAAACTGTACCGACTCTATCCTGCTTAAAATTCACACTATCCTTTAATCTTTTGAGATGGGTTTTTAGTTACATTTGTTACATGTCTCAAAGAGTCATCTTCGCAAAACTCCTTTTCTTCAGCTGTTGAGGATACTTCTGGAGAACCAAAGACAACCATCTAGGCCCCTAGATTATTTTTAATATTTATTAATGACCGTCATTCAGTATTAAAAAACTCTCGAGCACTCATGTATACGGACATTTCATTTTACTGTCGCTTGCAGTCCGATCTCAGTAACTTTCAGTCATGGTGTTCTGCAAATATTCTACACCTTAGTTGCTTTGAAATACTAAATATTGACATTTTTTCCCCGTGTTGGATCCTTATAACCTCTGCAGTGGTTCTCTTGGGAGAACTATAGAAAATTGGTGGATGATCTTTGGGTTAAACTAGACCGCTGGTCAAAGAAACTTGACGACCCCAATATAACGAAGACTCTATATTTCGCTTGTTCGTCCGATTTTAGAGTACGGCTTGTGTATGGTGCCCTCAGTACAAAGTACACCAAGACCGTACAGAAAAACGTTTTACTTTTTGCTCTGTGACTGCAGGAAACCCGATACGGCAGAGCTTGGCTGCCAAATCGTGTAATGCCACAAGCGAAAGGAGGATCCGCAGGCAGAGAGGGACGATTGAGGACCTGGAACCGGGAACCAGCGACGGAAGCTTCGTCTTCACTGGCCCCTCAGTGTCGGAGGCAGAGTTGGCCAAGGCCTTCTCTCGCCTTGGACACAGCGAGGAGCCCAACATCCAGGTCGACTCGAGTCCACTGCCTGGGACGGAGGAGGAGGCGGACCGACGCAATCGGCTTTCGGGATACAGGGCATCGGTAAAATACCTTCGTGGTATAAGCCAAAGACCCCCCGAAACGCTGACCGCGAAGCAAAAGGAGCCTAAGGAAGAAGCACGAACAGAACGTGCGGAGGTACGAGCGGCTGAACGGAGTCGCTCCTGCCAACGGACACCAGTCCCCCAAGCATACACGCGACGGTGGTAGAGGACCCCAAGCCGTCGTCTTCACCGCCAGCAACAGCTGGCACGAAGACGATGGTGGACCAACCCTCAACGTCATCGTCTGCGAACTCGCGAGAGAAAGGGAAGAAGGTACCCGGAAGCAGAGGGAGAAGACCAAACCACAGCCGCAGCACACGGCAAGCGCCAAGGTACCACCAACGCCCTCTGTACAGAAAGCAACGGTGGAACCGACTGGTCGAGAGCCAAGGTTCAAGCGGCAGAGGACGGATGACTCCATAAGAGCTTCCGAGCCGAAGAAGGCGAAACCAGAGGACATTCTGGCCAGCCTAGAAGCACCGCCTGAGCTGCAGACAGACATTATCGACCAAAGCCACCCGGAAGGGAAGATATCGGACGTTAACTGGCTGAAGGCAGAATCGGAGATCCTGACCGCCATGAAGGCTGCCATTCTTCGCGCAGACAACCCGTTTGTTTGCGAGTTCAAGGGCATCAAGTGGTATAAGGGAGCCAAAGCAGTGGCCTGTGGTAACGCAGAAACTCTCTCGAGTTTCTCAAAACCACGGACCAAGGTTTTGGTGAACTTTTGGCCAGGAGCGGCTCTCTGCGTGGTCCCCATCGATGAGACTCCCAGGAGAACGATCATGATGGTGTGGATTCCTCCCCCAATCAAGGCGGATGAAGACACACTTGTCCTGATCAAGGCTCAGAACCGGATCCTGGGAACGTCAGACTGGACCATCACACGGGCGATAGCGCGAGACAAGGGGAACGGCAAGAAAGTGTGGATCAGTATTGGTCAACAAAGCCTGGTCAAACTCCTTGAAAAGGACTGCCGCATATCCTTTGGTATGGGCACACTGGCGGTAATAGTACCGCGACACCCCAGGTCCGCTGAACAGCATGAAGGTGGTGAGAATAATCTGCATCACTCAAGTGTACCATCGGCAAACCTGCTGCGGTTTATGGACGAGAGGGCGGTAGACGTGGCCCTCATCCAAGACTGAACGGTCGCGGATACCGCCTTCTCACGCCACACCCCGTGGGTAAGCCAAGAACCTGTATCGTGGTAAGAAGCGAGCTTAATGTTCAGTTTTCTTGTAGGTACAGCACTCCGGACCTAACGGTGGCACTATATGTGAAAGGAAGGACGGAATAACCTATACCTGGCCTCGGCATACCTGCCGTATGAGGAAGAGGACCCATCCTCGGGGGATGTCAGGGCCCTAATCCTCCTCATGAACACCCACTTCCCGAGATGTTCAGATGTTACCGGTGACGAATCCAACGACATCAACGACACTGAGCCACACCAGTGAGAGGAAACTGAGGATCTCATACGTGACATTATGGCACCAGACAAGATTATCTGGGGGGTGTTATATCCCCTCTCCTGTGGAACTTAGTCCTTAACGATCTTCTTCTTCAATTGGGGAGGAGCGGATACAAGGTCGTGGCCTATGCGGATGATCTAGTGATACTGGTAACGGGTAAGATCCTACCTACAATCAGTGATCTTCTGGAATCTGCACTGCACATCAAAAAGGTCTGGGGGCTAATCCCCAAAAGACAGAACTGGTGTTGTTCTCATGAAAATATAAGATACCAAACTTCAAACGACCAGCAATTGGTGGAACGACGCTTGAGTTATCGAACGAAGCCAAGTATCTTGGCGTCATCCTAGACTCCAAACTCTCCTGGAAGAGAAACACGGAGGAAAGGAAGAAAAAGGCAATGGCTGCTTTCTACATTTGTAGGAAGACCTTCGGGCGAACATGCGGCTTACAAGCGCACATCATCCATTGGATGTATACAGCGGTAATAAGACCCATTTTGACGTACGGAAGCTTGGTGTGGTGGGAAGCGGCCAACACCAAATCCCACCTAGAGAACCTCCGTAAAGTCCAACGGACGGCATGCCTTGGGGTCACTGGATCTCTCAAATCCACCCCACAGGCTGCTCTGGACACCATGCTAAACCTGGAGCCCATAGACCTCCACATTAAGTGCAAGGCTGCGACAAGTGCCGTGAGGCTCTCAGCCGCGCGGTTCTTTAAGTCAACGCCTTATGGTCACGCCACAATACTCTGTAAGGAGGAAAAGTGGAACGGGTGAACGGAGCGACTACTGTGTCTCGGAGTTTTCATTGAAGAGAAATTTTAAAGGACACATACCGTACAGAGAGGAATGGATGCGTAACGCTGCCCTTGGGCAGAACGTGCTCTCTTCACTGACGGGTCAAAGACAGTCGAAGGGACAGGAGCTGGAATCTTCTCTGAAGAACTTGCAACCAACCAATATCCGTGAGGCTACCAGACAGGTGCAGTGTATTTCAGGCGGAGATATACGCAGTGTAGCAAGCGGCAAAGTTGGTATATACCTTGGAGATACCTCCGAGGAACATAGCAATCTGCGTTGACACTCAAGCTGCTATCAAAGCCCTGGTTTCCTGCAAGATCACGAGCAGACTCGTACATGATACGGTGGACGCGCTAAACCGGATCAGGGCGCACTCAATCACACTCACGTGGGTCCCGGGTCATACCGACATCGCGGGCAACGAGAGTGCGGACAAGTGTTCCAGAAATGGGTCGGCTAAGCCACTGGCGGCCGCAGTCAGCGAAAGACGGAGGTCGCTGCGAGACATCATCTCGCAGATGATGGGTCGAGCTAGAACGAGATCAGACAGACGGTGGAACACAACACCCAACTGTGAGATCTCACGCTCGCTCTGGCCCCACTATGACCCTAAACGCACTAAGACTCTCCTAGGTTTCAGGAAGAGTCAGGTGCGAAAACTGACGGGAGTTATAGCGGGGCACTGTGTCATCGGCCAAAAGGCCACTAGGTACAGAATGCCCCACCATGACTTCTGCCGCAGCTGCAGGGATGAGGAGGAAATAGAGAGCATCCAGCATCTTCTCTGTGGCTGTCCTGCACTCATGGAAAAGCGTCACCGAATACTCGGCAGCGCCTTTCACGAGGATGCCAGGATAGCCTGGCAAACATGCCTCTAGAGAGGCTGATGCTCTTTATTGAGGCCTCGGGATGGTTCACGAAACCCATGACGTAATCCCATGACGAGTGTGGGCATCACAATGGGCAATTCTTGCCTCCGAGTGACCTCGACTTCGGTGGAGCAGCCCTTAAAACCTAACCTAACCTAACCATCTTTTCTTCATGATCGCGATCGGTTCGGTACACGCGGTATATCGCCCCTCGGTGGATTGGTGCGGGAGGAGGGCTGCGTATCTGCCTGGGACCCGCGGGTGACAGGCTTCGGCTTGGTTTTGCATGGGCCATCTGATGGTGCAGTCATTCCATATCAGGTTCCTAAAGCATACTACTTAAGAAAAAAAACGAGAAGGGACGTCGCTGTTAACGAGACACTAATCTTATACCCGTACTCAATATTTAAAATATTTTATCATTTTTTACATTTTACATTTTTTCCTGCGTCTGTCATCTACTTCTACATCACTTCTCACAACAACATTGCACAGCTGAAGGGTTGGCGGCTAGTTGCTGAAAGTTCATTTCATAATTGTGGCTACAATAATGATCCCATCTGAACCAGATATGGAAACCTGGTAGATATGGTCATTCTCTACAATACAATATACCCTTTATTCTTCGAGTACGGGTATAAACGAGAAAGAACGTACGGATTCGCTGTGAACGCGACTCTACTTGTATACCCGTACTCAGTCAGTACACATGTAATTAATATGGAATTTTCAAATGTTTTATCAGTTTTTACATTTTAAATTTTTTTGCTACATCTCTCATCTACGGAAGTGGACGAGGAGTAATTTTGAAACACTTTTCGAGGAGTGAGATATCACGTCAGCGTGGAAACAAAATTTGGTTTCTCTAGCTCTTATAGCGTCCGAGCAATGGGCGATAAACAAGACGGACGGACGGACGGACGGACGGACGGACAGACGGTCGGACAGACATGGCTATATCGACTCGGCTATTGATGATGATCTTTAATACGGTCAGAAATGATTCCTTCTGTGTGTTACGCATCCACTTTTACCACAAATACAATATACCCTTTAACTCTTCGAGTACGGGTATAAAAAGGACGGAAGGACAGACAGACGTCATTAATGTTTTAATTCCCGTACTTGAAGAGTAAAAGGGCATATTGTGTTTGTGGTAAAAGTGGATGTATGTAAACATAGAGAAGGAAGCGTTTCCGACCCAGTATACATATATATTATGGATCCTATACCTCAAGTGCAAGGCTGAGATAAGTGCTGTGTGGCTTTTCGTCGCGCTGTTCTTCAATACGTCGCCTTATGGCCACTCTACAATACTTCGTAAGGATGGAAGTGGAACGGGCAAACGGAGCGACTACTGTGTTTCGGAGTTTCCATGGAAAATAAACTTTAAAGGACACATGCACAGAGAGGAATGGAAGCGTAACAATGCCCTTGGGAGGAACGAGTTTTCCATCTTCACCGACGGAACAAAGACAGCCGAAGGGACAGGAGCTGGAATCTTCTCTTAAGAACTAACAACCAACATATCTCTAAGACTACCACACTGGAGCAGTGTATTTCAGACGGAGTTATACGCAGTATAGCAAGGGGCAAAGTTGGTATACACCTTGGAGATACCTCCGAGAAACATAGCAATCTGTGTTGACAGTCAAGCTGCTATCAAAGCCCTGGTATCCTGCAAGACCACGAGCAGACTAGTACGTAATACGGTGGGCGCACTAAACCAGCCACTACGAGACATCATCGCGCAAATGATGGGCCGAGATAGAACGAGATCAGATAGGCGGTGGAATACAACAACCAACTGTAAGATCTCTCGCTCACTCTAACCCACAATGACCCTAAATGCACTAAGACTCTCCTAAGCATCAGGAAGGTAAGATTCGAATACCGACGAGAGTTATAACGGGGCACTGTGTCATTGGCCACATGTCCACTAGAGACGGGAAATAGAGCGCATCTGCACCAGATTTCTCTGTGGCTGTCCTGCACTCATGGGAAGGCGTCACCGAACTTTTCAATATGATGAAAATGAAGCTATAAAGTGGACCTGATCACTTTTTAGCTTCAGATGTTTACTTCGCTCCGCCTAACAAATATTATTACGTATTAAGGAAAGTTATTGTGTTTTATTTGTATATTCTGTGTTTTAAACCAAGCGTGCAACCTGTCCATTATCTGTGCTAGTGTAGTTAGTGTGGTTATTTATTTCGGTTGTAAAAGTCTATTGTGCTTTCTCACTTCTTCTGTGCATTTGTATTCACAGCTGTGTTGTTGTTGACATACGCTTTACATATGATGCACTCTCTCTGACTTGCTCTCTATTTCTTTACTTATCTTTATTTATTCTAACACAGACGCTCGCCGTTTGCCGCCTTTCCGTGCGTGACCAACGCTTTGTGTTTATCTCGACTCTCTTTAAGCTTTGTTTGTAATAAATTGAACAGCTTGTTGCTCGGCCACCATCGATCGCTTGTTTGTTGTTCGTGTGATCTTTGTCTTATTATCGTTTGCGTGTTTATCTCTGTGTTACAAATGAACGCTTTTTACATTTCACATTTACATTTTTATTTTACATTTCTACCTCTTATTTATTTTGTTTGGTAGCCCTAAAGCTGGTATTCACATACTGTTGGCTGTGGGACAACACGGCTCACACGGTATGTGCGGACCTAGGTCAAATTGAACCGAACGCGTCGTTGATCTGATTAAGTCTCGTTGCGGCCTATATTGGAACCTGCGACTGTCGGATGATCTAAAAGCGACATGAGATAGACTCACAATGAAATCGCGGCCGTTAATTCTGGATTTCGACTACTGCAGGAGAAGTTCCTTTCTGTGGCGACTCATTTTCAAAATCTTAAAACTTTAATAAGTCTCATTTGGAAACACAGGGAAACAATAATTTGCCCAATTACAAAAAAAAAATTTCTTGCAGTTTTTAGATCACCATAAAGCCAGAATTGTCAACGGGATCTTCTGGTCGGGGATTTTTATCTACTCTAAACTTAAATTGTTAAATCCTCAGTTTTTTGGTGAACTACGTACATTTTTGTAGTCAATCTGTGTTATTTCTTCTTTTAAAAATTAGATTTCAACATAGTCAATAGGTCGATACCCTCCTTCCAGCGATGTTCATACTATTTTTCATGTGTTTAAAAATAAGAACTAGTCATGAACTCAAAATAGGTGTCCTTCCAACTAAATCTTTGTCTGTTGACAAAACTTTTTCCGTCCTACCATCTTTTGAAGTTTGGAAATAAAAAATATTTCTCTAAAAGATAGTCTGGCGAATGAGGGGCATGAGGTAGCAAGCTCAAAATTTTAATTGGTGGTGTATCTTTAGCCATTGAAACTTTCTCTGTAAAATCCGCTTAATTGCTTTATGATAAAACAAGAACGTTCTTGTTCGCTTCGAACGGTCGTTTTTCCTGATTTCATCATGTAAACTCAGTGATATATGTGGCATTTTAAAATGTTTTATCAGTTTTACATTTTTCCATTTTTTTGAGATCTGTCATAAAAATCTATCCCGCGCGCATCCCACTGAACCGACGCCATGACCTTGCCAGCACGAGGCAGATGGAACGGAAGCGTTCGTGTGTGTGTGGTGCCGATTCTCCTCGACAATCAATTGTTTTAAATGTTCTTTCGTCTTAGGTGTGTATGGAATGAACGGCGCGGATTTTTCATCTGCTGGATATAAATTTGACAAAATTCCGGCTTTATTTTTCCTAAAAAATTCGAGACATGATGGATATGATCATTTCCTCACGACTCGTTGATCTGATTAAGTCTCGTTGCGGCCTATATTGGAACTCCTGGGACTGTCGGATGATCGAAAGCGACATGAGATAGACTCACAATGAAATCGCGGCCGTTAATTCTGGATTTCGACTGCTGCAGGAGAAGTTCCTTTCTGTGGCGACTCATTTTCAAAAAATCTTAAAACTTTAAATAAGTCTCCAAAGAGAAGGTTAGGTAAGGTTAGGTTTATAGGGCTGCTCCACCTAAGTCGAGGTTCCTCGGAGGCAAGAATTGCCCAATTAGATGCCCGTCTTCGTCATGGGATTACGTCATGGGTTTCGTGAACCATCCCGAGGCCTCAATAAAGAGCTTTCAGCCTCTCCAAAGGCATATTTGCCAGGCTATAAAATCCTCGTGAAAGGCATGCCGAGTATTTGGTGACGCCTTTCCATGAGTTCAGGACAGCCACATAGAAGATTTTGGATGCTTTCTAATTTCCTCCTAGTCATGAACTGCGGTGGGTGTCCTGATCCAACTAAATCTTTGTCTAGTGGCCATGTGTCCGATGACACCATGCCCCGTCTTAAATTCGGCCTTCGCACCTGACTCTTCCTGAAACCTAGGAGAGTCTCAGAATGTTTAGGGTCATAGTGGGGCCAGAGCGAACAAGTTATATCACAGTTGCGTTGCGTTCCACCGTCTGTCTGATCTCGTAATTAGCTCGATTCCATCAAAACGAAAGATGATGTGTCGCTTCGAACAGACTCTCCGTATATCGCTGACTGCGTGATATATGTGGTTTTTAAAATCCATTTTGGCAGTTTCGTCCGCACTCTCGTTGCCCGCGATGTCGGTGTGACATCGGGACCCACATGAGTGTGATTGAGTGCGCTCCGATCTGGTTTAGCGCGTCCACTGTGTCACGTACGAGTCTGCTCGTGATTTTACAGGAAACCAGGGCTTTGATAGCAGCTTGGCTGTCAACACAGATTGCTATGTTCCTCTGAGGTATCGGCAAGGTGTATATCAACTTTGCCGCTTGCCATACCGCGTATATTCCGCCTGAAATACACTGCACCAGTCTGGTAGTCTTAGGGGATATGTTGGTTGATATGTTCTTCAGAGAAGATTCCTGCTCCTGTCCCTTCGGCTGTTTTTGACCCGTCAGTGAAGATGGAGAGCACGTTCTGCCCGACTCTAACCCGTAGCAGCGTTACGCGTCCATTCCTCTCTTTCCAGTATGTGTCCTTTAAAAATTCCTCTTCCATGAAAACTCGAGACATTTTACATTTTCCGTTCGCCCGTTCCATCTTTCCTCCTACGAAGTATTGTGGCGTGGCCATAAGGCGATGGCTTGAAGAACCGCGCGGCTGAAAGCCTCGCGGCACTTGTCTCAGCCTTGCAACCCTTAAGGTGCAGGTCTATGGGCTCCAGGTTTGCATGGGTGTCCAGAGCAGCCTGTGGGGTGGATCTGAGGGATCCAGTGACTCCAAGGCATGCCGTCCGCTGAACTTTCCGGAGGTTCTCGAGGTGGGATTTGGTGTTGGCCGCTACCCACCACACCAAGCTTTCCGTATGTCAGAATGGGTCTTATTACCGCTGTGTACATCCAATGGATGATGTGCGGTTGTAAGCCCCATGTCCGACCATAAAGGTCTTCCTACAGATGTAAGCAGCCATTGCCTTTTTTTCTTCCCTTTCCTCCGTGTTTCTCTTCCAAGAGAGTTTGAGTCTAGGATGACACCAAGATACTTGGCTTCTTTCGATAACTCAAGCGTCGTTCCACCAATTGCTGGTAGTTTGAAGTTTGGTATCTTGTATTTTCGTGAGAACAACACCAGTTCTGTCTTTTGGGGTTAACCCCAGACCCACAAAGTGTGCCCAGGTCGCGGTCGTTCCCAGTGCAGATTCAGAAGATCACTGATTGTAAAAGGAACTTACCCGTTACCAGTATCACTAGATCATCCGCATAGGCCAAAACCTTGTATCCGCTGAAGAAGAAGGTCGTTGAGGACTAAGTTCCACAAGAGGGATATAACCCCCTGCGGAGTACCTCGTGTGACCGTCTTCCTTGAAGAAAGGTGCCGAGACCAGCGTTTTGTATCGTTCTGCTCCTGAGAACGCTGTCCAGCCATAAGGCTACCGTCGGGGTGTGTGCCAATCTTGGTCAGTGCGGCCGTTATTGACTCGATCCTGACGTGGTTGAAGGCTCCCTCTATGTCAGGAAGGCCGCCAAAGCATATTCCTTATGGCCAAGAGTCTTTTCGATACTCCCCACAATTTCGTGTAGAAAAAAATAAAACTGATCTGCCTTTTGAGAGAAGGCGTGCTGAGCTCCGCCGAATTTGTCTGTCGAGTTTGGTCCTTATTGTAGATCGATCAGCCTTTCCATCGTTTTCAACAAAAATGAGGATAGACTGATTGGTCTGTAGTCCTTGGGGAGATGTGATTTTATCTTCCCGGCTTTGGGGATGAAGACCACTCTCACCTCTCCATGCTGGGGAACGTACCCAATTCAGGAGACATCCTTCGAAGATTTTCTTTAGCCATGTAGATGGGGCAGGCGAGGCTGCCTGTAGCAAAATGGCTGGTCGTACATCATCCGGCCCCGGTGACTTGTAGGGACCGAAGGATTTAATGGCCCAGTTAATCTTGTCTGGTGCCATGTTGTCACGTATGAGATCAAAAGTGTCCCTCTCCCCGGTATGGCTCAGTGTCGTTGATGTCGTTGGATTCCAAAATGGTGACATCTGAGCATCCCGGGAAGTGGGGTGCTCATGAGGAGCTCTAGGGAGAAAATGACTGTTTTCTAGCAAAGACACCATCCTGAGAACGGAGGCAGGGTGGTTTGCCTTTGATAACACCCGTCAAATCGATTGAAGCCTCGGTGGTACCATCTATGGCATCGCAAAGGCAGCCCAAGATTTTTTCGCCTTCCTACAGGTGTGTTTCCTGGCTTTCCTGTGTGTTTGATTCACTTTGGCCCTGTTGAAGAGCCTCTCTTGACTCCCTTTTGTTTTTGTTATTTTCCCGCGTCCACCATGGGTGTGCGGTTTTTTTGGAGGTCGGCTGATCGGGGCAAGATTCAAGGAAGGCCCCTGTAGGGGCTTTAGTGACATTCTGAGCCGCTTCCTCTAGTGCTTCCGTTTGAAGGATGTTCCCTTCCGGTGGCAAGGGTAGTGCCTTCTTTACGGACGGAGAAGACGGCTCCAGTCTGTCCGACTTGGGATTGCGGTAGGCCTTGGGCCTTTCTCTGTTCCACTTGATGCTGAACATATATCCTGTAGTGGTCCGAGAAGGAGCACTCTACCGGACACATGCCAATCATCAATGGTTAGGGAGTCACTGTCCGAGGCAAGGTTATATCAATAACCTCTGCACGGTTCTTTGTGGCGGAAGGTGGGGTGGTCTCCCCGGTTGCACAAACAAGATTTTGTGGAGGAATGTACTCGAACAGCGACTCTCCTCTGGAATTTGTGCCCGTGCTTCCCCAAAGGGAGTGGTGGGCATTCGCATCGCAACCTAGGACGAAGAGAAAGAAGGGCAACAATAATCTGCCCACTTATAATAATGACGGATTTCTTGCAGTTCCTAGATCACCATTTTTCGTAATTTTCACCGTCTTCTGGCTAGGGATTTTATCCGATCTAAACTTAACATTTGTTAAATGGTCAGTTTTGGTAGTTACTACATTTAACTTGCAAAGTTAAACGTTTTATTGCTTCTTTCAAAATTGTGGACGACATAGATGTCAATAGTGTGCTCCACCCTCCTGGCCGGTACGGACTATTTTTCATGTGTTTACTAATTGTCCCCTAGTCATGAACTCTGAGTTTTGTCCTTCCAGCTAAATCTTTGTCTGCGAACTTCTGTCCGTCAGACGGACCATCTCCGGGGTCTTAATTCGGCCTCAAAAAATTGATGCTGATAAAGATATCCTATCAGAATTTATATGGTTGTGAAGTAAGCTCAACAAGTTATATATTAGTGGTGTATCTTTAGAGATTGATGTAATCGCTTTCTCTGAAATCTCATAATTGGCTTTATAATTAAAATGAGATCCGATGCAATTCTTTAGGTTTGTTAACTCGAAGCGTAACTCTTTCCCGTCTTCATTTTCCTTTAATGGATGCAAGGCCGATAATTATTGTGATATCGCAAATCTTTATGCTTTGTTTTTTCCACTTTGCTACTCTATTCCTTCTAATGATCATCCCTCGATTCTCGCTGATAAATTTCGACCCAATCAAGGGTGAGCTTGATTCCATTGCCCTCGGTAGCCTTATTAGCATCTTAGTCCTTTACCGCCCGACTAGGCATTATTTTCCACTTCATTTTCAACGCTGTCTCACTAATTACTCTGACCATGAATCTTTCTGAAGCCTTTGCCGTAACTACAACATCTTTTACCATCTCTTTTCTTTCGACACAAGTTCTATTATGGTAAAATCTAAGTTAATGAACATCTTGAACTAATGTAATCGTGTTGTAAAGGCTATAGGCTATTGTCCTGACCACTACCTGGCTGTGAGCTGAACCATAGCGGCAGTTTAAGCCACTAAATTAGTCCCATCGGGTCAGGACTATAGCCATAGTCTGGTGATCCTTTTTTTGTCATTATATTCATTTATTAGTCGTTGGTTGAACTGCTCATAGTTTATCTATAAACAATAAACAATTACAGTCTTAGAAATATTAAGCTTTGAAATGCAAAATATATTTTGAATTGTGATATATTTTTTCGTATATTTTTTGTGTTTAGGTGCACATCAATCAATACTTGTTAAGAATTTTTTAATTTTACATGTAGCAAAAAGGGAAGAAACAAAGCATACCTTGGTACATTTACTAAAAAAACTAGACCGTCGGCATTCTTTGGACAATTTTATTTAATAGTAGAAGCTTATGTGCCTGTATTTTGCTCTTTAAGGCACCCCCTATTCTTTTTTGTTACGGTTGTCAAACGGTGTTGGAGAAAACCGAATTTTTTTATCAACAAGTTCATCAAATTTAGTAAAAAGGAACATGCGGGCCTTCCTTCTTCTCTAATCAGTGTATCTTTAACTAAATGGTACGAAACTTCGCCCAGAGGGCACAAGGAGCAACTTAACTGTGCCAAAAACCACTCGGGCAATAAGGCCGTCAGGGTTAACTAAACTAGCCTATTAATTTCATAATCGTTTCATATTACTATTTTATGTTTAGAAAATAACTTACCAATTTCTCGTATACTCGATAGTTGCTGCCAGCAAGTAATTAAACTGCATGATCCAGACACTCCATGACACTTGCAAGTTATTCGAGTTTTCTTAATGACGGCCTTAAAAAATAATATAATCTAAAATTAGATGGTTATCATAGAATATCCGTTCGTTTGTATAAGCGCACATAGCTGAAAGATCGCTCACTGATCAAACATGATTGTTTTCATCATAAAGCTGATTTAGCTCCGCTATCAGATAGTGTGTAATTTTTGGTGCAACAAACTACATATGTATGTACGAGCCCCGACCACTATTAATTCGTACGGCTTTTTTTTTACCCATATGCAATGTTTAACAGACGATATTTCCAATACTAATGTAGATAATACATGCGAACTTTTTTATCTGAAAGATTATTTTTATTCTCTTAAGCTAAAAAAAAGTTTTATTGTACTTCAACAACAATAATAACGAGAAAGAACGTATGGAGTCGCTGTGAACGCGACTCTACTTTTATACCCGTACTCAGTCAAACATGTGATTTATGTGGAATTTTCAAATGCTTTATCAGTTTTTACATTTTACATTTTTTTGCTACATCTGTCATCTACATCACTTCTCACAACAACACACGGGCACTGCACGAGGCAGAGCGTGAGAGCGTGAGTGTGAGAGAATCAGTAGCGAATATCATCCCCAAAAATGACTTACGTCGCAAGGGGGCGGGGCAAGGGGCATTTAAATTCATTGTGGCTGCAGTAATGATCCGATCTAAACCAAATTCGGGAATCTGGTAGATACGGTCATTTTCTACGATACTGCATTTTTCTTTTTTTTCTTTCTTCAAAATTTTGGACGCCACAGATGTGCACCCTTTTTGGGGCGGAAGTGGGCGGGGAAAAATTTTAAAACATTTTTCTAGGAGTGAGATATAACATTAGTATAGAAAAAAAATTTGGTTGCTCTATCTTTTTTAGCCTTCGGGCAATGGGCGACAAACAAAACGGACAGACGGACGGACAGACAGGGCTATATCGACTCGGCTATTGATGCTGATTAAGAATATACATACTTTATAGGCTCGGAAATTATTCCTTCTCTATGTTACACACATCCACTTTTACCACTACTACAATATACCCTCTTACTCTTCGAGTACGGGTATAAAAAAAAGATCGTGTACTCAATTGGTCTGTGAAATTAATTTCAACGAGAAAGAACGTACGGAGTCACTGTGAAAGAGACTGTAGTTTTATACACGTACTCAGTCGTTACGCATGTGATTTATGTGGAATTTTCAAATGTTTTATCAGTTTTTACATTTTACATTTTTTGCTACATCTACATCTACATCACTTCTCACAACAACACACGTACACTGCACGAGGCAGAATGTGTGAGCAGTGTGTGAGCAAGAGAGAGAATCTGTAGCGACTATCATCCCCATAAATGATTTACGCTGCAAGGGTGCGGGGGAAATCGCTGCTGAAAACTCCTTTTATCATTGTGGCTATAATAATGATCCGATCCGAACCAAATTCGGGAATCTGGTAGATATGATCATTCCCTACGATACTGCATTTTTTCCCACTTATCCCACTCCTAGAAATGTATTTCAAAATTACGCCCCGCCTCCTCAAAGGGCGCACACCTGTGGCGTACACAATTTTGAAGATAACAGAAAATGCAGAATCATGGAGAATCATAGATATGGCTATCAGGGGCTCAAATCTGAATTGGATCGGATCATTAGTAGAGCCACAATAGCGAAAACCATTTCGAGAAACATCATCCCCTCTCTCTCGCACTTACACAAAAACGAGTTGGTTTGGTTTTTCGTACAAATGAGCGCCTGGATCTCAGAGACTATAAAAGCTAAAGTAACCAAACTTTCTTTTCAGACTCCTGTGATACCAAACCAAGACAAGTGTATTTCAAAATTTCGCCACGCCCCCTTGCGCCACCCCCCAAAATATGAAAGTCCACAGTTTTGAAGAAAGAAAAAAACGAAAAATCTACGCAGTGTACGTGTGTTGTTACGAGAACTGATGTAGATGATAGATGCAGCAAAAAAATGTAAAATGTAAAAACTGATAAAACATTTGAAAATTACACATAATTCACTTGTACGGGTATAAAAGTAGTGTCGCTTTAACACCGACATAACACGTCCTTTTCTCGTTTCTATTTTTGAACTCATAAGGGCCCACACATTCTCTATCAGATTGAGGTCGGTACTGTTACCTGGCCAATCTAAGGACTTAATACCCAATTCCGTCTTTAAAATGTTAACCTATCGTTAAAGAATAGTATTATTTAAAGAATGTAATGTATAAGTAAAGAATAGTATAATAGTATATAATTAGTAAAATGCATTTTAAAAAAGCAAACGACGAAGAATAACTGAGACAGCGAGCTCGATGACAAGCTGTAGAATAGTCCTGAAAGATGGGATCATCTTCTCCCTCAGTAACTGATTCCATACTAGGCACAACGCCACTGAGAATAATTTCTTTATACACTTTTGCGTTGACCATACCTTTCACCATTACTAGCGATTCAGTTTTTTATTTAGATATAAAAACCCTTAGCATGATATATAAGGCGAATTCTTTACGCAAACGTGTAGCAATCTTCGGAATATCGTTCCCCGTTCTGCGGCGAACTGTGCGCAAACCATCGGGCTGAAATGAGGTTAAATTTGGACTCATCCGAGAATATAACTCGTGACCATTCGGATTCGCCCCAATTCGATTTTTCTTTAGATCAATTTAAAAGAGCTTTCTTCATTCTGTTGTTCTTAAGTGGCTTCCTTGCCATTAGGCCCATCATCTTCAGCCGACGCTGTATAGTTCAAGCCGAAATATCTTTTAAAAATCGTTGCTGCACTTCGGAAGCTATCTTAACAGCATTTTGAAATCTATTATGTAGGGTCGTTCTCATAATAATATGGTCTTCCCTTATATTTGTTGATTTTTTTCCCCCGATCCTTTCTTCCTCTTCATTTCTCCAGTCTCACGATTTTTTTTCAACAATCGTTTCACAGAGCTTTTGTTGAACTTAGTTTTACGAATTAAAACATATTGTTCAGCCAATTCAATAATTTTTGACTTTTCAATCACCGTCATCTGCTTTCCCGTAGGCATCGTTTTTGAAGACTTCAAAGTTAAACGGTCTTTAAAAGGTGTTTCCAGCAACTAACACGTCAAAACCCATACAAAACCAGGACTCCCAAAAAAAATCTTAGTCGAATCAAATAAAATTTAAGGAAACACCAGGCTTCCAAAGACAGAAATGCATGAAAAAGTCAGAGTGTTTTTTTTTTTTTTGTCGCTGGGTGTATTTATGCAATTTCATTCTAACGATTTGAATAATAATTTGGGAAAACTTGTATCGACTACGACTGAAATAAAAAAATAATTTTAGTTGAAAAACATACCCGACGACCTGCTTCATTGTTATGTAAATTCATTAGGCTTCGAGCCTTGGTAGTTGTTGTGGTTCGAGTATTCACTCTATCCACATAATTTCCTCTGTCGTTGTTAATAGAACTAGGAGCGTCTTCGACTACAGCCCGTTGATTTTTCCTCTTCCGTTTACGTCTCTTGCTTTTACCGTCTGCTTGAAAAATGTTCGAGTTTAAAATCTCGCGATTAATTTTTTCCTGTAGCAAATATACAAAATAGAGGCTATAAAACTTGGGAAGATGTAGGAGAAACTTAAATATTACATAACTTAGATTTCATTTGACAGTTAACTGTAAAGATACCGTTTCTATAATTTTTGAATAAATATTTACTTTATCGTAGATTTGGCCTCTCTTGGATATTTTTAATTATTAGTAGCTAATTTTTAAAAAATTAGATTAGATTAGACCCACCAGCTGCAGGGTATCAACAGAATTCTTCTTCGTAAGAATGCTGATGCAGCGCTGGAATGGACGGGCAGCATCGGATTACCGAGTTGCATAAACATCCGCTCGTCGTCAACAGCGTCTGCACGAAACGCTGACGCGACCAAATTCGATACCAAAGCACGGGAAGCGCTGCCCAAGTTGGGAGCAGGCATAAGTTAACATACGTTTTTGTAATTTTAGATTTAATCTGGATTTAAACCGAGCCAGTCGTGGCCGGCAAATAAATTATAAAATGTAGTTCGTTGTGTCATTTCCTGGAATAATCGGAGTAATCTTGTATAAGGTTAATAAGAACCCCGTGCCAACGCAAGTGAATGCGCGTTAAAAAAACAATAAAATATTCAGAAGTGAAAATAAAAACCAAGACGAAACAGTGACAACTGCGAAGTTGGGAAAGTTTAAACAAATAGGTGAAAACTAAAATAAAATAAAATCAACAAAGGAAAAGAGGTGGAGGCAACCCCTCATTTCAAAGTTCAAACTACGCGGACAAAGAAGCTGAAGGGCAATCCTTCGCTACCAACGGAAGATCTACATACAAGGAAAAACGAGAACTTTAATTTTAGACCCGTGCTCAGTCGGTATGTTTAGGTGGAATTTTTAATTTTATCAGTTTTTAAATTTTACATTTTTTTGCTGCATCTGTCATCTACATCTATGTACATCAGTTCACACAACAACACTCGTACACTGTGTAGAGAGAATCAGTAGCGGCTATCAACCCTAAATGTCGAATTTGTTGCGTGGGGTGGGGGGCTCGCTGCTGAAAATTAATTTCATTATTGTGGCTTTAATGATGATCCGATCTGAACCAAATTCGGGAATCTGGTGGATATAGTCTTTCTGTATTATACTGCATTTTTCGTTCTTCAAAATTGTGGATTTTTGTGGACGCCACAGATGTGAGCTCTTTGTGGGGGCAGAAGTGGGCGGAGAGAAATTTCGAAATACATTTATAGCAGTGAGATAGCACATCAGTTTGAAAAATTTGGTTGCTCTAGCTCTTATAGCCTACGAGCAATGGGCGACAAACAAGACGGACAAACCGACGGACGGACGGACAGACATGGCGATATCGACTCAGCTATAGATCCTGATCAAGAATATATATACTTTATGGGGTCGGAATTGCTGCAGTAAATTCATTTGATAATTGTGGCTACAATTATGATCCGATCTGGACCAAATTCGGGAATCTGATTTTTGGAATTTACAATACTGCGTTTTTTTTACATTTTTTTTTCTATCTTCAAAATTGTGGATTTGCGTGGCAAAATTTTGAAATAAACTTGCACTGAAGCGATATCACAGGAGTCTAGGCAAAAAATTTGGTTGTTCTAGCTCTTATAGTCTCTGAGATCGAGGCGCTCATTTATACGAAAAACCAAATCGACTCGATTTTGTGTGAGTGCGAAAGAGAGGGAGCGAAGTTTTTTCGTATGTTTTTCTCTATTGTGGCTATATTAATGATCCGATCTGATTTGGGCCCCTGATAGATATGGTCTTTCTCTATGATTCTACATTTTTTGTTTTCTGTTATCTTCAAAATTGTGGACGCCACAGATGTGCGCCCTTTGTGGGGGCGGAAGTGGGCGGGCGAAATTTTGAAACATTTTTCTAGGAGTGAGATATAACATCAGTATGGAAAAAAATTTGGTTGCTCTATCTCTTTTAGCCTTCGAGCAATGGGCGACGAACAAGACGGACAGACGGACAGACGGACGGACAGACAGGGCTATATCGACTCGGCTGTTGATGCTGATCCAGAATATATATACTTTATATGGTCGGAAATTACTCCTTCTCTATGTTACACACATCCACTTTTACCACATATACAATATACCCTTTTTATCTTCGAGTACGGATATAATTACATTTTTTAGGTAAATGCTTGAAAATAAATTACTCCACGATTTGTGTTCCGAACATATAGGAATAAATCTGCTATAAGTTGGCCCTCGCGATTTGTGAAAAGAATTCCACTGGTCGGTGTTGGTCAAGCAAGATCGCACCACATGAGCGACAGGGAGGTTAATAACGATAGCTTAAGTTCCTTTATAGAGGGCCTACAAATTCCGACTAGAAACAGACAGCCACATTAGGTAATGGACATCGATCCAGAAAGGTTAGGTCAGGCCATTGACGCCGCTTTTACAAGGCAAGGTGCTTAGAGCTGAAATTCAGCGGGTGTGAGCTGAGTTTACCCAAGCAGACCAGTCTGCAGCTCTCTAGGCAGAAGTACGGCAGTTACGGTAGGAGCTTTGTCGGTCGCACGCAGAAGCATCTGTGCCACAAGTGTAGGCTTACAAGAAAATACAGGTCATTTTCGGGGTCCCATGCGATCAGACATTGGACATTGTCAAGTCACTCCCACAGTTCGACGGTAAGCAAGAAGACTAAGTCGGGTGGCTCCATGCAGCGAAGGGAGAAGCAAACACTTCATGGCAACAGGTATACTAAGGAACAAGGTAAGGGGTGCCACACACAACGTGTCGTCATCCTTCAACAGCGTCCTGAAGCTATAATAAATAGGTTATATACTTCTTATGCGGATAATACGCCAGTAGGAGTAATTCAGCAAAGGCTAACGGCTATGCGGCAGGGGAACCTGTCGATGTCAGATTATTACGATGAGCTGGAAAAACAGCTCTCCCATATCACCAATAAAAACGTCATAAGCTACTCCGCAGAAGCAGGGGATACGATAAATCAAAGGGCCTGGGAAGACGCCTTAGAGGTGTTCATCTCGGGCCTGAGTAATTCCTTGAAGGCAGCCGTCTTTCCGGAAAGGCTAAAGGATCTGCCGACCGCTCTGGCTCTAGCCCAGTCGGCAGAATCGTGCGATCTTCGCTGGATTCTGCGAACTACGCCAGGGCCATGGCATTCCGATAAAACGAGCGCAAGTACCAAGCTCTACTACAGGGTAACGTAGGGCAAAACAGGCCTCAGGACCCAATCTCATACAAAAACCCTCATTATGTGAGGACACCCAGCAAGGCAACGCCTACCAACAGCCGAAAGCTCAAGGTCAAACCCCTGAACCGATGGAGGTAGACCTTTCAACCTCTAAATGCAGACAGCCTACGGCATACCAAAAGTCTTTTGGGTCGGGCAAGCGCGACAAGTTTTGGGAAATAACCAAACGCGTCGGTGCGCATGTCGGGAAACTGGCGGCAGAGGTTGGAGCACACTGCCACCGCGAGCACCCGGTCCCCGGCGGCTTACAATGACACTTCCATTGAGGCAGTAGCTGAAACAGAAGCCGATACGAGAATGATTCACTTAATTTTTTAGGGGAAGGTCCCTGCTGCCATTCATCTGGCGAAGAGTAGCGGGGTTTAATATTAAGCTGCTCATCGACACGGGTTCGATATTCGGTAAGATCACCCCATTCTCTCTCCTAAAAACGCTAACTGGCTTTAATGGCATCATTGGCCTTGAACTGCTAACGCAGGTCGGGGCCACGCTATCCCTAAAAGATGGAACACTCAGTTTCGGTACACGACTGAAGTGATCGAATTCCGTAAATGCGCAGATGTCTACCAAGCATTGATATTAATATCGACGCGCCTCCAGCCATAAAGGCAAACTTCATGCAGATGCTGAAGAAAAGAAGTAATGCTTTTGCCGAACCTAACGGGTCGATGACCTATAATTCTTCGGTCGTGGCCAGCATTCGTACGGTGGACAACGAACCAATTTACTCCAAGCTATACCCCTACCTGATGGGTGAAGCAGATTTGGTCGATTCCGAGGTTAAGAAACTCCTGAAAGACAGCATCATCCAGAAATCAATATATATGGTTATATAACAATCGCAGTTGACCCTAATGAGTCCTAACGCCACGCGTTCGAAAAACAAAGGGACATCCTGGCATCGGAAAATGTCATGTTTGATGTACCAGGATTTAAACGGAAACAATTGCTTTGACTTGACGACGTACGCCTCTGCCTATGGCATAGGAGCTGTCCTGTCTCAAAACGTGAAACCCAAGCAATGATATCCCGGGCCTTGAAAGTCGGGAGGCAAATTGCGCTACTAACAAGCGTGAGCTGCTTGCCATTGTATGGGCCCTAGCCAAACTTCGGCAGTACCCTTATGGGGTAAATGACATCAACATAAAAAAATATACAATTAAAATTAAACGTTGGAAGGCACGCATCGATTAGTTTGGCGACAGGCTATTGTATAAGCCAGGGAAAGAAAACTTCGTCGCAGATGCACTGTCTCGACAAAACAAAGCGGCGCACCGCGGTCAGACGCAGCAACAATTCACAGTTTGGTATCAATAATCACCGACACGATCGACCTCTATGTCGACAGACTATGTATCACAGGAATGGTTGATGGCCGTCATTAGATCTACTTCGAAAACTTATGTTTTAATGAAGCACAGATATTATGTCAAAATTAAGAAAACACCTGAAAAAGGGAACGAAAGGCCACGTTGATTCGCAGTTGCCGCGAAACTTTTTTATATTCAGTCAGTCTATATTCAAGCTTCTGATTTATGTGGAATTTTAAAATATTTTAATAGTTTTGGTATTTTTCATTTTTGCTACATCTGTCATCTACATCTATATCACTTCTCACAACAACACAACCGCGTACACCGCACGAGGCAGATTATGTGAGTGATATTGACCTACACTTGTAGCAGTGTGATATCAGATCAGTCTGAAAACAACCTTTGGTTTCTCTAGCTTTTGTAGTCGGAACGGACGGACGGACAGACTGATCGACAAACTCGGTTATTAATGCTGATCAAGAATATGTATATATACTTTATGGGGTCGGAAATGATTTATTCTCTATGTTACACACATCCACTTTAACCACAAATACAATATACCCTTTTACTATTCGAGTACCGGTATAAAAAGTGGCGTCAAAGCAAATAGTTAGAAATAGTTAGAAGCCATTTTGCTTCGGCTTCAAAATCAATACCACACGCTTTGCAGCTGGTAGCTATTGCTTCGACCTCATCTTTGTCAACGCGTGCTCTATGATTTTACCTTTAGACTTATCGTGAAATAAATAACGGGGTTTGAGTCTGTTCAGTTGTTCTAAAGTCCACAAGGCCAAAAAAAACGAAAATAAAATTTTAACATACTTTTGTCCCAATGTGTACTTTATTGGTACATATTACCAAAAGGTACTATATTAACCAAACAACCTATGTCTTGTTAATTAATTAATTTTCTTGTTGTAAAAACATATTAAAATAAGCAAAAGTTTACGTTGTCGGTATAATTTTATATATATATTTAATATTTAAAGTCATGTTTTCTCTTACTATTATCTTCTAGAAGAAAGTCTATTTTTGCTAGAATTTGTTCCTTAAAGTATAAAGCGGTAGCTCAAGTCGATGAGGTCTACCCAGGGGCGAAGCTGGTCGCTGTTGACTGGAGCGAGGTGCCCAGTAGACCCAGGGCGAGTGTGGGTGCCTGCCTCCTTCAAGGAGCCAGACCGCATCCTAAAGATGTTGCAGAGATGCAACCCACTCCTTCCGTCCTCGGACTGGAAGGTGGTGAAGGTGGAGAGGACGACAGGCCCCACTAACCAAGCGGTGGTCGTCCTTAACAAGGGGGTTCGAGCAAGAGGTGAACTGAACTTTGGCTTCAGCTCGGTCACCATAAAGGTGTACAAGTCGGATGCAGCGGCCGAGGCGCGTCCTGTCGACAACCCAGTCGAGCAGGACGCTGCATCGGAGATCGAAACACCCGACTGCGAGCTGGAGCCGGAGCTGGACGGCTCCTCCTCAGACACCATGCTCATGCAGGACTTCGAGGCCATGTGTCGGGAGGACGACGATATCGTCGACGACACCGACGCCGATATTACAGTGGTGGAGAAACCTGATGATGTCCCTACGGGTGCTTCAAATCAATCTGTGGAAAGCAGACAAGGCAGTTGCCCTAATACTCCGCTTGGATAAACGCGGAAAAAAGCACCTGATGTAGAAAGCACCATAATATCTTCCAAATCCATAGGAGGCAACGGCGACAACACGGCAGTTAGCCTAGAGCTGCAAGGAACACTCCTGAGGTTGGTGTCGTCCTACATGGCGCACGAGGAAAGCGATCCTCCAGGAGAACTTATATGCGCGCTAACTAGCGAAAGCGAAAGTTCGGACATAGGCCTTTTAATAGGCTGCTATGCCAACGCTCACCACCACAATGGGAGAGCTCGGACACAAATGCGGGGGTGAGTCACTATTTAGCTTTATCCTTGACTCTAATATGGTTATCTGTAATCGGGGTAACGACCCCACATTCATTATAAAGAACCGACGGGAGGTCATTGACCTCACTCTAGTGTCTCACAAAATGTCAGACTTAATCGAGAGCTGGAAAGTCCTAGAGGACCATTCCTTCTCTGACCACAGGTACATCGAGACAATAATGAGACTCGAGTGCCCAAAACCAACTGACTACATTAATCCCAGGAAAGCCAACTGGGATAGATATAGTAGAAAAATGGAGGAACTGCTCCCCATCATGGCACCACGGTGCCCAGACACTCAAGATGACTTAAATCGTCTAGTGGACCCATTCACGGAAGCATGCAACAAGTCCTTCATGGCAGCATGCCCTGCAGCAAAAAACCGACAAAACCCCCATGGTGGTCAAAACAAATAGATATCCTTCGTAAGAGTAGCAGGGCTCTCTTCAACAGAGCCAAAAGCGCCAACGAGGAGGAACACTGGGAAGACTACAAACACAGTCTAGCCCTCTAAAAAAAAGAAACATGAAAGGCAAAAGAGCCTCGTGGCAAAAATTTTGCTTAGAAATAGAGGAAACATCAGAAGCAGCAAGGCTGCGTAAGATCCTCTCAAAAACTACCACCTCGGTGGGATACCTAGCTCCAGTGAGGACATCTTACTAGACACTCACTTCCCTGGGTGCACAACCATTGAGCCGACCTACTCACCTATAGAGGGCTCGGTCACCTCGATGGCACACATCCTCTCGAAAAGGAACATCAGCTGGGCAGTAAACAGCTTCAACCCGTTTAAATCACCACGCCCTGACTTGATTATCCCAGCCCAATTACAAAAGGCAGGAAACATGGCAACCAACTAGCTTCAAAGTATATTTTCCAAGATACTCATAGTAGGGAAAATTCCTGACGCATGGCTTAAGGCAAAGATAGTCTTTATTCCCAAAGCGGGAAAAGCATCGCTCTCCACCGCAAAGGACTTCAGACCAATCGGTCTGTCGTCCTTTCTCCTCAAGACATTTGAGAGACTTGTCGGGCTACATCTGAGGACAACGATAAAACCAAAGATACTGTCAGACGCACAACATGCCTACAGGAAAGGTAAATCCACAGAAACGGCACTTCACGAGGTAATCACTTCGTTGGAAAAATCCCTTTATTCAAAGGAAAAAATTGCCTTTCTCGATATCGAGGGAGCCTTTAATGTCATACCAAAGCCATCACGGAAGGTTTGACGAAGCGGTGGACGATCACTTGGCGACGCTTATGATCAATTGCTAATATGCAGGACGGTGACGTCGTCGATCGTCTCAGGGTATGTCAACAGAGGCACACCGCAGGGGTGGGGTTCTGTCTCCCCTTCTAAGCAGTCATAGGGGGGGCTGTAAAGTGGTGGCATACGCGGATGACCTATAATATTCTCGGGAAAATTCCATCAAACACTCTGCGACCTAATGTCTGCAAAGCTCGCGAAATTGTCAGACTGGACAAAATCGCGCGGACTGGGAGTTAATCCCTCGAAAACGGAACTTGTTTTATTTTCACGCAAATACAAGAATCCGCCCCTAAACTCTCCTTCAGTGATAGTGCCAGTTACCTGGGGTTGGTAATTGACAGCAAGCTCAACTGGAACTAAAACATCAAAAGAAAGATTGAGGAAGGCTACGATAGCTCTCTATACCTGCAAGAAAGCCATTGGTCTAAGGTGGGGCATTAACCCAAGTATAGTCCAATGGATATATCTAGCAATAGTTAGACCAATACTACTCTACGGAGTCACGGTGTGGTGGCCGGCCCTATCAAAAACGTCCATCACCAAAATGCTCGGCAAGGTACAAAGAACTGCCGCACTCTGCATCAGTGGAGCATTTCGCACCACCCCGAATGATGCGCTAAACGCTGTCCTGTGACTCCAGAGTCCTGACCTTGCAGGTAAGGCTCAGGCACTCATGGCAGCAATTCGTCTTAGAGACCCTGACCAATGGGTACCGCAAAATATGGGACACTCATCCATTCTAAACGACAACAACAACGTCCCAACAAAAAACGGACTACTGCATTCCGAGGGAGTATACTCAAACTCCCTTTGAAATAAATATCCCTCACCGTGATAGCTGGCTTGAGGGAACTCCGGGTCCTGATTCAAATCTTCACGAATGGCTCTAAAATGGACAAGAAAGTAGGAGGAGGTATCTACTCCGAGCAACTAAACATAAGGCAATTCTTCAGGCTTCCGGATCACTGCAGTGTCTTCCAAGCGGAAGTCACAGCGATCTGGGAAGCTCTGATTCGCATCCAAACAGTTGCCCTTTCGGCAACCCATATAAACATCTACAGTGATAGCCAATCTGCGATCAAATCACTAAATGCGATTACATCGAACTCGGCCACCGTAGTAAAATGCCGCAATTCACCACGACAAAGAGGATACATGTATGCCTATGGACACCTGCAAGCTCATCATAAAAGAGCAATTCATGCGACTAGACGACAGTCGATGGCTAAACACACCACGATGTCGCATCACGCGACAAACGTGGCCCACTATAAACAAGAAGCGCACCACCGAGCTCTGCAAGCTAAGCAGGAAAAGGTGCAGCACTGTCATTCGATCCCTCACGGGACACTGGCCAAGCCAGGGTGGCCAGCCACCCAAGCCAGAAGGATGGGAGCCCTATATAATGATTGCTGCCGCAATTGTAGAGATGAGGAAGAGGAGGAAACAGTGGAGCACCTGTTCTGCTCCTGCCCGGCTCTCAGTAGAAGAAGGCTACAACACTTGGGCTCGCCCTTTTTCAGACATATCACTAATGTCTAATATTTGTCCCAGAAAGATAGCGAATTTCATTAGCGCAGCCGGATGGGATAATTGCTGACAGGATGTCTCTCACGGCAGGGAAGGGCCATTGATTCAATGGTACCACAACGGCCCGAAGCCGGCCTATGTGTGTCGGGCTGATGACAGCCCGACAGCAAATATAACCTAACCTAACCTAACCTAACCTACACTTAATTAGTTGGAAAGTGAACTCTCAATACTTTTACATACATATATATGTAGTTTTGTCACAAAAATGCTAAACATATGGTCCCATTTAGTTCGCAGAGTTTTGCATCTTTTACTTCGAAACCACTTTTTATACTTTTACATTGCCATTTTTAAATTAAAAAAAGTTTCGTACGAATTCAACGTAACGCCAGAATGAAACTGCCCATATGTAAATTGATTAAAGGTTACTCGGATTATTTCAGAATTTTAAAATGAAAAGAACGTTTTACATTTGATCATTTATTTGCATCTGTCATCGACATCGACATCTTCAAGTCCCGATTAAATCTAAAAATAAAAAACCTATAACTTATTCCTGCCCGTGCATTGGTATCGAACTTGGATCATCGCGTTGAACTGGCTCACGTACCTCTTCCTCTTCAGATGGTATCTGATGAAGATGATTCCACCTAGAACACTGAACGGCGCGGGGTCATTCCAAGCCCAAAAGCGATGACCGGATTCAGCCCGACCGGATTTTAATCCTAAATAATTCTAACAAATTAGAGACTGTGATATGGTGAACTGGTCACGATACAAATTTATGTCAGTGTGGTCTAAAATAGAAGGATTTTACAATGTTGGGCTTTGAAAGGGTTATCGTGAAATTAATTATACCCGTACTTGTTCAGTAATAGGGTATATTGTATTCTTGGTAAAAGTTTGGATGTGTGTAACACACAGAAGGAGGCGTTTCCGACCCCATAAAGTATATATATTCCAAATCAGCATCAATAGCCGAGTCGATATAGCCATGTCTGTCCGTCCGTCTGTATGTCTGTCCGTCCGTCTTGTTTTTCACTCATTGCACGAAGGCTATTAGATTTAGACCAATCAAATTTTTCCAGACTGATGTGATATCTCATTTTTCGAAAAGTGTTTCAAAATTTCGCCCCGCCCAGATTGCGCCCTTTGTGGGGGCGCACATCTGTGGCGGCCACAATTTTGAAAATAACAAAAACTAAAAATGCAGAATCATAGCTCTAAGCCCATATCTATCAGGGGCCCAAATCTGAATCGGATCGGATCAGACGGATAGCCACAACAGGCAAATATACGAAAAAACTTCGCTCCATCCCTTTCGCACTCACACAAAATCGAGTCGATTTGGTTTTCGTAAATATGAACGCCTGGATCTCAGAGACAATAAGAGCTAAAACCAACCAAACTTTTGCCAAGACTCCTGTGATACCAAACCTGAACAAGTGTATTTCAAAATTTCGTACGCCCCCCAACGTAACCCCAGAAAGACGAAAATCCCCAATTTTGAAGATAGAAAAAAATAAAAATGCAGATTTTTGTAGAGAATGACCATATCTACCAGATTTGAATTTTATTTCAGATCGGATCATTATTCTGTTCACAATGATCAAATGAATTTTCAAAAAACCTATAATTCCCCCCTGCTCCTGCAACATAAGTCATTTCATGGGGTTGAACTGGCTGCAGATTCTCTCACACACACACTCACGCTCAAACATGCTGCCTCGTGCAGTGTACGTGTGTTGTTGTGAGAACTGATGTAGATGATGTAGATGTCGATGACAGATGTAGCAAAAAATGTAAAATGTAGAAAATGATAAAACATTTTAAAATTCCACATAAATCACATGTGTACTGACTATGTACGGGTATAAAAGAAGGGAGTCGCGTTCGAAGCGACTCCGTACGTTCTTTCTCGTTAGGATTATGTTTCTGGCTAACAAGGTTTCGTACAGGTGGGCCGTGTCGATTTGCACTTTCTTCTCTATGCTGAGGATCTTGTTTACTGTGCTCGTAAGAGAGTTTATCTAGCTTTGAAGCTTCGTGTTTATTTCGATTTGCCTGAATCAATTGTGCATGTACGCGTCTGGCGTAACGGCCACTTCTTGCCAGGCTGCGGTGGACAACAATATCGGACTACATATCTCTAATGTGGTTGCAGTCAACGTCCAGTAACTTTCAAATGTGGGATTTCGGAAATAGCTCTGCCATTTTGGCGGTCTCGTCGAAAATGCGACCGTACTCACTCGGTCATGTTTGCCGTATGCTTGACATAGTCTAGCATATCCCAGACCAGTATAGTTTCGTCCGTAATTGGTATGCAGTTTGAGTGGGAGTAGTCGGTGACGCCGACCACAACTGAACTTCCCTTAGACCTAAACGGAGTAGCTACCTGAGGTTGTCCTTGCTTCTTCCACATACAAGGGAGTAAGCTTATTCCCCAGGCGTCTATTGGACTTACACCTTACGCCTACACTGAAAACTCTGTTCTGGAGTGCTTGGTTGACTCTATTGTTCTGTACAATTTGGGCCTTTTGCACCTTATTCTGAACCTCTTAATTAATTTCCGCTGCAACAGCGTGTAGAACTTCAATGGGTTTTTTGTTGGTGACCCAGTGCACTCTGCATTGTACTCTGATGTGGCTTAGAGCAAGAGGTCGACTGTGTCGGTAATTCCTTTACATTCTTGACATTACTGTACACTTAATACGATGCGGCCATGCTCCTGGTTGCGCCTGGGTCCTAGGACGAATGCTGGCTAATGGTAGTCAGGCGGATAGAAGAAAACTATTAGTGAAATTACCCCAATCCTAGGTGAAACAGTATACGCATGGCCGAGGGAGTGCTCGGTTTACATCAAGCTTCCTGAGGCAAGGAGGATATGCCTCGGGCGACTAACCCCTTCCCGCCTACTCATGAGTCCAAACCAATTTAAAATGTATACACATTAAAAATATATCTTAAGCTCGGTACTCCTCCTAAAGTACTGGAGCCAATCCGATAAACCAATCGGGCCCATCCACGTCGGGTGGCACCAGGGACAAACCGGTTTTCGAAGTGCACGGCTGAAGGGCCCACTGTAGAGTTAGGCCCATCCCAGCAAGCCAAGCTGTCGAAAACACAAGGCAGACCTCCAGGAATGGCGGACCACGACCTAAGTGCAAGGACGTCGGGTGGCATCGGGCACGGTATAAGCCGTTGTCTGCCAAGATGATCGCTCAGCGGCTCTCTACATGATGGCGGTGGCAGAGGTCTACCCAAAAGCTAAACTGGAGGGTGTGTGATGGAAAGATATCCCGAGCAGACCGAAGGCCCGAGCGTGGGTGTCAGTAAAACCTGCAGAGCCTGAGAAGTCCTCAAGGTTCTGCAGGACTGCAACCCCCAACTTCCCACAGCCGATGGGAAGGTTACCGAGGGGATAACGGGACAGAGGCGGAAGATCGTCCTCGTCCTAAGCGAGAAGTCGTTGGAACTCCCAGAGAAGTCGCCGGAGTAGTTGACTATGTCCACAAGAAGGTGACTATAGCTCCCTACAAGAACGACTCCCAGGGCAGGCAAGCGGAGGCCCTTGCCTTGAGCTTGAGCGCAAGAAAAGAGCTCCGCTTGAGCTCCTAGACCTGGAGTACACAGTGGTAGCCTTCCTACACATCGAAGGAATTTTCGGGATGATGTTGTTCATCCCGACCGCCATCACGGGAGCACTGACTGACCCGGGGATTGTTTCCCGGACAGTGAGTCTTATCGATCAGATGCTGCAATGCAGGACCGTTGAGACCCCACTGGGGAAGTCATCGTCCCCCAGGTTTGTCAGCAAAGGCGCAGGGCGGAGTCCTCTCGCCTCTCCAGCAGTAAATACACTGCTGCGGCAGAGGGTGGAAAAATTTCCACAGACCCTATGGCAAGCATTCTCATAAAACTGGCACAATGGTCCAAGTTTCTTGAACTGTTCCTCGACAGTAAGCTCGACTGGAAACTGAGCATAGAGGACAGTATAAAAAAGGCCACAGTGGCCCTGTATACCTGCAAGAAAACCATCGGACTTTAATGGGGCATGACACCATATATAGTCCGGTGGCTATATACCGCCATCATTCGACAAATCCAGATGTACGGAGTAGTGGTCTGATGGCCAGCACTGAAATGAAAACTTGTCTTAATAAACTCTGCAGAGTTTAACGCATTGAAAAGCCATGCGTAATGGGCGGATTACACACTACCCCAAGCGAACCCCTCGATACCATGCTGTACCTTCTCCCTGTAGAACTCATGGGGAAAACAATTTTAACACTTTTCTCTCAGAATGAGGGAATCCACACTGTGGAAAACATCTATTAATGCATCCCAAGTGGTTATCTATCGACGCCTTTCCAAGTATCCAAGCACTTAGAGAGGGGCGAACCTCGCCTGCAGATGCGATCCATATACATACCGATGGCTCAACATCAGTCATTGTATCAAAGGATCACTTAGTTACAAGCGGTCGTAGCAATCAAACTACATGTAAAATTTCTAACAGTCAAGCAGCTCTCAGGGATCGATATAGACCCAAGTCAGGTTCTAAATGAGAAAACGTTCAGACAAGTGGTGTGCCTCCGACAAACTAGCCAGGCAGGGCACTACCAAACCTCTCCTACCTAAGTGGAAGCAAGTAGCGACGCCTTGTACTACTACTAACAAACGAAAAAACGTTCAGAAGAGCTATAGGTCTCAGCACCAGGAGTAGGTCCACCACTTCTTCTGTCTCTTCCCGGCCCAGGGAAAACGTAGACTACGGTTCCTTGGGGCACCCATCCTTATGAACATTTCGGACCTGTCCGCAACCAAACCAGTTATCTTGTCCAAATACATCTCAGCCACCGGATGGGACTTCCCTTAAATTCGCAATAAGATGCTTAAACTGTTTAGGACATAAGACGGGGTACACGCCCATGCGACATCACAACGGTCCTATAGTTGGACCAAGTGGGCGTGGGGGAGGTTTTGCTCACTCCAACTACCGCCTTAACCTCACCTAAATCTAATGACCATATATACCAGATCGCCGAATCAGAATAAGATCGGATCATTATTGTACCCAGAATAAACAAATAAATTTCAGTAAGTACGCTTCCCCTTTCAATCCCTTATTCATTAAACAAACACTTGTACTGTCAAACACTCTTCCTCGCGCAGAGAGCGACCTCTGGCGGAATATATCGAGTTCGAACGGTATGTTGGTGTGAGAAGAGAGAGGAAAAGACAATTGTTGTAAACAAATAGAAACAGTCCAAACATTTAAAAATTGTACATAACTGAGTTATACTCATGTTCGATCATGACGACTACATACTTCAGTCAGTTTTGAATGAGTCCAAATTACTTAACACTTAGAGCGAGCACAGTGGATTAATATCAGCAAGTTTCGTTCGCGTCTCTCTGAATTGACTCAAAACATACCTCAGATTTCATGTGGGTTCGGCTATGCACAAACAAATTGTTGTATACCCGTACTCGAAGAGTAAAAGGGTATATTGTATTTAATGGTATTTGCTGTCTGTCCGTCTGTCCGTCTTGTTTGTCGCCCATTGCTCGGGACTATAAGAGCTAGAGCAACCAATCTTTTTGTCCAGACTCCTGTGATATCATTTCAGTTCAAGTTTATTTCAAAACGAAAAATGCAAAATGCAAAACGAAGATATGCAGAATGACCATATCTACCAGATTCCTGAATTTTTTCGGATCGGATGATTATTGCAGCCACAATAATGAACTGAATTTTCAGCAGCTAACCGCCCACCCATCAGCCGTTCAGTGTTGTTGTGAGAAGTGATGTAGATTTAGATGACAGATTTAAAAATTTTAAATGTAAAATGTAAAAACTGATAAAATGTTTAAAAATTCTACATAAATCACATGTATACTGGAGTACGGGTATAAAAGTAGTGTCGCGTTAATAGCGACACAAAACGTCCTTTCTCGTAGACACCGCACATAGTAAATTCAGTATATTTTCGCATGGTTTCTTCATTTTGCATTCGAAAACGAACTAAATATTGAATCTTCCACTAATCCGAAATGATATATATGTGTGAATAGTATGCGCATCGGAACAAGATGGAAAATACTAAAACGGAGCATGAGAGCAAAGCTTCCAATCGAAGAGAATAGGCTTCTAAAGTCTGTTGAGGGGGGGTAAGAGTTGGTTTAGGCTTCACGCAGAATGGCAAAGATTCATTAATAGATCTAACGGATTTTCGATGAAGCTTTATGATTATGTGTGTAAAACAAGATTATATAGTGACAAAAACATTCTGCCAGACAGTTATTGCCCTTTTTAGAGAAGAGCCAAGGAAACTAAAAGGGACCAGACCAAAAGCAAATTCGGTCCCAACGTTCCTCTTTTTGTAAAATTTTAGATGTTTCTCTTAAATATGGTGCAAAACACTGTTCATCTATAGACAAGTTCGTAAAACAAACTTTTTGTAACTTAATTAAATTAAAAATTGCAGGTGGTACTGTTCTTACCTGCAACACCAGCATTTCCCTTCCCTCCAGTTTTGAATTGAGTATTTCTTTTGTAATACGTTGCTGAAGCTCGAATAGATCGTCTGGTAGGCCTCGTCCACTATCGTCCTTTGATTGAAGATTTAATGGAGTTGCTGTTCCCACAAAATCACTACGTAAATAATTTTTGTTACCAGTCCGCTTTTTACTGAGGTCTTTTGACACATTGTCATTTTTTGCATCAATCAATATCGTTGAAGTTGTTGTTTCTAATTCGGTTGTCCCAAATGTTTTAATATCGTCAGCCTGCATTTGAACCTGGGGAAGTTCGCGAGCCCTTTTTCGAATGCCGTGAGTTTCCCGGTGAGCCTCCTTCTCACGCACATCAATGAAATCGGTAGCAAATCTGTTGATAAAATAATTAACTTTTTTAAAATTGATTTATCACACAAATAACACTTTTGTCCATTTTTACACGCCCCCTTCTGCCATCACAACAGATTTTGTGGTATCCAAAATGTTGATAGCACGAGAAACAACAGCGTCGAAGAGAATGACCATATCTAGAATGATGAAATTAGTTTTCAGTTTCTAACCCTTCAGCGATACAGCCCCACACTGTATTGCCCTGTTTAGTGTGGGCCTCTAACGGAGAATGAGATGGATCGGCGATTTGGTGTGAGGAGTAATATAGATGATAGATGTAGCAAAAAATGTAAAATGTAAAAACAGATAAAATCTTTACAAAATTGCACATAAATTATTAAAGTATAAAAGTAGAGTCGCGCTCACTGCGACTCACGACATTCCCTTTCGTTTTTTATCCTTACAGCCAGGATCAGTTTTCCATATACAGATTGATTCATTCGACATTATTTAATTTTACGTGCAGAAAAATTGAAATTTTAAACCAAGTAAACAAGCATTGCTTGGTGACAAATAAAAAAAATTACATTTACTTAATAAAAAATTTTATCGTTGGCATTTTCTTGTCTGAAAATAAAACTATACCACAAGAAAACAAATTTTTTACAAAATGCCAAAGTCAAAGAAATTTTCATTCTATCGCCACGAATACAAAATCCTGTGAGAGGTGGTACAATTTTCTTGTCAACCAATCCATAGATGTGTATGAACAATATTTAAACGACAGACAGTGTGGTGTGAACCGAAAAGAGGTGGCAAAAATAATTTTCTGAGAGAGCGCTTTGGATAATTGAATAATTTAATTCATCTGATAGAAAAAATGGAAACATTAAAAAATCCGTTGAAAAGTTTCGAAGATAAGAGCATTCAAAGTTGACCATTTTTTTCTGTGAGCAGGATTTCCCAATTGTTATGAACATACTGCATAAAAAATAAACTATGGCATGTATATTTATTGTTTTGATGTCTACCTTTAGGTATGTATACGTATTTACTAGTAACATTTTAACAATGGATTGTTGGAAAATCTTAAGGAAAATATTATTTTTAAAACTATATATATTTCGGGTATTTTTAAACTTTAATATCATATAGAATGAGAAAGAACGTGTCGTGACGTCGTTAACGCGACACTACTTTTTATACCCGTACTCAGTCGGTATGATTTATGTGGATTTTCAAATATTGTATCAGTAATCACATTTTACATTTTTTTGCTGCATCTGTCATCTACATCTACATCAGTTTTCACAACAAAACATGCACACTGCACGAGGAAGAGTGTGGGAGCAGTGTTTGAGCGAGAGAGAGAAGTAGTAGCGAATAGTAGTGCTATCATCCCTATTTTGTTGAGAGGGGTGCTCGCTGTTGAAAATTTAACCATTGTGGCTATAATAATGATCCGATCTGAACCAGATTCGAGAATCTGGTAGATATAATCATTCTCTACGCTACTGCATTTTTCGTTTCTATCCTCAATATTGTAAACTTTCATATTTTGGGGGGGCGTGGCGAAATTTTGAAATAAACTTGTACTGAAGTGGTATAACAGGAGCATGGATAGAAAGTTTGGTTGCTCTAGCTCGTATAGTCTCTGAGATCCAGGCGATCATCTTGACGAATGTGCAAGGCATACGCGTTGGTGTGTGGGAGCAATGCTTCTCCAAATGGTTTTGTCCATTGTGGTTATACTAATGATCCGATCCGATTCAGATTTGGGCCTCTGATAAATATGGGCGTTCTCTATGATAATGCATTTTTAGGGGCAAGAGTGGGCTGGGGCGATATTTTGAAATATACTTGTTGGAGTGGGATATCATATCAGGCTTCTATAGCAGCCTCCGAGCACTGTGTTATATTCAAAATTGTGGACGCCACAGATATGCGCTCTTTGTGGGGGCGGAAGTGGGCGGGGCAAAATTTTGAATCACTTTTCTAGGTGACGGACAGACGGACAGATGGACGGACAGACATGGCTATATCGACTTGGCCATCGATGCTAATCAAGAATATATATACTTTATGGGGTCGGAAACGCATCCTTCTGTGCGTTACACACATCCACTTTTACCACAAATACGATACCCTTTTACTCTTCGATTACGGGTATAAAATTACAACTCGAAACTACCCTGGAAACAGAGTCCTTTCCTCCAGTTTCAGTCACAAACGAAATAATGCCTCCCAAAAAACAAATTTTGGTCGTTGTAGTACTTGCAACGCAGAAATTACGATAAAAAATGTTTTGAATAAACAGAATATTATCATGGAACTAGCTGAACGCCGTACAGCAAGGATTGAGGATGCTCGATTGTGAACACGACAGTCGCGATCTGCAGCAATAGATTTGATTCGCTCACAAAGAAATGAAAACGATAGGGCAAAGGAAGCTAAACTACGTCGACAGGTAATAGTATATCGAATTCATGACTCATCTGGCCAATGACGACATGGCTACTGGCGCTATAAAACAGCTAGATCATATTGAAATGCAAGGAGGATAGTATTGTAAAGGAATGTGTTGTCTGGAGCGAAAATCTTAACTTGAAGCACCGCAAGAGCCACTGCGAACTCTACTTGCTGGATCTACTTGCTAGATCTACTGCTGAATCAAAGCATTTTCTACCGAACATTAGGAAATATTATTCTTGCTTCCAAATGACGAAATTTGGTGCCGAAATTGTAACTGCCAATTTCATGCCAATTTCAAAATCAAAGGCCAATCCATCACAAAGTTGGCTCCCTGTTTCCGTTTCCAGACAGTGAACATAAATTTCTTCAAATGTACTTCATTGGTGATGATGCACGTTGTGGAATATAAACTTTCGTACGGAGGTGGTCCATCGTTTCGCAGCTATAGGAGCTCCTTCACAAAAACAGCCGCGGGAGAATAGGAGATTATAATGCTACAACTTTAGACGAAGTGGGAATTGTCGTAGTCAGGAATCAATTCCAACCACGCGAATTGTTTTCCATCGACAAAACGGTAAATTGATAAACGCCGCAGAAACTCACAGTTGTTACGATACTCTGCAATATCCAGTTATCTTCTTTAATGGATATCATTTCAATGTAAAGATGATAAATCCAGTGAATGGCGTAGAAATAAATAAATAGTGCAGAACGATGAACTTTTACGCATAGCGCTTATTGGTACATTTTCTGTTTCTCTGATAGATTCACGGAATCACTACCGTTGTGAATGACGGTAGTAACACAACTTTGGAACGCTTACAATTTTTCCATTTTTTTATACATAGGTAGCAGGAATATGTTTAAGATGCCAAGGCATATTTTCGTTTTTCCGGCCGTCCAGACATATTCATCACCTTGGGGGAGATAGTGCAGTTGTTATTTTTTGGACAATCGGACGCGGATTGCAATGACATCTCAGCCCGTGTTTTCAAACAAAAGCTCAAGTCACTGGATATCATTTTGAAGCAGAAGAGGCGATTGTTTTCATTTCCATTTCAGTCCATTGGAGAATGCAAAAAGAGTTCTCAAACCGTGCCTTTATGTATTCACCACATGCCGCTTGCTAAAAAATCCCTTCATCTAAATATGACAACAGAGTATGTTATGGAAAATGGAAAAGATATCGATCACATATGGTTGAGGATATTTGCACAGAGTACGCCTTGAAAATTCCGACATGTCTATGGAATTGACAGAAGGCATTTATCATGAAGCTTTAATAAATATTGAAGATTTAGCTAATGGGAATAAAGTGATATTTCGGTTTGTAATGACAGCACCAACCAGAACTGCAACTGCTCATTTGATGTGGATTGTTGCCATGAGCAGACTTACAGCGAAGATTATCAGTCATATATCCAACATTACCAACATTACATTAATCAAACATTAACATGTTGTGCAAAGATAAATAGCGAAAGCGATCACTGGAGGCTCTGGTTCGATCATTACAGGTTTATAAATGATGATATCTAACATATCACCTTGAAATATAGATTTATACATGTCGGAGAGTCATTTTGATGATACTCTCCATTGTTTTCCTCATCCTCTCCTTGTGCCACTTCGTTGACAAGACGTTTCCTGGCGCGTGGCATGACTTTCCGCTTCAAACTCCAAAAACTGACTGCCTCCGCAGTTCTTTTCTAATTGCGATGACTGGAGATTAAGTCATCACTCACATGCAAGAATTTGCTAACACACACTCAAGCCTTGAGCGTACTTATTTTTGATCTCCTTCTTCATCTGCTTTACTGCAAATGTATTCTCTTTCATGCCCACGCCAGGCTACGTCAGACAATAACTGCCAGCCCACGAAAGTAGCAGAGGAACAAGCAAACAGTACCGTGGTTAAAGGCACAACGAACACGGAAGTAACATTTATAAATCATTTCCTTTATTTAAATTAAAAAGTTAATATGCGACACGGCCTTCCCGACCTACACACGTCCTCGTGTGTTTGCAAATACAAAAATACGGCCAACAGCATTATCTTCGTTACCATAGCTCACAGTTTACTAAACCGGACAAACAGCTTTATCTTCGTTACCATAGCTCACAGTTTTCTATCACATTAAACCGGACAAACAGACAAAGTTCACAGCTCAAATCAAATTTAACTGACCATCGTTCAAAAATAGCACGCAGCTTAAATCACATTAAACTGGCCATCATAGAACATTATCTTCTTAACAACTTATTACTTTTACCTCAGGTCAACACCATCACAGCCCTCAAAGGCCACATTTTCATAATTTTATCATCATACTCAGTAACATCCAAGCTCTCACCGACTTTACCTTCGACATTTTTCTCATCACTTCCAATATCCAACTCTGTGGTAATCCCCTCCTTGGGCATACTTCGCAAAAATTCGTGCGAGTATTTATACGTTCGATTAGAATTTATCGACTTAAGCTTATACCGATCCCTATCCAAAACTTCGGTCACTAAAAACGGACCTCTATACTTCTATACTAATTTGGTTTGGTGCCTTTCTTCATTCTTAAGCAGCACATAGTCTCCGACCTTGTGTTTTACAATTGCTGCCTTATTTTTATCAAATCTATTTTGTTCGTAATTGGCATTCTTTTCCATATTATACTTTGCCATTTCTCTAACTATTTGAACTTCAACAATATTTTCATTATCAGCAACAGGCATTAGACCAAATGGCCTTGCTTCTTTTCCAATAAGTAATTCTAATGGACTAAATTTGGTCACTCTGTTGGACGTGCAATTCAGAGCCAGTTGTACCTCTTGTAAAGCATCCTGCCAAGATCGCTGGCTCGTTTCAACCGCAGTTAGCATTGACTTTAGAGTACTCATTACTCGCTCCACCTGGCCGTTGGCTCGACTAGCCCCTGTTGCAATTAAATGCAAATCTATCTTTTGCGCAGAGCAGAAATCACGAAACACTGAACTAGAAAAACTACGACCCTGATCTGCCATCAAGCGAGAAGGGACACCAAACAACGATATTGAAGCCTTCACAGATTTGATACAGTTTTCACTATCCAGCCTTACTGTATGGTAAATCCGTCTTTTTGGACAATTACATACTCCTTTTGGTCGTTTTTACCACTAAGCTTTCCAGTATTGTCGATATGAACAGTATGCGACGGAATATCAACCTTCTGGATGGAATGCAATTCGGCCTGTATTTTTCCAAATGGTGGTTTGGACAATCTGCCGGTAATGCAGTTATCTACAAATTTGCGGACATATTTCGACATTTTTTCAAACCAATAAAAATCATACATTTTCTCCATTGTTTTCTCCCAACCAAGATCCATAATTGCCTCGTGAACATTATTAACTACGGACCACCTAAACGGCTTTGGGATAACAGGCAGACAACGGGATTTTCCATTTCTCTGAATTTTCCTATAGAGTGTTCCAGCTCGCAACTCATACGTCTTGGCCATATCCTCAGATAACTCATTGTCACGCAACTTGGTAGCAATTGACGACGTTTCCTTATCTCTCTGCTGTTCAGCCAACAGCCAATTATCTGTGATCTCAGTTAAATTTATGTGATGTTCGACTGTTCTAGCAAACACTACATGATTGTCTGGTAGTGGGTTTCGAGAAAGGAAATCTACATGAGCCATTCGCTCCCCAGGTCTATATTCTATGTCGAATTCGAACGACTGCATATACGACCACCAACGATGGAGTCAGTTCGATCTTTGTGCGGGAGGCCTTAAGCGAATTGCAATCTGTGAAAACTACAAATTTGCGGCCATGTACATATGTAATGGCGAAAATGTCTAATTGAATTGTAAAAAGCTAGGGTCTCTAACTCATATGAATGGTATCGAGATTTAGCAGGTGATGTTCGTTTGCTGTAGTACTCAATTACCCTAGGCTTATTGTCAATTTTGTGCAACAAAATTGCACCATATGGGAAATTGCGGATCGAAGATAGTGAGAACAGGTTCATTAGTCAGAATAGAAATAAACTTCTGCCGTATTTGCTCGTGCTCTAGGTTCCAATGAAACATTTTTCGAAGTCAAAGCAAAAAAGACGTTAAGTCTGCGAAAATTTAGGCAAAAACTTCCGAAAATACGAAACCAATCCAATAAACTGCCTTAATTGGTGCACCGACTGCGGAGGAATCAAATTCACCAAGGCGCGGATTTAGTCGGATTTCACCCTCTCTAACTTCGAATCCCAAATATTCAACGCTGGGCTTAAGAAAATAACATTTTGCAACATTAAAAGAGATGCCAGCTTTGGTAAGCGTTTGCAAAACTACTCGTAACCTTCATTTTAATTGCCCGCGACAATCATAATGTCGTCCATATAAACAACGACATATGAATGAGTAAGTTTACCTAATGTTTTGTTAACGGCCCTTTGAAATACCGATGGGGCATTCTTAAGTCCCATAGGCATAGCCAAAAACTCGAATTGTCCTTCTGGTGTCACAAAAGCGGTGCGCTCGATTAAGTTGGGATGAATTGGAATTTGATGAAACCCACTTGCCATATCTATCTATCTATCTAGTTCCACACAATCGGGAAATCTGATCAGAAATCAGTGGCAAAGTATATTTATCAGACACAGTGTTTGCGTTCAACTCTCTATAGTCTGCACACAGGCGGTCCGAAACATTTTTCTTTCGAACAAGTATCAACGGGCTCGCAAACGGAGAACAACTAGGGCGTATAATATTTGCCTTTAACAATTCATCCACTATTCGTCTTACATGTTCTTTTTCTTCAACACTCAAATTAAAGGGGCGTCTCTGCACTGTCTTGTTGGGATTAATCAGACGTATTTCCAATTGTCCAGCAGTTGTCCATTTATAAATGACTTAGAAAAGTTTTTTAATATTTTTATCAACTTATCTCTATCAGATCCTTCCAAATCGGTATTAAAGTTTGCCAGGTCAGGAGTGCTTTCGAGAGCCAACAAAGGATATATAGATTTTTCCTTATATATAACAAGCGATTTAGAGGTAATTGTTACACCGATTCCCTGGCTCAAAATCTCTCGACCAATCATAACCGCGTAATTCATGTAGTTGTTTAGAACCACGTGAAACAGAATCTCAAAAGAATATTCGCTTATCATAACATTTGCAAGTATTTGTAAAAGGCTGCATACTGTATTATTACCAATACCCCTTAATACAACTACAACTACAACTCTAGTTCCGGAAAGTCTCTGTGACGCAGCTTCCTTGATGAGCGAGCATTCGGCTCCGGAAACAAAACAAAATGAAAACGACGACAGTACACACGTTAACGTGCTTAACGTTAATGTTTTTGGAAGGTGTGCCACGCTCTGGGCAAACTGTAGATACATGCCCAACTTTTCCGCACCTGTAGCAGGTCAGAGCTGACCGATCCTTACCTCCTGTGCTGGAAACGTGAAGATTGTGAATTGGTTCGTGCCGAGCTGCTTCTCTCTTAAAACGCCAGTCGGCCATCTTATGACCAAGTTTCCCACAATTGTGACACTTGATGTATGCAAATTGTTTGACCCTTTTTGCTGCCGGAGCAGATGAATTATCAGTAGAACACTGACCCTGTCGTACGTCAAATGAAAACGCCTTCAATTCTTGATGCAGCTCGTTGCGCGTCTTAATGTCCTTTGTAAACACGAAGCGCCGCAGTCTCTTGTCAACTCCAGCGGTATGCGCCAAAACAACAGAAACGGCTATTTGTTCCACGGTCAATGATTTCCATCTGGACATAAGCGAAGTGACAATTCTGCTTCCATACAACGAAAGGCATTTTCCAACATTTGGGCGCCCATTTAGCAGATTCATAACGGTTGCCGCCAAGGTCTCCCTACCAGTAAAATGTTGCAGAAATAATTCTCGGAATTGTGTCCACGTTATGCCCGCAAAGCAAGTGTGCGACAGCCAATGTGACGGGTTTTCAGAGAGAATGTAGTCGACAGTTGAACACCAAGAGAGCGCGTCCGCGCCTGCACGATCAGGATTGAATTTCGGTAGTACGACGGCTATTGCGTAGTTTGATTGCGTACGCTACACAATTGTGATGAGCTCCATAAAATGGCTATTTTGGGACTCCAACAGCATTCGGAGGTTTTCATCAGAACGGGCCGAGGAGTAGTGTATCCCACTTCTGATGTCGGAGAGTCATTTTGATAATGATACTCTCCATTGTTTTCCTCATCCTCTCCTTGTGACACTTCGTGGACAAGACGTTTCCTGGCGCGTGGCATGACTTTCCGCTTCAAACTCCAAAAACGGACTGCCGCCGCAGTTCTTTTCTAATTGCGATATTCTCTTCTCCAGCCATCACTCACACACTCAAGCCTTGAGCGTACTTCTTTTTGATCTCCTTCTTCATCTACTTTATTGCAAATTTATTCTCTTTCATGCCCACGCCAGGCTACGTCAGACAAGAACTGCCAGCCAGAAAGTAGCAGAGGAACAAGCAAACAGTACCGTGGTTAAAGGCACAACGAACACGGAAGTAACATTTATAAATCATTTCCTTTATTTAAATTAAAAAGCTAATATGCGACATACATATATTTGTTTAGTGCCTCTCGCTCTCTCTCACACACCAACGCGTCGGCTTTGCCCTTTCGTACAACTGAGTGACTGGATACTATAAGATCAGATACTATAAGAATTAGAGCAACCAAACTTTTTGTCCAGACTCCTGTGATATCACTTCAGAGAAAGTTTATTTCAAAATTTCGCCACCCCAAAAAAAGTCACTTTAACAGCGACACAACACGTCCCTTCTCGTTTAATTAAGGCCCATGGGACACCAAGCCGAAGCCTGTTACGGATCCCAGACATAAACACAGACCTCCCATCAAACCCACCGAGGGGATGACGCGCGACGCGTGTTACCGAACTGGTCGCGAACATGCAGGAATGATAGGTGTTAGAAATATATTAGAGCTAAACACAACGCTAAACATGCAAAGTTACAAAAGAAAATACTAATTTCGGGATTGGTATGCTCGTATTAGTGATTTAAGAAGAGGAAGAGAACTATTGGTGGATAGTATATGGTAGACGGAATCATAATACGAGCATAAGACCCAAAATGGTTAATGCAAGGAATATTTCGATCTGCACAGCGGAATAGTTGTGCATAAAAATCACACTAAGCTTTTTTCTACGATTAAGTGAGGATAGAAGGTTTATCAAAAGCAATCTACGAGAGTTAGATGGCAGTCGCACACCTTCTTCCCATTTGAGGCCAGGCAGAGCAAAAAGTAAAAAGCTGTTCTGGACTGATTTTATTCGGTCTTGGTGTAAATTGTACTGAGGGTACTTAAAAGCAATTCCTTTGACCACCTTACACCAATCACCTTATTTACCGTGGTAGAAATGTATTCAAAAAATGTTTGCTTGTGGTCTAGTTTAAAACCAAGATCATCACCGCAGAGGATGTAAGAAGCCAATAATGGATGGAGCGATGAATTGTCATTACATTGCTGTACTACTATAAGAGTTGGATGGAGGAGGATGAACGTAAACCTGTTTGGTTCCTGAGAAAACTATCATGCATCGAGATAGGTAATTTGTATAGTATTGATCGTTAAGGTTCTATGCTATCACATAGCAAGAGAGAATGAAGAAAGAGAGCAAAATTCTAACAATTTGGAATAGTCTGGATTTTAAATTTTTTAGAATGGATGGTAAACCAAGGAGGCTTCTCATATGTAATCGAACAAGAAAATTTAACAAAAGAATCAAAAGTGTGTCAAAAACATTGTAAATGAGAAGGAACGTGTTGAGTCGCCGTTACCGTTATTTTTACACCCGTTCTCAGCCAGTACACATGTAATTTATGTGGAATATTTACAAATTTTATCAGTTTTTACATTTTACATTCTTTTGTGCATCTGTCATCGTAATTTACATCACTTCTCAAATCACTTCATTCTCCACGTAGTACATGGCACGAGTCAGAGTGTGTGAGCGAGAGAAAGAATGAACAGCGACTTGATCGCTGAAGAGGAGGGGGTCAGAAACTGAAAATTCATTTCATCATTGTGGCCATCATTGTGGCCATCATTGTGGCTATAATAATGAACCGATTCTATCCATATTCGGCAATCTGGTAGATATGGCCATTCTCCATTTTTGTTTTTTTCTTTCTTCGAAATTTTGGACTTTCGTCTTTTGGTGGGCGGAAGAGGGCGGAAGGGGGCGTGTCGAAATTTCGAAATGCACTAGTTTGGACGGAAAGTTTCGTTGCTTTAGGTCTTATAGTCTCTGAGATCTAGGCGCTCATCTGGACGAATGGGCAAAGCAGACGCGTTTGTGTGTGAGAAAAAGCGAGAAAAAACGATGCCTCCAAATTGTTTTTTCCTGGGGAGGGAAGGAACCCCTCCTCCCGAAATGAACGGTAATTTCTAAAGATTGTGTACCGGCGCGCCAAAACTTCGGAACCGAGTGAATTCGGTTTTAACCAGGTGTCGGTAGACACAATAGATTAGGTTAGGTTTATAGGGCTGTTCCACCGAAGTCGAGGTCACTGTAATGCCCACACTCGTCATGGGATATTGTCAGGTGGCTAGGGAGGTTTCGCGAACCATCTCGAAGAATCAATAAAGAGTATCAGTTGCCCTAGAGGCATGTTTGCCAGACTGTCCAGGTCCTCGTAAAAGGCGCCGCCGAGTATACGGTAACGCCTTCCCATGAGTGCAGGACGGTTAGCCACAGAGAAGATGCTGGATGCTCTCTATTTCTCTACTTCCTCGTTCCTGCAGCTGCGGCTAAAGTCAGTCAGAATTGGTGGGGCACTCTGTATCTTGTGCCCCGTTTTAACTCCCGTCAGTATTCGCACCCGATGCTTAGAAGGGTCTTAGTGCGTCTATGTTCATAGTGGGGTCAGAGCGAGCGGGAGATCTCACAGTTTGGTGGTGTTCCACACTGTCTGATCTCGTTCTAGCTCGACTCATCATTTGCGAGATGATGTCCCGTAGTGGCCACCGTATTTCGCTGACTGCGTCCGGCAATGGCATAGCTGATCCATTTCTGGCACACTCGTCCGCACTCTCGTTGCCCGCGATGTCGGTATGACCCGGGACCCACGTGAGTGTAATTGAGTGCTAAACCATGATCTGGTTTAGTGCATCCACCGTATCACGTACGAGTCTGCACGTGGTCTTGCAGGATACCAGGGCTTTGATAGCAGCTTGACTGTCGACGCAGATTTCTGAATACCAACTTTGCCGCTTGAAATACTGCGTATATCTCCGCTTGGAATACACTGAACCAGTCTGGTAGTCTTAGGTTTATGTTGGTTGCTAGTTCTTCAGAGAAGATTCCAGCTCCTGTCCCTTCGGCTGTCTTTGACCCGTCAGTGAGGATGGAGAGCAAGTTCTGCCCAAGCGCAGCGTTACGCCTCCATTCCTCTCTGTCCGGTATGTGTCCTTTAAAGTTTCTTTTCCATGAAAACTCCAAAACACAGTAGTCGCTCCGTTTGACCGTTCCACTTCCTTCCTTACGGAGTATTGTGGCGTGGCCATAAGGCGATGGCTTAAAGAACCGCGCGGCGGAAAGCCTCACCTCATACTTCTCTCAGCCTTGCACTTGAGGTAGAGGTTTATTGGTCTATTAGTTCCAGGTCCAAAAGACGTCCAGCTTTGGCTCTGGTGTCCCAAACAGCCTGTGTGGTGGATTTGCGAGATCCGGTGACCCCAAGGCAGTTGGACACTCCGAAGGTTTTCTAGGTGGCATTTGATGTAGGCCGCTTCCCACAACACCAAGCTTCCGTACGTCAGTATGGGTCTTATTATCTATACAGCATCTAATGGATGATGTGCGATTGTAAGCCCCATGTTCGTCCAAAGTCTTTGTCTTTCTACAGGTGTAAAAAGCTGCCATTGCCTTTTTCTTAATTTCCTCTGGGTTTCTCTTCTACGAGAGTTTGGAGTGAAGGATACTTGGATTCGCTCGATAACTCGAGTATCGTTCCACCAATTGCTGGTAGTTTGAAGTTCGGTATCTTATATTTTCCTGAGAACAGCACCATGTCTGTTTTTTTTTTATTGACCCCCAAACCGTTCTGGCGTGTCCGGCTAGAAGGTTCCAGAAGGTCACTTATTGGGGGTAGGAACTTACCCGTTACCAGTATCACTAGATCATCCGCATAGGCAACGACCTTATATCAGCTCCTCCCTAACTGGGTTCCATAAGAGAAGTGATATAACTCCTCCCTACATTGGCGCTAATCGTTCTGCTCCTGAGAACGATGTCCAGCCATCTGGTTACCGTCACGTATGTGCCAATCTTGGTCAGTGCGGCCGTTTTGACTCGGAGCACTGGACTGATTTTAATAGGGAGAGTTATGGAGGGTCTATTCTTTTTTCTACAGACGTTTCTGGCTGCATACTCTCCTGAGGTGATATATTCATCTCCCGAATCTGTATCACCAGCAGCGATCGTTGGCATTGGAGTAGCAAACGGTCTTATTAACATTTTTTTAACAGATACTAGATAATTACGATATAAACTAGTCGCACAATCGCAATACGTTCTGAAAGGGTTAGAAAATCTGGTGAAAAGAATTACCTAAAGTATTGTAACGATGTTCAATACGAATAAAATATGTCACTGAATGTCGTTTAGGAGAATTCAAATATAACTTCAAATAAGAAATAAGAGTCCGAAATTCAAATAAGAGATGAACGAAATTACTACTCACTTATAAGCGTACTCCAGATTGTCACCACAACCTCCCCATGTCCAATCGTCATGAAGCTGTTTAGGCCGATTCCCACGCGAGCAGCCACACGACGATAACTGGCCATCTCGACAAGCACGGGCTATAAAGCTAGTCACGGTTGCTGCTGCAAGTGCATGAATAAATGCCATTTCTGGTGCCGCTGCATCAGATACAAATATTTTAATTAGTGGTATATTAGTACAAGTACTTTTTTACAGGCATAGAAAAAAGCGAGAAAGAACGTACGGAGTCGCTGTAAACGCGACTCTACTTTTATACCCGTACTCAGTCTGTACACATGTGATTTATGTGAAATTTTCAAATGTTGTATCAGTTTTTACATTTTACATTTGTTTGCTGCATCTGTCATCTACATCAGTTCTCACAACAACACACGTAGACTGCACGAGGCAGAATGTGTGAGCAGTGTGTGAGCTACATAGAGAATCTGTGGCGACAATCATCACCATAAATGACTTACCCTGCAAGGGGGCGGGGAAAATCGATGCTGAAAATTCATTTGATCATTGTGGCCATAATATTGATCCGATCTGAACTAAATTCTGGTAGATATGACCATTCCCTACGATACTGCATTTTTTCGTTTTTCTCTATCTTCAAAATTGTGGACTTTCGTCTTTTGTGAGGGCGGAAGGGTAAGTGTCGAAATTTTTAAATACACTTGTTTGGTATCACAGGAGTCTACACAGAAAATTTGGTTGCTCTAGCTCTTATAGTCTCTGTCGACGCGCTCATTTTTACGCCCGTTTTTGTGGGGCGAAAAAGAAAAGGGAATGATGTTTCTCGGGGCGAAATTTTTAAATACTTGTCGATCCGATTCAGATTTGGGACTCATCAGATTTTTAGAAAAAAATTTTGCATGTTTTCTCTATTTTTCAAAATTATCGCCTCCGATTTGGAATGGGCGACAAACAAAACGGCTCTAGACAGACGGATGGGGACAAACAAGACGGGCTATATCGACGGACAGACGGGGCTATATCGACTCGGTTATTGATGCTGATTAAGAATATATATACTTTATAGGGTCGGAAATGATTCCTTCTCTATGTTACACACATTCACTTTTACCACAAATACAATATACCCTTTTACTCTTCGAGTTCACATCCCTAAGATTTTAATAGTAAACCAAAAACTTAAATAGCAACCCTCTTATTGTGCTATCTTGTCAATGCAGTCAACTTGATAACCAGAGTCAAGCTTTGTGCTGACTGGACGGCACTTCCTCATTCCATATGTAGTCCTTGAATATTCAATTTCTAACAAATCCAAATCGCATCCTGTTCACCATCTTCCTCAATTTTCATTCCTTGGAAATACGGGGGCCGCTATGTGAGTCTTGAAGTTTGAAGCGATCTTCTTCTTCTTTATTACGGCTATATCATTTTTTTCGACGTGATTAAATCGTCGACGTAGACTGCAATATAGCTGTATGTTTGTTGATCCTTCTTGACGTAAAAGCATGCTATGTTCTTGCATCTCCTGAAGCCTATGGCAGACAGAACTTCATCGAGATTTTTGTTCCAGAAACGACCTTGAGTCCGTAAAAGGGCCTTCCGTAGCTTAAAAACTTTTGCTGGATAATGCTTGTCAACAAAATTCTCCTGCTGCCTCATGTATACAGTCTCTTGGAGTTTACTACTCATCGTTTCCCCATAATTTACTCAAGATTGAGTAGTCTTCAGCCACTAATCAATTGCCTTTGTATGCATTAAAAAAATCAGAAAATTCCTTGTGCACATACTCTGTACCATTATCGCTTCGCACAGCTTTTATTTTTCTGCCTGCTTGGCATTCCACAAAACTTTTTTTATTATTGAATTTTAAAATAAATGGCTTTTTGCGTGCATTACTAAACAAAATCCGGGAGAAAGATGTCGTAAATAGATGTCAGAAAATAGCAATTTCCACCGATCGAGTTTACATCCATTGGGCCACACACATCCGTATGCAATAGCTCAAACACTTGCTTCGTTGTACGATTTAACTTCTGTTGAAACGGCAATGCACATATTTTTGCTGACAATTAATTTCATGCTATCAACGTTCATGCCATGAACTAGCTGCTTTCAGCTGTTTTAAATCTTCGAAATTAAGGTGGCCAAACCAATTATGCCAATTCAGTGTAGGCGAAATTTTCAGACCCGGATGAAGAGATTAATTTTTTTGTAGCAAACATTATCGATATTTCTTTCTCAACATAGTTTGTGATGTTGCATGTGTGATGTTGCGCCACTATCTAGTATATACACTAGTATATTGTATTTGTGGTAAGAGTGGATGTGTGTAACATACAAAAGGAATCGTTTACGACCCCATAAAGTATATATATTCTTGATCAGCATCAATAACCGAGTCGATATCGCCATGTCTGTCTGCCTGTCTGTCCGTCTTTCTGTCCGTCCGTCTTGTTTGTCGCACATTGCTCGGCATCCACCTGTGACATCCAGAATTTTGAAGATAACAGAAAACTAAATTAACAGAATCATAGAGAATGACCATATCTATACGAGGCCCAAATCTGAATCGGATCGGATTATTAGTATAGCCACAATGGAGAAAACCATTTCAAACGAGAAAGGACGTGTTGTGTCGCTGTTAAAGCGACATTACTTTTATACCCGTACTCAGTCAGTACACATGTGATTTACATACATACATGTGTGGAATTTTAAAGTATTTAATGATTTTTTTACATTTTACATTTTAAATTTTTAAATTTTACATTTTTTCCTGCATCTGTCATCTGTCACTTCTAACATCTACAGGGTGGTCACTTGAAAATCAACAACACACAATATTGATCCGGTCGTAAGCAACCTGGTAGATATGATCATTTTCTATGATACTGAATTTTTCGTTTTTTCCTATCTTCAAAAATGTGAAATTTCATCTTTTGGGGTGGCGGTGCGAAATTTTGAAATACACTTGTCTTGGTTTGGTGTTATAGGAGTCAGGACAGAAAGTTTGGTTGTTCTAGCTCTTATAGACTCTAAAATCCAGGCGACACAAAATACGAAAAAACAAAATCGACTCGTTGTGTGAGTGCGAGCGAGAGGGAACGATATTTTTCGAAATGATTTTCTCTATTGTGGCTATATTAATGATCCGATCCGATTCAAATTTGGGCCCCTGATATACATATATGGTCTTTCTCTACGATTCTGCTTTTTTATACCCGTACTCGAAGAGTAAAATGGTATATTGTATTTGTGGTAAAAGTGGATGTGTGTAACACACAGAAGGAGGCGTTTCCGACCCCATAAAGTATATATATTCTTGATCAGCATCAAAAGCCGAGTCGATATAGCCATGTCTGTCCGTCCGTCTGTCCGTCTTGTTCGTCGCCCATTGCTCGAAGGCTAAAAGAGATAGAGCACTCAAATTTTTTAAAAATACTGATTTCAAAATATCTCCCGCCCAAAAATATTTCAAAAGGGCGCCCATCACTTTGGCGTCCACAATTTTGAACATAGTGGCGTCCAAAAATGCAGAATCATAGAGACAGCCCATATCTACCAGGGCCCCAAATCTGAATCGGATCGGATCATTAATATAGCCACAATAGAGGAAAATATACGAAAAAACTTCTCTCCCTCTCTTTCGCACTCACACAAAATCGAGACGATTTGGTTTTGTATTTTGTGTAGCCTGGATCTCAGAGACTATAAGAGCTAGAGTAACCAAACTTTTGGCCAAGACTCCTGTGATACCAAACCTGAACAAGTGTATTTCAAAATTTCGCCCCGCCCCCTTTCGCCCCCACAAAAAGACGAAAATCCACAATTTTTAAGATAGAAAAAACCAAAAATGCAGTATCATAGGAAATGATCATATCTACCGGATTCCCGATGGTTCAGACGGATCATTATTGTAGCCACAATGATCAAATGAATTTTCAGCAGCGGGAATACCCCGCGCCGTTCAGTGCTTCCCCTCGCCCGATTGCTGCGTAAGTCCGTTATTGGGGTTGATTGTCGCAGCAGATTCTCTCACACACACACTCACGCTCAAACATGCTGCCTCGTGCAGTGTACGTGTGTTGTTGTGAGAACTGATGTAGATGATGTAGATGTAGATGTCGATGACAGATGTAGCAAAAATTTAAAATGTAAAACTGATAAAACATTTTAAAATTCCACATAAATCACTGAGTACGGGTATAAAAGTAGAGTCGCGTTCGAAGCGACTCCGTACGTTCTTTCTCGTTCGTTTTCTGTTATATTCAAAATTGAAGGCGCCACAGATGTGCGCCCCTTGTGGGGGCCGAAAGTGGGCGGGACGAAATTTTGAAATACAGTTGTAGAAGTGAGATAGCAAATCAGTCTGGAAAAAATATATATACAATACATATATGAAATTCCAAAATTTGGAAGATAGGTAAAAACGATAAATGCAGTATCGTAGAGAATGATCATATCTAACAGATTCCAGAATCTGGTTCAAATCGGATCATTATTATAGCCACAATGTTAACATTAATTTTCAGCAGCAAGCCCCCCTCCCCACGCAAAAAAAAATGGTTATGTAATGGTGATAGCCGCTAGTGATACTCTCTCTTGCTCACACACTGCTCCCACTCTCTGCCTCGTGCAGTGTACGTGTGTTGTTGGGAGAAGTGATGTAGATGTAGATGACAGATGCAGCAAAAAAAATAAAATGTAAAAACTGATAACACATTGTGAAATTCCACATAAATATTACCGACTGAGTACGGGTATAAAAGTAGTGTCGCGTTAACGGCGACACCACACTTTTTTCTCGTTTCTAGTGCCTTCTATCAATTTTACTTTAATAGCTTCAAATTTTAGGTCGGCACGCGTCTTAATCGCGACTACAAAATTGTCCCATGTATTGGGCCTTTAAGGTATTTAAGGTTATGTACTTTCTGATCTAATTTATTCCATTCCTCGGCATCTAGTTTATTTATTACGAGAATTCCACACACTTCATCCGTGCAGTGAACGCGTGTTGTTATGAGAAGTGATGTTCATGTAGATGACACATGCAGCAAAAACATGTAAAATGTAAAAACTGATCAAATATTTCCAAAATTCCACTTGTGTACTCACAGAGTACAGGTATAAAACTCATGTCGCGTTAACGGCGACTCAGCACGCTCCTTCTCGTTTCGTTCTCTCGTTCTCGTTTTTCACAGGCACACATCAGAAATTTGTGTTGGAGAAGGCTGACACATGTTTAAGGGAACTCACTGATAGCGTTTCCTCGCATATTTGTGACATTAAATCGCTTGAAAGCAAGGCAGAAGTGGCGAACTGTATTCTCGAATAGCCACTCCGAATATATGAGTCAATAAGTGCCATGTTGTAAGAAATTATATAGATTTTTGGAATAATATGTCGAACGCTTGAAAATACAGATCAATCCATGCAAGTAAGAAACCGTGACCGTGAGTTTGCATCGTAAAAAGTCGTTCGTAGCAGCGAGCGGTCGTGTTTTTTTTGTGCGCGGACCATACATTTGCCAATTTTCAATGGTGTCAATTCTATCGCCGAATGATCATCGCATGGAAGTCAAAAGGCAATTGCCTACGAAAGAACCTGCCGCACTTGCCGATCGAATCTCCAATCTTTTGCATTTCATTGGTCAAACAGTTGCAGTCCAATCTGCTGCTCCAATTGAATCGTCACAAGCACAACCAAGGCGTGCCATGGTTGCATATTCGCTCTCCTTGCCACTTATATCCCACAGTCCAACAGCTTTGGAACTTTCGTCCCATGTCGCAGATTTTTTGACTTCGGTTCACAATTGCATTTCGTAACTTGTCGACTAGCTAATCAGCTAAAACTTCTGTGCTTCTGTCTCTAGCATGGAAGATACTAGCTTCCCAACTGAAGGTATCTCGGTGAGTCGCAACCCGATCTTCGAATTACAGCAATCACAGCACTCGGCTCGATGAGTTGGTTCGTCAATTTGGGTGGAGGTGGAGCACATCTTTGAACCGATCGCTAGGGCAACAAAGAAGGAGCATCACTGTGAGGAACACTTCGTCAACCATCAGACTCGCTTACCTTTAAGGAAGCGATTCGTACTTGCAAGCACAGCGGCGATTGGAAAATTTAGTGCGAAAGTTCGTGCGTAATTCAGCTCTTTATGCAAAATATACGTCATTTGTGAAGGAATATCTGCCCTCGATCACATATCTCGGGTGCACAATGAAGATAGGCACAAGTGTAGATATTTCTTGCCGCATCATTACGTCATCAAAGAGGACAGCTCCACGACAAAGCTGAGAGTCGTATTATACGGCTCTGCAGCTACCACATCTGTTTTCTCGTTATGTCTCTGCTTATGTCAAGTCCCACCATTCACGCTAAGCTGGTTTGCATTTTCGTGTTTGCACATTTTCCATTGCTCTTACTGTTGATATGTGTCAAATCGAATGGCTTATCTCAATGCTCTATTGACGACAACATACAGATTTTCAAACTAAACACTGTCACCTATGGGAATAAGCCTGCATGGTTGTTAGCTATTCGAGCTACATATGCATCAGCTTGCTTGGATGAGTCGTCTTCTTATCCATTGGGTTTGGAAACCATTAAACAGGACTTACGAAGACGATATGGTATTTGGAGGAAATTCAGTCAAGGAAGTGCTTGACATTACGCATCAAACTACGGATCTTCTTGGTCGAGGCAAAATTCAATTGAGGAAATGGTGTTCCTACTCTCCTGATTTTTTTCGTGAAGTCCTAGAGGCCAAAAGGAAAAGTTTTCTGAAGCTCGATAATGGCGGCGATGTCACCAAGTCGCTTAGATTCAAATCGGTGTTGGCAAGAACACTAAGAGTTCGGTGTTGTCAACCGTTGCACGGTGCTATGATGCTATGGAACCTACATTGACTAGAGTGAAAATCATTATGCAGCGCAACTGGAGAGACAAGCTGCATCGGGATGAAAGACTACCGCCTTTGCAATCGGCTTAGACTGAGTTCTGCAAGGACTTCGCTTCTGTGGGTCACACTACGTGCTTCAACATAAATCACGGTTTGAATTGCATGCCTTTTGTGCCCAGTCTCCAGCCTATTCGTTTAAGGAGAGTGCTGCTGAGGTTCTTTTGCTCTGTTCGAAAGCTAGAGTTGCCTCACTGAAAAACCTCAGGGTTCCTAAGCTTGAGCAGCGCCTTAGGAGCTCTTTCAACCTATTCTGTCGATGAATGAACGTTCATTCTTGGAAGGCGAATTAAGTTACTGACCTGAACGTTGCGTTAGTATGGATCGACTTCGCCCTTCTTAATCAAACCAGGAAAGGAAGGCAGCCCGTGAAACGAATCGGTTGGCAATGCGAAATCTTCGAGCAAACATTAGAGATCAACAAGTAGATACAAGAATAAATATATCAAGTACTTATTTGAATCGAGCAGCGTTTCGATACGATTGCAGCATTGATTACGGCGTGCATACTAGCATTTTGAGGGGAAACGCCAGGATTGTGTTGCCTTAGTGGGTAAGTAAAACTGCCATTATTGATTCCTCCACCAAAAACATTGCAACCCGAATCACGACATTTTTTAGTAGAGGTGTAGCAACAGAAAATTAACTTCTTCATCCTGTCTATAATAATGATCTGATCTGATAAGACTCTGAGAACTAGGCGCTCAACAAGACTGAAAGACGAGGCACGGACAGACAGACATGAATATATCGACTCGGCTATTGAAAAATAATATATATACTTTATGGGGTCGGAAACGATTCCTTTACTGCGTTACACACATCCAATTTTACCACAAATCTAATATACCCCTAAACTCTTTTTAGTGCGTGTACAAGAAATATCTTATAAATACTTTTGCTTGAAACCACAAAACTTTCTTGTTTGATAAACAATCAATCTATAAAATGCAAATCTATTTCATAACGAGAAGGGACGTGTTGAGTCGCTGATAACGCGACTCTACTTTTATACCCGTACTCAGTCAGTACACATGTAATTTATGTGGAATTTCATAAAAATTTTATCATTTTTTACATTTTACGAGGGCCGTCCCAGAAATAGCCGACCTAAAACACAACAATTTGTATATATAGTATATATATTTTTTTTTTCAACATAGGATCCATTTAGGCCGATACACTTTTCCCAGTGATGTTCAATAGCTTCGATACCTGAAGCTCTTCAAAATATGCATTAACCTCGGACTCCACCTCTTCATTGTTGACAAGTGTTTTTCCTCCGAGCCATTTTTTCAAGTTTGGAAATAAGAAATAATCAGAGGGAGCTAAGTCTGGCGAATAAGGGGCGTGAGGTAGCAATTCAAATTTTAATTCATTAATTTTAGCCATTGAAACGGCAGAGGTGTGAACCGGCGCATTGTCATGATGAAAAAATACTTTCTTTTTCGGTAAAGGCGGGCGTTTTTCCTGGATTTCAATTTTTGAGATAGTCAATATAAATGATCTCAGGTATATAATGATGGACCCATGTTTCATCCATGGTTATAAATCGGCGCAAAAATTCGGATTTATTTTTCCTAAAAATTGCCAAGCACATGATGGAAACATCCTCACGACGCTGTTTTTGTTCTAAAGTCAGCAAACGCGGCACCCATCTTGCGCATAACTTTTTCATGTCCAATTTTTCGGTCAATATTTTGGCCACAATTTCTGAAGTGGTCACTTATTTGGACGCCCAATACGATGTTCATCTTCGCAACTCAAACGACCTCGCTTAAACTCAGCCGCCCAATATTTTAAACGAGGGAGCTGAATTACGCAAGATAGAATCCAGCTCGATTTTAATATTGGTTGGACTAAGACCTTTTATATGAAAGTATTGTATCACATAACGATGACCAATTTTGTCCATTTTTGCAAATCAATAACAAGCGTTCTCTATTAAAATCGAAAAAAAAAACTGTGCAAGGTAAAGGCACCAAACTTCAAACTTCAGCTTTTAATAGTCGGTACTAATATTATATTTTTAATATTTTTTGTGAACATTTTCCAACACTACTGTGTTAGGTTGGCCATTTCTGGGACGGCCTTCGAACATTTTTTCCTGCATCTGTCATCTACATCTCCATAACTTCTCACAACAACACTGCACCGCAAAAGGGTTGGCAGCTAGCTGCAGAAAATTCATTTCATCATTGTGGCTACAATAATGTTCCGATCTGAACCAGATTCTACAATCTGGTGGATATGTGGTGGCGAAAGGGGGTGGGGCGAAATTTTTTAATACACTTGTCTTGATTTGGTATCACAGGAGTTTGGACAGAAAGTTTGGTTATTCTAACTCTTATAGACTCTGAAATCCAGGCGACACAAAATACGGAAAAGCAAAGCGACTCGTTTTTGTTTGAGAGAGAGCGTGAGAGGGAACGATGCCTTTCCAAATGATTATCTCCGTTGTGACTATACTAATGATCAGACCCGATTCAGATTCGGGCCTCTGATAGATATTGGCTTTCTCTATGATGGACGCCACAGATGTGCGACCTTTGTGGGGGCGGAAGTGGGCGTGGCGAAAGTTTGAAATACACTTCTAGAAGTGAGATATCACATCAGTCTGGAAACAAATTTCGGTGCTTTAGCTCTTTAAGTCTCCGAGCAATGGGCGACAAACAAGACGGACAGCAGACAGACATAGACTCCGCTATTGATGCTGACAAGAACTTTATGGGGTCGGAAATGATTCCTTCTGTGTGTTACACACATCCACTTTTACCACAAATACCTTTTACTCTTCGAGTACGGGTATAAAAATGGGTAAGTTAGTTGAAAAGATATGGGTTTTACTTTTAAACCGATTCATTTGAGCTGTATGTTAGTATGTACGTTTTTTTCTACTTCAAAGGAGTGTTTAAAATACTCACCCAAATTTGTCATAGGACCAAAAACGGTTTCGTCCTCAGTTGTACTGCAGTTCCAGCGACGACTTTTAAATTGAAATTGGCACTCCTGATAAATACATAACAAGATACGAGAGCGTATTAAATAAGGAAATAAAAATGTATCAAACGAACAAAGGAAAAATTATTTAAATAATTTAAACAATTTTACCGGATGCTAAAAATAACAGAAAGAACGAGAGAACGTTGTGAGTCACAGTTGCCGCGACACTTCATTTATACCCGTACTCAATCACTCTATATGTAAGCTTATGGTTTATGTGGAATGAATTTTTGAATCAAAAATACTAGTCATGTCCGTTCACCAGAACTATAGTAACAAATCACTGATCGTTGATATATTTGTCCTGGTGAACGAGCCCAACGATGTACATTTCTTCAAAAATTAATCCGAATTTCCGCTTGAACTTTTTTTGACATTTTTTTGACAATTTTCGTTCAATGCCGCTATGGAAGCAGCCTCATTCCATATGACAAATTTTTGTGGAAATTCTATGCACCTGATAAAATGCCAATTTACTTTTCAGAGCGGAAAGGTGCAGGCTCCAGCATTCACTAAACGCAAAATTTTTTTCAAAATGGAAGCATTTTTCTAGCCGAAATAAAAAGTTAACTGCTTTTTATAAAACAAAACGAACAAAAGGCACAGAATATGTGACTTATTGATGCATTGACATACCCATAACCCAAACCGACTCTTTCTGTTTAAATTGAGGCTTAAAATTTATTTAATCAACTATGGTATTTTTCAATGACAAACATTTTTATTTAAGAAATTTAAAAAATGATAATTTTTCTTGTGTTTTTCAAAGGTAGCGCTTATATTTTTCACATAACCAAAATATCTTACATCTGGCTGTAATCATCTTTGAGATTCTGTTTATATTTTTTACTTTAAAAACTCAGATACAAGTCGAAAATAATTACATCCTATGTCTTTTTACTGTTAAGGTATTTATGTATTTTTTGTATTGTATTGTATTTATGGTTGTTCATAAAAGTGCGATTCTACTTTTATACCGGTACTCAGGCAGTAATTTTGTAGATATTTACTGTTTTTACATTTTACATTTTTTTGCTACATCTTTAATCTACATCACTTAACGCACCAAAACGCCATTCTAGCTCGTTCTCCGTTAGAAGCCCACACTAAACGGGGCAAGACAGTGCTTTAGCGAGGAAGCATCGCTGAAGGGTTAAAAACTAATTTCATCATTCTGGCTATTATAATGATCCGATCTGATCCATATTCGGCAATCTGGTAGATATGGTCATTATCCACGATACTTTGTTTCTCGTATTATCAAAATTATGGATCTCACAGACTTTCGTCGATTGTGATGGCGGAAGGGGGCGTGGCAAAGTTTTGACAAAAAAATGGTGTCGGGTAGTGTAATTGGTCGATAAACATGTACAATATTTCGATTTTTGTATCATAGCCTATAATATTATTTTCTATAAACATATGTATGTACATATACATATACTACATACTTTAGTATGCAGCAATAAAAGTTACTTACATTAGTAAAATGGTTTTATTTTTGTTACATACTTACTTGAATAGCTGCACGAGCACCACGGCTAATCGCTGGCATAACACTTGTATGCTTCACACATTGTTTTTTCTGACCGTTGCTTAAGCCATTAATTTTATAACAGTTATTAGGATTCAGATCGATTTTTTCAGAGTAGGCATTTAGTCTAGATGTTGTATCATTGTACTGTTCACTAGGCGATACTAAGCCGTTATCGGTCATCTTAGCGACCAGCAAATCGCGTCCACTGGCAATATCTGCAGATGTCATCACAATATCACGATCAAAATAATCAGTTTCACGAGCCAGCTTATCAAATGTCTTTTCAGCAGAGCCATCAATGAAATCCTTCAGGGGTTTACGACCGCGTGGCTGAGAACGTTTCATACGATTCAGTTTTTCACTATCTGTTTCGTCGGATGAGAGAGTCGAAGCGGAATGAATTTTAAAAGAGTCTGGTATCTCAATGGAAACAGCGAAACGCCTGGTATTATTGATCGTTTGTATGAAAGGCTGAAATCGAGGTTGTATGTATTTCTGATTGACCTCGAAACCACTCATCACGCTCACGCTGGCGCTGTTGCTCTTCGCGTCGTCGTTGGCGTATACATTTTGGCGATTCTGGATTACGAAGACAAGCCGGGCGCTTTGTTGTGCGTGCGGGTTCCAAATTACCTGGATTTACGGTAGTCCGTACTGGCTCTTCAGTGGTCGACCAAGTCGTTGACTGTTCCTCATTCAACAAATGTACTTGAGGAACTATGGGGATTTTATCTAACTTTCTGTCCCCATCGCTTTGAGCAGAGTCATTGGTATCCGAAACTGGTTTAAGAAAAGACGACAAACTGTTTATATCCTCATCGTTGTGGTAATAACCGCCAAACGGCTGTTGACCAGGAGTATGTGCGCCCTGTGGAACTTTGCGTGTCGGCGGGGCTATCGGCGCAGCATATTGAAAAACTGGTCTAGACGGACGTTTCACGTTCGTTGTTGAACCAGAGGTCTGCTTATCTTTGTCCTTTTGCAAACTTGGGAATTTAACAAACTTCGACTCAAAGTTTGTGTTGGTTTTAGTCATATTATGCAAGAACAGAATGTGCTTCTTTAAATCGTCTATATTAGAAGTAGTGTCCACTTCTAGTTTCGTCGTTGCAATGTTGTGTGTTATTGGCGGGGCTTGACGTTGTGAATTGGAAGCTGCTACGAATGTTGATTTAACGACTGGAGGATGGGAAGAGGCAGATTCAACCCACCCAGGATCAGGTGATGCATTTTTTAGTGCCATTGGTACTATAAACTTGCGGTCCTCATCAGTTAAGCTAGCGGGCAGACCATTTTCATCAGTATCATCGTCGAGAAGTACAATTTGTTTTTGATCCATTTCTTCCTGTATCGGATGAATGCGGCGAGATCTTTGCGGATCATTTGTCAGTCTTTTAGTGAGATCTACTCTTACAAACCCAGTCTGAGAGTCTCGCAAATCTACAGGTTTTATAAAAGTGCCAAGCTTACGCAGACCCTCTTGATGCATATATGCCTGTTCATCTTTAGTCATATTAAGAGGAATACTTGTATTCGCCAGCTGTTCCTCTTGACTTCCAAATTCAATAAAGGGCGATCTTAGTCCCAGACACCTACAAGGAAAAACAACGCGTAAGTTATTGCATAGAAACAACATTCATTGCGACCTGATAAAACAACAAACAGAATAAGAATATATATAAAACACATAAATATGTTTGCCAATTAGTTCATTAATGCACAGCGCGAAGCCATCGTTGAACAAAATATTTCAATGCCAGCCACTCCGATGAGTCCACCCAATTATTATACGCTCGAACGGAAACTTCCGCCCCTTGTTGAATATTGATAGTTAATTAGCCGGTATATTCAACGGGTTCCAAGGGTTAAAATTTACCCACATTTTGAAAAAGAGTAGTTTGATGCAAAAACTAAACATGTACATTTTTTTTTTTGCAACTCTTGTATTTTAATAACGTATGGATGCAAAGATTTGTAAAATTATTACAAGAAAAAAAATTTGAATAAAATATTTACAGTGCCGCAATTAAGTGTTGGCACAGTTGGAAATTTTAGCTTTAAGGGCTATTTCTAGGCTTCTGGAGCATTTTCCAGAACCATTTTTATACTCGTACTCGAAGAGTACCAACTGTGCCAACACTTAAGTGCGGCACTGTATCTGCATGTACCTTTTATTTGCGGTGCGAGCTAATAGAGTGATTTAATCCCAAAATTATTTAAACAGAAAGACCCGAAAGACAGTGTTTAGCCGATAACTATTTGTTTTATTTGGTAGGAATTTAATGCCGTCAGTCATGTTACTGTGTGAGCTCAAGACAAGGCAATTAATCCTACCATAAATGATATCGCTAGTTTATACATACATATACTAGCAGACCCGCGCGTTTTGCTGCTTATTTATTTAATGTTTAGGAATTCATCGAAATTAAACAAAGATAATTTTGATGTAATAATAACAAATTTTATTTTATTTATTGCTAAATATTTTTATACCCGTACTCGAAAACAATTTTTTTTTTACCGTCGGTAGGGCAATTACGGCAATGAATATTAAAGGCCGAAAGTTTGCCGTGAGCACACTAAATACAGTTGACCATGTGAAATGCCGGATGCTCCAAATTTAAACCACAAATTTGCAACGACTGTCCACATAAATATAAATGTCCACATGCATATAAATATAGATATATAAATCTTCTATACTAAAAATTTTGAGAAAACCTCCGCAATGCGTGCATCAAATCGCATGCGTTTTTTTATAGCCAGAGAATGTGGCATGGTTTGCACAATTAAATTTAAATTAATTTTTATAAAAAGGGTCCTCAGGAATGAAAAATAATCAAAAAATCTTAAATTTGGTCTAAAATCGTGTGTTTGTGGAATTGTTTTATAGAAAATTTTGTACTTTTCTATAAATAGGTTCTTCGAAAATTAAAAATGAATCGAAAAAAATCTCAAGTTTGGTCTAAAAATGTATGTTTAACGCCTATTTTATTTCATTTTGTGTCATTCTCTAACACAACATTTTATGATATAACTTTTATAAGTTTTTTTACACCTTTTTGTGTGAACAATTTTTTTCCGAAAAAAAAAGCAATTTGTGTAACTATATTTGTGACGATATTTGTCGAGATGATTAAATTTGGGCCAGCGAACGCGAACTGCGAAATGAGCTATGGCTTCGAGGAGCCGTGAAAGTAGACAAGACATTACAAATCGCAATGAAAATAATCGTTTACCCACAGCAAGGTCCCGTTCAATACCATCGATAACCAATTTTTGCAATTGTGAGCACAACGAATTGGTTCTGTTATTCAAAACGTCGGTTGATCGAATGCCATCAAGGCGTTTCAATGCTCAAACAGTTGACGAAGTGGCAATAGTCATAGTTGGTGACCAATTTAATAATCGTGATATTGTATTTCATCGTAAAAATGAGCAACTTGACCGTGTATCCAAGACTCATCGCTGTTATGATGCACTACAATATCCGATATTGTTTTGGAGCGGCTACCATTTCAACATTAAAAAATGATAAATCCAGTAAACGGTAAATTGATAAATAATTTATGATTGATTTTTATGTTAATTAATTTTTAATTTAATTGTTGGTCGAGAAAGAACAAAGACAGTTATTGCTTTAAATTATTTGGCATACAGGCTGCAGATACGGCATAATCAAGCCATTTCACCACATATTGAAGTGTACAGCACTTTTCCACCAGTATATTCTTGAAATGTATGAACAAATTGAATCGGAACGGTTGAATTTTCTTCGATTCAACCAAGCCAAATTACGTTCCGAAGAGTATCATTTGCGTGATACTGTTAACAACGATGCTAATGGAAGTCGTCGTTTGGTAATCCAAAACGTTGGAACTATAATAATACCGTCAACTTGGAAGTCCAAGTCACATGTTCGCTGTTACGGTCGACCTCTTCATCACCTTCACGTGTAATCCGCAATGGGAAGAAATCTCGGAATTATTGTTTGTTGGCCAAATATCGAAAATCGGCATGATATTTTAGCATATGTTTTTGGGCAAAATTTAAATCACTCATGGATTTAATTGTCAAACACGGTGCATTTGGGTTCAGAAACGGGGTTAGCCTCATGCGCATATTTTTATTTGGCCGATTGAAAAATAAAATCGTAGTTGAGATGTGATTTCGGGTAAAAATTCAGATCGGGCATTGGATCCTAAATTGTTTGCGCATGATTTTTTATTATGGTTGCCAAACGTTTTCCAAAAAAAAATGACGGGCAAATGGCGTACGTTGAAGATGTGATAAACGATTGTTTGGGGTGCAAAATTCCAGGTGATTTCAGGCATTGCCTGATCAAACAAGGAATTGTTTCTAACTAGTGGTCGGTGGCAAAAAACCACGATGATTGGCCCACTATGTGGTGCACCACCGAATTTAAGCAGAAAAAAAAGGTGCACTGTCATGGTTCCCTCACGGGACACTGGAAACCCATGCCAGAAGGATGGGAGACCAAACGTTTTGCCGCAACTGTAGAGATGAGGAAGAAAAATTTGTTCTGCTCCTGATACTCAGTGACGGGCAACACTTGGGCTCGCCCTTGTTCAGAGACATAACTGATGTAAATGTGTCCCGAAAAACGATTGTTTGGGGGCCGGATGGGATAATTGTTGACAGGATGATTTCAGAGGGAGGGAAAACGATTGCCTGGTATCACAACGGGCCGAACTGCTCGGGCATGATCCCGACAAATACTACCTAACCTGTTTAAAAACATCTAATTTTTGGCGCTCTGTGAAAAAACTTAGATTAAATACAAATGTACGTGTTCAATTGCATAACGATGTTTCAGCAGATTTGTTTTCCAGACAACTGTTAGAAATTGGTAACGGCATACATCCCGTTGACAATTCTGGCTAGATAACCCTGCCACATAATTTTTGCACTTTTGTGTCATCGAAGGAATATTTGATTCAGAGTGTTTCCAAATATTGTAAAAATTTTAGGAACCATGACTGGTTGAGGGAAAGAACAATTTTTATACCCGTAATCGAAGAGTAATAGGGTATATTGTATTTGTGGCAAAAGTGGAAGTGTGTAACATAAAGAAGGAATCATTTCCGACCCCATAAAGTATATATATTCTTAATCAGCATCAATAGCCGAGTCGAAATAGCCATGTCTGTCCGTCCGACTTGTTTATCGCCCATTGCTCGGAGGCTATAAGAGCTAGAGAAACCAAATTTTGTTTCCATACTGATGTGATATTTCACTCCTAGAAAAGTGTTTCAAATTTCGCCCCGCCCACTTCCACCCCCACAAAGGGCGCACATCTGTGGCATCCACAGTTTTAAAGATAACAGAAAACGAAAAATGCAGAATCATAGAGAAAGACCATATCTATCAGGGGCCCAAATCTAAATTGGATCGGATCATTAGTATAGCCACAATAGAGAAAACCATATCGGAAAACATAATTTCCTCTTTCGCACTCACACAAAAACGAGTCGATTTGGTTTTCGTACAAATGAACGCCTGGATCTCAGAGACTATAAGAGCTAGAGAAACCAAACTTTCTGTCCACACTCCTGTGATACCAAACCTAAACAAATGTATTTCAAAATTTTGCCACGCCCCCTCCCGCCCCCACAAAAGACGAAAATTCACAATTTTGAAGATAGAAAAAAACGAAACAAAGCAGTATCGTAGAGAATGGTCATATCTACCAGATTCCCGAATTTGGTTCAGATCGGATCATTATTATGGCCACAATGATCAAATGAATTTTCAGCATCGATTTTCCCCGCCCCCAGGGTAAGTCATTTATGGTGATGATTGTCGCCACAGATTCTCTATGTAGCTCACACACTGCTCACACATTCTGCCTCGTGCAGTCTACGTGTGTTGTTTTGAGAAGTAATGTAGATGATGACAGATGTTGCAAAAAAATGACAAATGTAAAAAAAAATTTTAAATTTCACATAAAAACTGTACGGGTAAAAATTTTGAGTCGCGTTTCACACTAAATCACTCGTTACTGTCAAAGATCAACGCATCTATTCGATGAATTCCTAAACATTAAGTAAGTGAGCAGCGAAGCGCGCGTGTCTGCTAGTATATATACATAAATCTCGTGTCCCGGTGCTTGTGGATGAACTTGTCCCAAACGGTTCGACCGATTCTTATGAAATGTTTTTTGTATATAAAGCAGGTCTGCGAATAGATCTAATATAGGTAAAGTATTTGTAATAGTCATATTCCCACCCATTACCTTTTAATCGCCATTTTCGCGTTTTTGTATCAAGTCATTCTTTGACTTATTTGTCAGTGTGTTTTGTGAAATAATATAAACCTAGACAAATAGTCTGTGTTTTTTTTACGTTTTTTTGTAAATTTTGTCAGTTTTGTGTGTTACATAATAAACAGTATGACGCAAGGGGACCCAGTTGGACCTTCTAAAATATAATGCAACATTTATCGACATATAGTACTAGTAGAGCAGAAAGAAAAGTAGAAGGAATCGAAGAAGATAGCAAAAATGTGCGTGAGGGAATGTCGCAATTGCGTGAATCTCAATCACGAGATATAACAAATAAACGAAAATAACAACGACAATTGAAATTGAGACGTGGCCGCCGGTACAGAATTAACAATATCAGGGAAAACGAGAGGGAGGGTTGTAGGTCACAGGTGGGCGCGACTCTACTTTGATACCCGAACACAATCAGTATTCATTTGGATGTGTGTTGCGCAGCGAGCATCGGCAAACGAAAGCGAAAATCGAACGATCACGAAGGGCGCACATCTGTGGCGTCCACAATTTGAAGATAAAATGCAGAATCATAGAGAAAGCCCATATCTAGCAGAAGCCCAAATCTGCATCGGATCGGATCATTAGAATAGCTACAATGGAGAAAACCATTTGGAGAAGCATCGTTCCCTCTCGCTCTCTCTCACACACCAACGCGTCGGCTTTGCCCATTCGTTTAGATGAGCGCATGGATCTCAGAGACTATAAAAGCTGAAGCAACCAAACATTCTATCCCAGCTCCTGTGATACCACTTCAGTACGAGTACGATAAGAAATAGAGAGACTAAACATTTATACCCGTACTCAGCCGGTAAAAGGTTATGTTCGTGTGGAATTTTTGATTATTTTATCAGTTTTTACATTTTACATATTTTTGCTCTATGTATTATATACATCTGTACAACTTCTCACAACAACAGACAGTTCCAACAGTTTTATCATTTAATCTTGAAATGACGCATAAATATGGTTTAACATTTAAAGTAAAAATATTTTTTTTAACTGCATAATAATAAAACACAGTCGTTGAGACAGTATTAAAGGCTAAAAAACTGTTAAGTTAAACTTTACTTGCATGGGCGTACCGCCAATGCCAGGCAAAAGCTATAATTTCTGTAGCCAGTACAATTTGACATTATATACATTATTACATTATTTTAACATTATTTTAACATTATATAAATGTGTGGCACTCACATTTTTTTGCCATTTCGCATGTAGCATACAACAAATTGCGAATTCTCTACAAAAATTACCCTACTATGGATACTGTGTAACGGTCAATCAGTACGTGGAAAACAGGGAAGACTTGGATAATAACCAGGGACGTGCGTCGCCCCACAAAGGGCGCACATCTGTGGCGTTCAAGATTTTAAAGATAACAAAAAACAAACAGCGCATGTGTATATCAAAAGGCCGAAATCTGAATCGGATCAGATGATTATTATAGCCACATTAGAGAAAACCGTTTGGAGAGCTCTCGCTCTCTTTCATATACCAACGCGTCGACGTTACGCCTGGATCTCAGAGACTATAAGAGCTAGAGCATCCAAACATTTTGTCCAAGCTCTTGTGATACCACTTCAGTTCAAGTGTATATCAAAAATTCGCCACACCCTCTTTCGCCACCGCAAAAGACGAAAGTACACAATTTTGAAGAAAAGTGCAGTATCGTAGAGAATGATCATATCTACCAAATTCCTAGTTCAGATCTGGCTCAGATCGGATCATTATTATAGCCACAATGATATAATTAATTTTCATCAGCGAGCACCCCCCCAACACCACCACCCACCAAAAAACAGGGTCATTTAGGTATGATAGCCACTGCCTCGTGCAGTGCACGCGTGTTGTTGTGAGAAGTGATGTAGATGTACATGCCAGATGCAAAAAAAAATGTAAGATGTAAAAACTGATAAAACATTGGAAAATTCCACATAAATCACATGTGTACTGACGGGTGTGTACGGGTATACAAGTAGAAGTAGTAGTAGTAGTTCTTTCTCGTTTTTTAACAAACATAAGAATCTTACATCACGTTGTAAAGAAGTGTCTGTTCTTCAGTATAGTTCTTACTTCCCTCAGAATATGATCGTGTGTTTACCAAAAAAATACTAAACATCTTGTCTATAATTAAAATCCATTGTACCAGTTCACGTAAATATTCATAGCGCTGATCCACACAAGTTAGATCTTGTCTCGTCTCCCTAATCATAGCTATGTTCTGACTTCCCTCAGAATATGATCGTGTGTTTACCAAAAAATACTAAACATCTTGTCTATAATTAAAATTCATTGTCATGGATAACTCCGGCCGATCATTTGTATGTGTTTTCCAAGCAGACTCATTTTTATACATGAGTGTTAGGTACATGATGATCCACGAAATAAGAAATTTTACCGAAAGTCTCGAAAATAGTATAAAAGAAAACTATAAAATCAAACCAGAAAGTTTTGTTGAAGACTGGGGGCTATATGTTTTAGATGTGTAGCTTGAATTGAACATCATATGAATACAAGTTCCTGAATCCAAACTATCAAGTTTTACGAAAATCTTTTTAAAGTATTCGACTTTATTTTGAAAACGTCAGAATAACTCATTACCGAACGCGTCATTTGACATATGCACAATTTCAGTATTCGTATGAGCATTTGCCACGACATTTTGGGATTATTAAAGAAACTGGCTGAATTACGAACCAAAAGATTGGAGGTTATTTTTTTGACAGTACCCCTGATAGTTTATGGGCTGTTTTGCTTCAAAATGGAAACAAAAAGCCGCCTGTCCCCATCGCCCATGCTGATAAAAATATGAAAGAAAAATATCAAACTATGACAAAAAATTATACATAAAAAAACAAAAAATATAAAGAACAATGTGGGTGTGACTTAAAAGTTTTAGAATGCCATATTGGGCAACTATGTGAGGAATCAATCGGAAGCCAGACTGAAAAAAAATTTTAGTTATTTTGGTCACTAGCAAACAAAATGTATCCCTAATTTTAAAAAACTTTTAGTAACATAAAAAAATTAAACGGAAAGAACGGACGGACGGACGGACAGACTCTACTTTTATACCCGTACTCAGGATTTATGTGGAATTTTAAAATGTTATATCATTTTTTATATTTTACATTTTTTGCTACATCTGTCATCGACATCTACATCTACATCATCTACATCAGTTCTCACAACAACACACGTACATGCACCAGCATGTTTGAGCGTGAGTGTGCGTGTGAGAAATGCGACAATCATCCCCATTTTGACTGCTGCGAGGGGGTGGGGAAGCTGGGTGAAAATTCATTTGATCATTGTGACTACAATAATGATCCGATCTGAACAAATTCGGGAATCTGGTAGATATGGTCATTTTTACGATACTGATTTTTTTTTTCCTATTTATTTGGATTTTCGGTTTTGTGGGGGCGGAGGGACGAAATTTTGAGATACTTGTTCAGGTTTGGTATCAAGGAGTCTTGGCAAAAAGTTTGGTTGCTGGACCAGCAGTTCCAGGCGACACAAAATAAACAAAACCAAATTTTTGTCTACCTGAATAGGATCCGATTCAGATTTGTATGATATGGTCTTCATCTAAATAAAAGTTTTCTGTTTCTTTAAAACTGTGGAAAAGATGTGCGCTAAAGTGGGGTACCGAAAAAAAACTTTTCGTTCAGATATCACATCAGATGGAAAAAAAAATTGGTCATTGAACCTTCAACCAAACGAGTGAAAAACAAGACGGACGGACAGACGGCATGTAGCTATAAATTACATAATCGACGATACATAAACAGAATACTCAATTTTAGTCCGGTTTTGGTATATAAAAGAACATTAACTTGTCGTCAGACTTCAAGGGTATACAAACTTTTGTGTGGTGAACCTACTTTTAATTACTCCATTGAAGCTTGCAACGTTTACCTGTAGCAATTAATATATTTGTCTTTATTTTTCGATAAGATAAAGTTTCTTAATTAATTTGAACCCTCAATAATACAATATAGATCAAATGTACCCATATATTTATACCTCGTAACTATTATTGTGGTTAATATTACATATGAAGGAAAATGGTAGAAGGAAGCGTACACTAACTTAGTCAGATTACTGGATATATTCAAGTCTGAATATCAGCATTCTCCCCAGCATTAGCAATAGCAATAGCGAAATAGCATTCGCTATTTCGCCAAGTACATGAGATTGTACTATCAAACTATTTCCAAGCATAGAAACTCTATAAATAAAATGTGCGTGCAAGAGTTATTGCATGTCAGTTAAAAAAGACTTGCAGATTCAGCACAATTCTCAAAATGAAGGAAAATTCCGTACTTTTTCTAGTGAAATTAGCTTTTGTTTTATATATTGCTTTCCAGGAACCGGTGTGTGCCACCAACAACTACCTCTGGGGCGAGATTGGGGTCAATGACTACAAGCTAGCCAAGGATACAATCAAAAAGGCTTTTTTTATTGGTGTTGTACAAACTAAGAAATATGTTTTTAAACAGTCGGTATGTAAAATACCTATAACGTTAGAAGTGTCTATAAAATATCGTGTTTTTGTTTAATTGCAGGACAACCTAGATGCGTTGACGATTACCGCCATTCAAATCACAGACAAGAAAAAAAATAATGGAGCTACTGCACAACTAATGAGCGGTGGCCCTGGTTCAAAGGGTGCTACCATTTTATTTGAATCTAAGCGTGGCTATGGTATTGACGATGTAGCTGAAATATGGGGCCGATAAAAAATAAACAATTGAAAATTCACTTTCTCCATAATAAATGAGATACGCAGCAACAAAAAATGTTTTGTTTTTTGTTACACAGAAAGCAACAAAGAGCCGTTACAAGAGTTTCCACATAGTGTGGAAAGGTAGAATGTACAGAATTTGAGATATGCTACAGGTGTTGGAGACACAATTTTATTATCGAAGTAGGTCATCATCGAATAACAATTTCTGAACCAGGCCCTATAAAAGCGAAAGGCTGTCTTGTCTTCATCATCAGTATTCAGTCTCCCATCTTCAAACCACTACCACAGCTCACTAACTACTTTTCTAATGTACTTCAGCAGTGTGTTGTTGTTGCTAATTGGCTCCTATGTCTGTTTAATCAACGGTCTAGGCGGCAATAGTGGCGAAGGTAACGATTATACGTGGGGTGCTAAATTAGCAACCGATACCCTGATTGCACGCGAGGTCATAACTAAAACAAAGATGCTGCTGCAAACCACAACTAAAACATATACGCTTACCCAGGCGGGCACCGCCAAGACTATAAGCTATATAAATATAACGGATCTAAAACGCAAGCGCGGTGCAACTGCGGAGATAACTTCTGGCGGTGTTGGGGACACGACAGTGACAATCAAATTTACTTCTTCAAGGGGATCCGGCATTAAATCTCAAGTGGAAATATATGGAGCATGATCGAATAATAAATGATAAAACTCCATGGTAGAATATCTCACAAATATTAATGTTTTGCGATGATTTAAGTCATACACATTTTAAGTGTATTGAGTAGATTAGAAGCGGCTTAGTTAGTTTCTTGTTCTAATAAAAAAAATCAAAATATCTTATTATTAATTTTATTGAATACATTGAAGAAGCACATATAAATAGTAGAACGCAATTTTACGAGTTCATCAACATATATTTATACTGTACAATTTTATTGTTACTTACCAAATACCAAACCGCTCAGACAAAAATAATTCAATCGGACCATTACGAGTATATTCTCTATAACACTTAGAACATTTTTGAGACAAAACATTGTTTCGGAAGAAAAGTACACCAAACGTTAAAAAATGCAGTTTAATTGTTTCATTTCAGGGGTAACCAAAGTTAAAAAATATACCGTTAGCCGAGATTAGGCCAATTTTGTACGATTTTTGTAGGATATCGAGACATGTGAAAGAAATTGTATCAATAAGCATGTTTCTTATAGGAGATAAAATAAAGCAAATTATTAAAATTAAAATACATAAAACATGGAAAAAAATAGGTGAACATAATTTTTTAAGGAAAATAGTTTTACATACCTATATTTTTAACTGGTTTAATAAGATTACTTTTGATTCGGGACAAAAGTACATGTGGAAACGTGTTTTTATTAGCGTTTAATATTCTCGCTGAAGTCAATAAAAAAAAGGTAAATGAGTCCCAGTGTAATTTTTGTCGTTCTTGCGCAAAGTGATAATGATAAAGGAAACAAAAGATTAAAGATTCCTTAATATTTTATTTTACGCATATTGTTATTCATTTACTTATGAACTACAACAAATTTGGGAACTTGTTTTATTTTCCGTAAATTTCAACTCGAAATATTAGACCATAGTTGTACTGAGATTGAAGCTTGATGTGTACAAAGTTGAAACCGGGACCTCCAGAGTAAATTGTAGCATGGCCACCTGTGTTATTCGTCACCTGGTCGAACGCTCGTATGCCTGTTATGATTCTCCCGTTACCAATGCCCTGTAGTGTATGGAAACCGAGACATATATTTTTTGGAAAAGAAGCGCGAAAAAAGATTTTATACATATTTACACAAAGTATATTACAGTTTTTGTGCTTAAATTTTCATGTTGACTTGCTTTCACATATAAATTTAATTACTGGGATTCAGTGAAGAGAGTATATGTTGAGGGGTTCGAAAATAATTTTAGATCGGAAACACTGGATAAATGACTTCTGGTCCGTTGGGGTACAGGCACAATTTTTATATCGACATTATATTAATATAAAATCGTACAGATATATAACAGAAAACATTTATCCCTGGTTATATGAATATTTAAGTTTGTACTTTCTGAGTCATGTGATTTTTATAGTATGTTTAGTTGCAAACATTTTTGAAGTTTTTGGTCAGAAAATGTTAAGAGGATGTACTTTTTAATACACTGATATGTGTATGCTCTTTTCAAGTATGTTTCTATTTCTTCCAGTGTCCGAAATTGAAAACATACACACGAAAACAGAAAATCGGACAGGAAATGAATGTACATGAATACATATGAACATTTTAAGATGGTGAGTCGCGTTGATGCTTACGTTTTTGGGATATTTAATCTCATGGTCAACATATCTTCCGGGGGACGATGAGTTTCCCACATTTTCAACATGTAAAAGTTGAGCTGAGTTTGAAATATTTCCCCATGTACTGGATACTGCATAGGCTGTTGCCACACAACTTGTAACTACTAACAAACGCATTAGAGTCTTGTAGTTCGTTGCCATTTCAACGTCTGTAATCTATGAACAAATACTTCTTGATAAGTGAACAAGCACTATTAATAGAGCTGATTGAGCTTAGTGTTGATTTCTAGTAAGATGCTTTTAGTTGTTAAATTTTTTTGTGTTATCGGCGCATGTGCATGTATAAACTCTTATCAGTTTTGTGTAGCGTCTGCCATATGAGCGGTGTTGAAGCGCTTTTAAATTAGAACATTTATGACACGAGCTCTTTCAATTTATTGTACGCAACGGGGCTGCCGGTACCGCTGAAGTTAAGTTCAGATTATAAACTAAGTCGTTGTGTGGCAGCATGTTTTGAGTAATGTGAATTTGCATTTAAATTTGAGAGCCATTCCGTTGATACTTCATCACTTTCTCTTTGTCACGTTTAAGAGCTTATCAACTAAATTAATCGATTCATGAATAAAATTAATTATAGTATATTTTTATAAAAATATAAGTTAATAAAAATGTCTTCTGAATATGATAAAACACTCTATATTTTCTTTTAGCTTAAATTAATTTTAATTCCGTTAATATGACTTACATAACGACTATAAATGTGGCTTGACGTAAAAATAAATTTGAAATATAGTATGTAAAAATATTTTCTTTGATCTGTGCAATGACGTTTGTGAAGCAAACTACATTAACTACATTCCAATAGTTTTCAGAATATTTAGATACATTTAGTTAGTAATACAATTTTTACATAAAAAGTACTTACATCCATGTCGGCAAACCTTGCGATTCCGCTGCAGCATAAGCCCGTGGCACCATCAGAAAAACACATATTAAATATACAATCCACAATAGGCAGTGCATCTTTATAAAAAACTTCATTTTTAAAGATGGGTATATTGGTGTGTGTGTAATTTTTTTTTGATTGCTTATTTTTTAGTTAAAAGTTTATGTGATCAGGTGGTATTGGTACCGCATAATACATCCAACTTATATTTAAATATTTTTTGATTAAAGTTATTTTAAGGCTCAACTTAAAAGGAGCTCCAGTTGTATTCCATATTTATTTCTTGTTAAATTTAGCGTTTAAATAATCGTCCTTAATTCTTTTTACTTGTTATCTCTCCAAAATATACATTTGAAGTATATTTCATTTATTTGGTAGCTACGGGCCTTTCATCAGTGCCATTTCCAACTGTAAAAAAAAAAAAAAAAGATTTTTTTTTAATAAAAGTTATTAAATTATCCCATGATTCGAATAATAATAATATTAGTTTCTTTAAATATTTTAATTTCTCGCAGCAAGAGATTTCGCACGCTCACACTGCATGCTATGTATTCCCAACAGGTCGGTCGTACAGTCTTGGGTTGTAGTGTAGTAGAGGAACACGACTATTACCGAGCGCATGCAGTGTGAACGTGCGAAATGTATGCTTTAGTTTAGCATTGTAACCGATCTACAGCAGCGAAAAAAAAAAAATTCATGCTCTGAAAAAATTATTTGTCGTTAATGAATCAGCTATGGTTGTTGGCGAACCATCAAAAAACCAACCTAATAAAAGTGTATTATTGTGTTTGTGTTTCAAACTATATTGGCCCAATGTATTGCATATTTCAAAATGTTAATGCATATTGATACTGTAGTTATAGTTTGAGTATCGATTTAATATGTCGATTTTATTAAAATTTGCTAATGGTGTTATGACATTATGACTTTACTAACTGACTAGCTGAAAATATTGATATAGTCTTTTGGGAAACGTGGATGCGGTTAACGCACAGAAGGTAATCTTACGACCCCATCAATTATATATATTCTTGATCAGCATTAATAGTATCGATATAGCCAGTTCTCAGAGACTATAGGAGCTATAGCTACCAAATTTTGTATCTAAACTTTTGTTATATCACACTGATACAAGTTATTTTACAATTTAAGCCCGCTCCTTCCACCACAACAAGGTACGAAATATTGACCATATTTACCAGATGTCTGAATCTGTTTTATATCGGATTATTATCATAGCCATAATAGCCAAAAATAGTTTTCAGTTTCTAACCCACCCTATTCCAGCGCTACACTACTACTCATTATCTTTCTCGTTCGCACACACTCAGCCCCTTCTAATGGGCGCCCTCTAGTGGGCGACATATCTACATCCAAAATATTTAAACAGATACAAAATTTGAATATTCCACCTAAATCTTAAACTCATTACTGGTACAAAAGCCAACCGCCCGACCACAGCAGAGACTTACAGAGACAACGTTCCCTCTCGTTATGCATAAATTCATGCATTCCATTTTAAGAAAAGGAACGCTTCAAAAGTACGCTCCATTTGATTCATACAAGATGGATTGCTTTTGACTTATTTCGATAGAAATCTATTATCTATTATAATACGCTTAAATGCGCGAAGAAAAGGAAATAAAAAATCCAATATTAATCAAAATTAGGTTTCTGTCGTTAGATTTAATAGTATTGCTGTTATGCAAAAAAGTGTACAAATGTGCTGTTCCAAAAAACTCGAATATTCCGAATAGACACATCTACATTCGAAAAGAACCCAATCTCTCGCCAAAATTGCTTTTGCTTTTCCAATGTGAAAAAACACTACGTATCCATACCGCACCATCCGTTGAATATTTAAGAGAACTATGTTTATGTTATGTTCGCTTTAAAGAATTGGGATATAGCGGCGAGTAGAAATCTAAATAATGGTGAAAATTTTCGGCTCATGACGTGCCCCAACCCAGCACCCAGCGATATTTGCTCGTATGCTTTTTCGTTTTTAGCGCTTGAACCCATAAAGTATATATAATCTTGATCAGCATCAATAGCCGAGTCGATATAGCCATTTTTGCCCGTCCGTCTTGTTTGTCGCCCATTGCTCGGAGGCAATAATAGCTAGAGCAACAAAAATGTGCTGTCCAAACTCCTTTGATACCAAATCAAGATAAGAAATTTGCAAGAAATATTGCAAAATTTCAGACTGATGTGATATCTCACTCTTACAAGTGTATTTTCAAATATCGCCCCACTTCCGCCACCAAAAGGACGCACATCTGTGGCGTCCAACATTTTAAAGATAACAAAAAACAAAAAAAAGCAGAATCACAGAGAAAGCCCATATCTATCAGAGGGCCCCAGAGCAACCAAACTTTCTGTTCAAGCTGCTGTGATACCACATCAAGATAAGCGTATTTCAAAATATCGAACCGCCCACAATTTTGAAGATAGAAAAAAAAACGAAAAATGCAGTTTCGTAGAGTGTTGAACTATTAAGCGTTTTTAATAGCTATTGTAAATTTTATGTTTTAAATAAAGAGCCGAGGGAATTCAATTGGAAATACAATTTTATTAATTATATGAGATAGCAGCAGTACGCGTGTGGAGCTGGGGTATAAAATGCACCGAAAGCTATGATAATTAAATCCTGACTAATAGAGGGCAGGCGGACCGAATTGCCAGTGCTTCAATGCAAGAGGTAGAGAGAACGAAAGAAGCTCGGGCTGCTGCTGAGCCGAGTGCGATAGATAGAGAGAGAGAGAGAGAGAGAGCGCGGGAGAACAGCATAGATGCTGCAGCTGTAGTAGCGAAACGAGCATAACCGTAACCATAAGCATAAGCAATTAGAATATTTACAATACAGTGTGCAATCGAATTAGCAAACATATGTAGGTAGATTTACGTTAGGCTGCTCCACTAACTAACATAAAGATTTTATGACTAAAAATCGGGCTGGGATACCCGCGATTTGAGGGAGACAGTGCTATAAACTTGGGACGATGATTGATTCCGTGAGCGCTATCATTGCACAGCACGCAGCCTGATATGTTTTGCTTAAAGGCAACAAGTATGGATTGAGAATGGCTAGGTTTTCTACTCCTGCCCACCTGACCTCTCGGCGCATAGGTTGTCATAGCAAAATCCACTGTTTCCAACGTCCTGCATCGCTGCTCCAAAAACGAGGCCATGGAATCAGGTTGACGAAGGCTGAGCCCTCTAATCGTTCCTCCCACTTGGCTTGAGTCGCTGGATCCAGTTTACAAAGCAATACCTGCACAATGATGCATCCTGCGATCTGCTCAGGAGTGCCCAAAGCCTGGAACGCCCGAATATGAGCGTTAAACTTGTCTGATATCTCCCGAAGCATCGACACCGACCCATTCTTCACAGCCTGTAGCCCCAGGATCTCAGTAATGTGCGCCTCAAAGACTAAACGACGATTATTAAACCTCTTTTCCAATAAATCCAACGCTATATTATAGTTGCTGTTAGAAATTTCCAGTGCACGAACTCAAACGCCGAATCACGTAGGCAAGATCGTAGATGCTGGAACTTCTCAATGCTGGAGAGGTCTGGATGATTGTCGATGATGGTGGTGAACATCGAGTAAAAGTCCGTCCAATCCGCATATCCCCCACTAAACCTTGGCAATTGTATGGGAGGAAGGGGTGGTGCTGGCCTGCGACAAGGTGGCGGCTGAGAACCAGCAAACACAGAAGTTGAATTTGGTCCAGCAACCGTAGAATGCAGAGGCATATATCCGCTTATCCTATCGATTTCACGCCTAATCGAAGCCTTGAGAGCACTGGAAAGCGTTTCAAAGCTGTCGCACAATCACCTACGAATCTCGCTGCAGTCAAATTCTTCGAGTTCGTTGTGCAATGTATCTCGAATTGCACGATCAGCTTCTCAATCAGTTCCAACTTCCCCACTAGTGTGTAATAATCATGAATGAATTCTGCTTTAAGTCTGATGTTCTTTTCTCTTATTGTATCTCGCGTTTTCAAGAAGCGCTAAAAAAAAGGAACAAATGTTCGGGTTTTTCATGTCTGAAAGTGTAACAAAACTATTCGAACGCATTTCAATTTGTTCGATTTAGTTAATATTTTATGGTTTTAATGGTATATATAGTTAATAATTAATAGAGCCGCAATGGGCCTTTCCAACCTCGAAAAAAGTCTTTTTTAGGCATTGAATTTACTAAATTTGTAAGAAATTTTGGTCTTTAAAAGAGACCATTAAACCAAATTGGTTCGCTTTTGGGCTTTCCAAATTCTCAAATTTAGGTTGTTATTGGCCAACCCAAAATTAATATGGGATAAGAACCCCAAATGAATTCATTATAATTGGTTTTCCTTTCCATATTTGTTTCCAAAAATGGCAGAAAACCTTCCTCCTCCTCCATACTTTCCACTGTTCATTCTGGAGCTTGTGAAGCACAGATCGAGCGTTCCAGACCCATTAAAAAAAGCTCCCCAAACCATTGCGTATCCGCCTCCAAAATAGCGTTTGGAAAACATAAGTGGATCTTTACGCAAATCTCTGCAATAGTTCGGCACTATCTGGGCCGTCAAGATTACATTTTTGTTCATCAGAAAAAATTATCTAAACGAAAAATATTGAACAAAGCTGTCTAAACAAAATAAAGTTTAAATTTCATACCGAGGCCCAGTTTTCTCAAGTTTTTTTGTCGCAAATTGAAGTCGTGTTGTTTTGTGGCGCGGCTTTAAGAACGGGGCATTCTTTAAGACTCCTCTGACAATGCACTCAGAAATGCAAAGCAGAATTCGTAAATCTTCCCTTCTGCATACTTGTGCTTTCCCATTCTCCTACGAGGGTCGGAACTACAATTTTCGGGGTGTTATAAAATTTTGGGAAGGAGTGTATATGGACAGCCCCTTAACTGAATTTTAAACGATAAAGGACGTGTTGTGTCACTTTTAACGCGACACTACTTTTATATCCGTACTCAGTCTGTATACATGTGAATTATGTGAAATTTTCAAATGTTATTACATTTTGAAATTTTTTTGCTGCATCTGTCATCTACATCAGTTCTCACAACAACACACGTACACTGCACGAGGCAGACTCAAAATTTATGAAATAAGAAAGCTCTGCGTTTGAGTCAGAGAGCACATGGGTGCACGACTCAAGCTAGCAACGAGAAGGAACGTTTGGAGTCGTAGTTAACACTACTTTTATACCCGTACTCAAACAGTAAAAATGTGATTTATGTGGAATTTTCAAATTTATTATCAGTTTTTAGATTTTAGATTTTTTTGCTGCATCTGTCATTTACATCACCTTTCATAACAACATACCGTTTCGTTCTCCGCGTACACTGCACAAGGCAGTATATGAGAGTAGTGTGTGAGCGAGAGAGAGATTCAGTAGCGTCTGAAGGGGTGTGGGCTAGATGACGAAAATTCATTTCATCATTTTGGTTATAATAATGATCCGAGCGAACGAATTGATTTACTGCTAAAAAAAAACATTTACTCAAAGAAATAGTTGCATTTTTGGAAAGTTTATTAAATTTCATATTTATCTGCATATTTATGGATTATTATTATGGATTCTGCTGTGTGGGAGATACCATCTGCATTATAGTTGTGAGGAATGCCGTGCTGTGGAACGTGGGCTTTAAGAAGCAATATGATCGGCTCTTGGCCATGGGCACTCAGTTGAGCAGGTTACAGTTGCCGGATGAGTCTCCGAATCGCAAGAAGTCTACTCCGCAGTACTTGCAAGTGCCAACTGACTCACGTACGCAGGAAGTCGAAAAACTTAATCCGAAAACTCCGTCAGTGCAGCAGTTGATTTCGTTTGCTACTCCAGGGGCAACGATCGCTGCTGGTGATGCTGATTCGAATGCTGAATACATCACCTCGAAGAAACTGCAGCCAGACACGTCTGTAGCATCCGTGTTCGTAGAGTCCGCACACAACTCCGTAACTATCCCATCCATTTCGAACCCGCCAGTTTATGTACGTCCCGGACCACTAGATATTACCATCACAGGACCTGGGCCAAAACCACTGGGGTGTCCCACCAAAGCGGAAGTTTTTGTCTCTCGGTTTGTGCCTGAGCTCACATCTAATCACATCTTTTAACAAAAGCAAAATAAAAGCCGATGGCCTAAAAATTTATGTGGAGATTTATTTATTTTATGCCCGGGAGATAGCTTCTATTAAGATAAGCGTCTCCCCATCTCACAAGGCTAAGAAGAAGAATAGGTTCCTATAACTCTGCCCGGTAATCAGGCCAGTGCTCCTCATCGCAGTAGAGCGTTAACTGACACCCATACAAAAAACTAGCTTTCTCTGTTTTAGTTTTTACCAGAATGCTAGAGGTTTACGTAGTAAGTTCAACAGTCTTTATTTTCCTCTGCATAAAACTGTTTTTCCAGGATTTTCTATTTTCATTCTCGTACACTCCACCTTTTTCGGATATCCTTATATACGAGCGGCACCTGTCCTCTTTAAAAATTGGCGGTAAGGCTTGTTTTCCTACCGTTTGTATGAAGATCTCCCTAGTTCTAACCAAATGGCGCAGTTTTGCTACGTTGGGAATTTCCTCATACAAGAGTTCATGCTGTATATCCAAGCGCAAATTTGACCAAAGCGACTCCAAGAGCGAAGATTCCGACATGGGAATAGAGTTTTCCGATTGGGAGATGATTGACTCGTAGAACTCGTCGAAACTTTCTCCATCCTTTTGCTTGCGTCTATCTATACTTGCTCTTATATGCAGGTCGGTGCGCTCGTCTTAAATTGACTTTTAAGAGCTTGGCAAAGTTCTTCCCATTGTATCAGTGGTACACTCTTGTGGTACCGCCATCAGAAATTGCCATCAGAGGTACCTAACCTGTGGTGCCAAAACCACTGTTGGGAGTACCATCAAAGTGGCAAGTTGCAAGTCGCGCGGGTTGCGCCTAACCTCACATCTGTTGACAGTTAGTTTGGACGTGGAGCAGGGGTCCTCAATGCAGTGGAATCTCACTTCATGTCGGAACGCAAACCTGAAACCCTGTGCGTAAAGCTGATTCTTCCAGGTATTTCTATTTTCATTACTTGCTGGAATATTCCACCTTCCTCCAAAACCTATATAATCGAGCAGCACCTTTCTGCTTTAAAAACAGTTTCTTCCTCGCAATCAGATGAATACCAGTTCATATGATAGTTTTTGCGAATTTTAATTGGCCTGGAACTGTTTGGTCTTCGGTAAACGAGTTAATAACCTTGTTCCCATGTCACGACATGACTTTAATGAAGACTTGCTAGACCTTTCGCTGTCTCAATTCAACCATGTGAAATCTTCCATGTGACAGACGGACGGACGGACATGGCTATATCGACTCCGGATATTAATGCTGATCAAGTATATGTATACTTTATGGGGTCGGAAATGATTCCTTCTCTATGTTACACACATCCACTTTTACCACAAATACAATATACCTTTTTACTCTTCGAGTACGGGTATAAAAATCTCAAATTTGGTCTTAAAATGTCTGTTTGACTATTTCATTTCATTTTGTGTCATTCTGTAACAAACATTTTATGATAGATTTTGCCTTTTATAACTCTTTGTGTGAAAAATTGTTTTCTGAAAAAATTACAATTTGTGCAAGTATATTTTTTGCTTTTGAAAATGTGTTTTAAACGAACAATTGTGATTTTTAAAGTTAAATGTCGAGACGTCACGAGCCGTATCGCAATGAAAATAATCGTCTACGCTCAACAAGGTCCCGTTCAAATCAAAGAAACAATAATGCAATAACTGCAAATGAACGTCGTGATATGCAAAGTCTACAAGGTGTTGCGTTCGCGTACAATAGTGTCACCGGCAAATTATAATTGGTGCAATGAACGACCGTTGTCGCTATTGTCAGGTATATAAATTTAAAGCTAAGGCAGATGGGATGTGCTGTGCGAGTGGTAAAGTGAAATTGACTGACTTGTGGAGCCCACCAGAACTATTGAGCACATTAATTAGTGGATTGACACCTGAGTCTAATCATTTTTTGAACAATATATGAAAATGACATCTTTTGGCGCCACAAATATCATAAGAGACAACTTCCTTAGTAAACGGTAAATTGATGAATAAATTATGTTTGTTATATATTTTAATTGGAATTGAATTTAATTCAATTGTAGGTCGAGAAGGAACAAAGAAAGTTAGTGCATTAATTATGCATACAGGCTGCAGATACGGCATAGGCAAGACAACCACATATTGAGGAGCACAACACTTTTCCACCTGTATATTCTTGAAATGTATGCAAAAATTGAATTTTCTTCGATTCAACCAAGCCAAACCGAAGAGTATGTTCATTTGCGTAATCCTATTAACAACGATGGTAATGCGTTCCGATGTTCGCCGTTACGGTCGACCAGACCTCTTCATCACACTCACGTGTAGTCCGCAATGAGAAAAAGTCTCGGAATTATTTTTGTTGGCCAAGCATCGAAAGATCGCCATGATATTTTAGCACGTGTTTTTGAAAAAAATGGAAGTCACTCATGGATTTAATTGTCAAACACGGTACATTTGGGTCTGTTCAATGTTGGATGTATTCAATTGAATGGCAATTGATTCGCATATTTTGATTTGGCTGATTGAAAAAATAAGGCCTTGTCAAATTGACGCTGTGATTTCGGCCGAAATTTCAGATCGGACAGTGGATCCTGAATTGTTTGAAGTGGTCACAAAAATATGATTCACGGTCCATGTGGTGCGTTGATTGGAAATGCTCCAAACGTTTTCCTAAAAATTTGGTCTCGGATAGAGTGAGGAGCAACGATGGATATCCTGAATATCGGTGTCAATCAACTGAAGATAATGGCCATTCGATAAGTTTGAGAGTTCAAAATCAAGATTTGGAGATTGATAATCGTTGGGATGAGCCATATTCACCGTTATTATCTAAGATTTATAAAGCGCACATAAACGTAGATGTCTGGAATTCAGTTCAATCTATTAAACACATTTTCAAGTACAACCAAATAATATGGCTGTTTTTGGTGAAAAATATCTAATTTGTGGCGCTCTGTGAAAAACTTAGATTGACTACAAATGTACGTGTTCAACTGCAAAACGATGCTTCAGCAGATTTGTTTTTCAGAAAACTGTTAGACATTGGTAATGGCATGCAACCCGTTGAAAATTCTGGCTTTATAACGCGTCCAAATAATTTTTGCACTTTTGTGTCATCGAAGGAATACTTGATTCGAGTGTATTTCCAAATTTTGTACAAAATTATAGAAACCATAATTGGTTGAGGGAAAGAGCAATTTTGGCCGGAACAAATAAAGATGTCATTAAGAACAACGCATCTTTTTTTGAATTTCATCCCAGGAGAAGTGTTTGCATATAGGTTGATTGATACAATTATCAATCAAAAGATGTTGTATATTATCCAGTCGAATTTCTAAATTCATGGGATTTACCTGGATTGCCGCCATACTATTTACATAAAAAGTTGGAGCCACCATAATTATGCTGCGGACTCCACCACAACTTTGCAATGGTACAAGACTTTTTCTGAAAAAAGTTATGACTAATTTACTTGAAGACTTTTTGACTGGGAAATTTTGTTTTGAACACTTTTTAATTCCGGAAATTACGATGATTCCGAACAAGCCATTTTTTTAAAACGATTCCAATATTCCGATGATTCCGACTCACAAGGACAGTGGCCATTTTTGGTTTAAATTTGGAGCATTGCAATATTCGTGCTCACGAGTAGGCAAACCTTGAGTTTTTGCTATTCATCTTAATAAATCAAAAAATAAGGACAAAGCATTCCAAATAAATAAAATGTTATTAAATTTAACGAGAAACAACGTATTTGTAAATGCGTCTATCTTACGGTTTAAACCCGTGCGCTCGTCTTAAATTGATTTTAAGATGGCAAAGTTTTTCAAAAGTTTATCTTTTTACATTTAACATCAGAAATTTTTTTGCTAACATTGCACCAAAACCACTGCAAAAAGTCCCATATTTTGGCATTTTTACAGTCGCGCGCGGGTTTATCAAATCTGTTGACCTTAGTTTTTCTGAAAGGGAATAAAAGTGGTTCAAAACAAATTGAAATATTTTTTGATTCTTCCAGGTTGGTATTTTGTTATTTGTGGAAAATTGAAAAACCTATTATATGGCAGCACCTTTCTGCTTTAAAAACAAAGTTTCTTTGGCGAGATGAATACCAGTTCATTTACTTTGAATTTTCTCATGAACTGTTTGGTAAACAAAACTCTTAAACATGTCACGAATTTAATCGTCAAACTGTCTCAATTCAACCATGTGATTAACGGACTAAATGTTTGGCTATATCATTTAATATTGAAATATATGTTTATGGGGTTGGTATGTTTTATTTACATTTAACAAATATTTTTTGTTTCTGTACGGGTGTAAAACTGGAAATTTGGTCTTAAAATGCTGTTTGACTATTTAAAATTTTGTGTCATTCTGTTAACAATTTCAAATACATTTTGTCTTTTTTTTCCGATTTGTGGCAAAACTCAATATTTTCTGAATGCAAGTATTTTTTTGCTTTTGAAAATGTGATTTTAAACGAACAACAACCGCCAACTTAAATGTCGAAGTCAGTTTGTATTTGCAAAATATCGATGAAACTAAACAAGGTGATGTTCAGGAAAACGGAACAATAATGCAATAACTGCTTATGCAGTTTTCGTGATATTCTATAAACACTTATTTGCGTACAAAGTGTCAACAGCAAAACAATGAAACCGTTGGCTATTGCGAAATGGCTTAAATCCTCGTTCAAAATTGTGTTTCATAAAGAATTTACTCCACGCGAAAAGCCTGGTCGCAAACATTTGACGTATGCTGAAAGGACCAAAAAGGTAAAATTAGCATCTGAACTGGTCAATGAAACTGAAAATTCAATGCCATTGTTGTTGCATGCTGCTTCTGTATCGGCAAAAAATTGAAAAAAGGACGACACTTCTCTTTTTACTGCAAAAGCATTGAATAGCGAAAAAATAAATTTTATACGTTCAAACTTATGAGTGGTATCCAATGTCTCCAACTGTGCACAAGGTATTGGTACATGGACATCAAATTATGGAAACCACCGTACTTCCTCTAGGTCTCGGCGAAAAGCGCGCAATAAATTATACAAACGCGATAGGCTATCTCATGCAAGGAAAAGCAGCCGCCTAAATACTATGTCAGACGTGTTTAACAGAGCATTAGATTCTTCTGATCCACTTCTTTCTTTTATAAATCTGAAGAAACGCCAAAGCTTAAACCATAAAAAAGGCTACCGACAGAAGTTTTAGCTCTTTTGAATCTCCTGATATTGAGCTTTCAACAACAGGGCATGTGAAGACAATAATAATAATCAGATAGAAGAAAGCGGAGATGATGAAATCGAAATTTTCGGACTGGATACCCTTGGAGGAAGAGTTTTGGGATGAATAAATTATTAACTAGGTATCAAGGTATGGCCTCACAAGACTTAATATTGGGCTTCAACTAATGTTTGATTTAATTTTTCAGGGATCCAAATCAACTTTAAAATAAGAATTGCTAAAAATTCATTATTAAAAATGCATTTATTGCGTATTCCTTAAATATATTACATTAAAATATTTAAAAACATAATTGTAGACAAAAATTTGAAAATTGTAACCCTATGGTAAGGTGGGCGGGAAGGAAGGCGTGGTCCAACTGAAAAAACAAATAAATCCCAAATTCTACCTTTATTTTTTAAGTATATGTACAAAGTTTCATGTTTCTATCTTCAAAATTGGTAATGATGCCAAAAAAACTGACTTTTTGCCCATAGTGCATTGTCATCTACATCTTTTCTCACAAAACACGTACACTGCACGAGGCAGAATGTATGACCAGTGTGTGAGCAAGAGGTAGAATCTGCAGCGACAATCAACACCATAAATGACCTACGCTGGAATCATGCGGGGGAAACGCTGAAAGGGCGCGGGGGCTTGAAAGGGCGCGGGGTATTTCCGCTGCTGAAAATTCATTTGATCATTGTGGCTACAATAATGATCCGATCTGAACCAAATTTAGAAAGTTTGGTTGCTCTAGCTCTAATAGCCTTCGAGCAATGAGTGAAAAAAGACGGACGGACAGACGGACGGACAGACATGGCTACATATATCGACTCGGCTATTGATGCTATTCAAGAAACTTTTTGACGAAATGCTTAAATAAAATAAACTGGACCAAGGTTAAAGGTAAAATTAGCATCTGAACTGGTCAATGAAACTGAAAATTCAATGCCATTGTTGTTGCATGCTGCTTCTGTATCGGCAAAAAAAATTGAAAAAGGACGACACTTCTCTTTTTACTGCAAAAGCATTGAATAGCGAAAAAATAACTTATACTATACGTTCAAACTTATGAGTGGTATCCAATGTCTCCAACTGTGCACAAGGTATTGGTACACACCGTACTTCCTCTAGGAGCTCTCGGCGAAAAGCGCGCAATAAATTATACAAACGCGATAGGCTATCTCATGCAAGGAAAAGCAGCCGCCTAAATACTATGTCAGACGTGTTTAACAGAGCATTAGATTCTTCTGATCCACTTCTTTCTTTTATAAATCTGAGGGAACGCCAAAGCTTAAACCATAAAAAAGGCTACCGACAGAAGTTTTAGCTCTTTTGGAATCTCCTGATATTGAGCTTTCAACAACAGGGCATGTGAAGACAATAATAATAATCAGATAGAAGAAAGCGGAGATGATGAAATCGAAATTTTCGGGCTGGATACCCTTGGAGGAAGAGTTTTGGGATGAATAAATTATTAACTAGGTATCAAGGTATGGCGTCACAAGACTTAATATTGGGCTTCAACTAATGTTTGATTTAATTTTTCAGGGATCCAAATCAACTTTAAAATAAGAATTGCTAAAAATTCATTATTAAAAATGCATTTATTGCGTATTCCTTAAATATATTACATTAAAATATTTAAAAACATAATTGTAGACAAAAATTTGAAAATTGTAACCCTATGGTAAGGTGGGCGGGAAGGAAGGCGTGGTCCAACTGAAAAAAAAAATAAATCCCAAATTCTACCTTTATTTTTAAGTATATGTACAAAGTTTCATGTTTCTATCTTCAAAATTGGTAATGATGCCAAAAACTGACTTTTGCCCATAGTGCATTGTCATCTACATCTTTTCTCACAACAACACACGTACACTGCACGAGGCAGAATGTTTGAGCAGTGTGTGAGCAAGAGGTAGAATCTGTAGCGACAATCAACACCATAAATGACCTAAGCTGGAATCGGGTGCGGGGAAACGCTGAAAGGGCGCGGGGAAACGCTGAAAGGGCGCGGGGTATTTCCGCTGCTGAAAATTCATTTGATCATTGTGGCTACAATAATGATCCGATCTGAACCAAATTTAGAAAGTTTGGTTGCTCTAGCTCTAATAGCCTTCGAGCAATGAGTGAAAAGCAAGACGGACGGACAGACGGACGGACAGACATGGCTACATATATCGACTCGGCTATTGATGCTATTCAAGAATATACATATATACTTTATGGGGTCGGAAACGCCTCCTTCTGTGTGTTACACACATCGACTTTTACCACAAATACAATATACCCTTTTACTCTTCGAGTACGGGTATAAAAATTATCATTTTTTAATTGCGATGAATTCCTAAACATTAAATAAGTAAGAAGCGAAAAGCGCGAGTCTGCTAGTTGACTATAAAAAGTAGACTGAAAATCAACTTTGTATGCAAAAAACATATCTTTTGCATGGATGGTCGGCGAATGTTAAAGGCAAGACCCAACATTCAGTATCCTCAAAAATTAAAAAATTTTCCATCGCTTTTATAGTGATGTGAATGTACGTAGACAACTGATTACACATTATTTAAACTCAAGAAGTCCTGGAAAGTTACGCGTTTTGGTCATAAAGCACATAGGTTCACGACTCGAGTTGGCAACGAGAAAGAACGTACGGTCGCTGTGAACGCGACTCTACTTTTATACCCGTACTGTCAGTACACATGTGATTTATGTGGAATTTGCAAATGTATTATCAGTTTTTACATTTTACATTTTTTTGCTACATCAGTCATTTACATCTACATCGTCTACATCACTTCTCAAAACAACACACGTGCACTGCACGAGGCAGAAGCTAGAGAGAGAATCTGTAGCGACTATCATACCCATAAATGACTTACGCTGCAAGGGGGAGGGTCAAATCGCTGCTGAAAATTCATTTTATCATTGTGGCTACAATAAAGATCCTATCTGAACCAAATTCGGTAATCTGGTAGATATGATCATTCTCTACGAGACAAAATTTGCTATCTTCAAAATTGTGGACTTTCATCTTTTGGGGGGGGCGGAAGGTGGCGTGGCCAAATTTTAAAATATACTTGTACTGAAGTAGTATCACAGGAGCTTGGACAGAAAGTTTGGTTGCCTTAGCTCTCATAGTCTCTGAGATCGAGGCGCTCATTTGTACGAAAAACAAATCGACTCGTGTTTGTGTGACTGCGAAAGAGAGGGAATGATGTTTCTCGAAATGGTTTTCTCTATTGTGGCTAGACTAATGATGCAAAATTTTGAAACACTTGTTTGGAGCCATCAGATTAGAAAAAATTTGTATGCTCTATCTTTTATAGCCTTCTGCAATGGGCGACAAACAAGAAGGACAGACATACGGACAGACAGGGCTATAATGACTCGGCTATTGATGCTGATCAAGAATATGTATATATACTTTATAGGGTCGGAAATTATTCCTTCTCTATGTTACACACATCCACTTTTACCACAAGCTTAAGAGAATAAAAGGATCTTTCAGAAAAAAATAAGTTCGCAATGTTATCTCTTTAATATTGGAAATATCGTCTGTTAAACATTGCATATGGGTAAAAAGCTTGCCATACGGACAGTGGACGGGGCTCGTATAAAAACTGTGTATTAGGCGATGTTAAACTCAAGAATGGGTATTAAACTTTATCGAAATCTTAAGGAGAATGTCAAATGGCTTAAATCCTATGAACACACATGACCTTATTGACCCATGTTCGACCGGTACAAAGCCGTAATGAAAAGAAAATTTATCTTTTAAAAAAAATAACCTCAATAAACATTTTTAACTATAAAAAATAAGTTTTAAATTCGGGTTTCGTTTTTTTTTAATTTTCTAAAAACACTACCGTTTCAATGATCAGCTGGATTTATTGGGTATTCGTCTTAAGTCATTTAAAACAAGAATGTGGAATCCAAATGCAATCGGATTTTTTCTTGGTTCTAATGCAAATGTCACTTGTTTAATTTGAAAGTGGTGAGACGCAGCACTATTGCTGTTTTCAGCTGTAGATGACAGATGCAACAAAAAAATGTAAAAATTGATTGAACATTTAAGAATTCCACATAAATCACATGTGTACTAACTGAGTACGGGTCGCGTTAACGGCGAGTCAACTCGTTCCTTCTCGTTTTGATTATGAATGGCTTATCGAAGTTGTGGTTGTGCAACACACGGCGCACTGTATCAGCACTACAGTTATTCCCCATTATTCCAGTTATTCCCCATGGGACCGAACAAAACACATGAAATATATATTTGTAAGTATTGAAAATTTCAATTTAAAAAAAAAAGAAGTTCTCATATTTAACTTCTAATTTACAATTGACTCCACGAAATAAGTTGCAACAGTTGAAAAAAGGCCTTAAAATCTGTTTTTATTATATTATTGTTTTGTTTTTATGTCTAAGCAGATAGTTTAAGTTAATTATATGTACATATATATGTTAAAAATCTGAATTAAGCTGTATGTACTATATGTATGTATGTATGAACATACATTTATTCGAACCTAAAATAACCAAATACATACAAACATATGTATGTACTTTTTGAGGACTGGGTATAAGCCGGAAATCAATATTTAATTAAAAAACTTACATATGTAAATACGTTGTATTCCTAGGCTTTCCCGCCAAATAATAATGACCATGCAAATAAATCACCAAATAATTGGTTACAAACATGGGCACGCGCACTCACACATACGTACATATGTATGTAAATATGTACTACAGATGGATCTGAAGCCAATATGCATACATGCATATACATACATATGTACATACATTAATGTGTAGAAGCACACAAAACAAAAGCAGAATAAATCTTGTCACCATACATAAGAAGATATAGACAAAGATGTAAATTCATTTACATACATAGATATTTACCTACGTACTCCTTTATGAATGGACCCTTGCAAGGACAAATTTTTTCGATAGCCATCTCTCATTTAAATAATACATACATACATAAGTAAATATACATATATTTGATTTTTTTTAAGATAAAAGTCTTCATTTTGATGAATAAAGACGTCACAGTGAGTTTTATTAGTGATGTTTTATGTCCAGATTTAAATTATAAAATTTAATTGTGTACATATCTATCATGTAGATAAAATTTCACTAATTTCGTAAAATTTCTAACATAACATACCGTACTTATTTAATTGTATAATGTATTCAAATATATTTGTATAAAATTTATCAGACAAGCGTAAAAAACATTACTTTTAAAAATTATAATTTACACCAACAACAATAGGCTTAAACGCATGTGCGTACATAACTACGCAAAGAAATAAATGCATTTGTATCTGCAGATTTATTTATATGTTTGGGTGTGTAAATGTATTTATAATGTGAAGCATAAAACACGCAGTACATATGCATGTTTACATGCAGTGCAACGAAAACAATGCATTTTTAACGAAAAATTATTAACATGTGTAAAATTTATAAACACACATGCATACATACATATGTATGCATAAATCTAAAAAGTACATTTATATGTTCATATGTATGCATTCATGTTTTATGAAATGATTCGGGCTAACTTACATTTTGAATTATAAATTAAGGATTTTGTATATATAACATGTAAACTATTTAGTTTATGTGTACATACATTCACTGAAATACACTATTGCTTCAGCATAAATATATGCACTTAAATATATGCACTCTTTATGTTCATACATATATACTCACGCACATAGGCATAGACACATCCATACACAACAAAACGCGAACTGGATCTGTAAAAATGTATGTATTTATAAATGTATGTAATCAAAACAACCGTATTAAGCTCGAAGGAATCTCGCACGAAAAGAGCACACGCGATAAGGAGCGAGGAGTACACTATTTAAGCAATAGTATTATTTTATCCGTATTGCAGAACTCATGGCCTACAGTTTCATTTAATTTATTTAATAAGTATTCATTTAAACGGTCCGTGTGCTGGCGCTGGGTAAACAACACTTTCAAGAGCAACTTCAAACAACTCCTCGAGAGCGAAGTGAAATTTCAACCACCACTGACGAAAACATTTCTCTGTATGAGGGAGGGAGTACAATTTTCATTCGAGTTTCCCCTTAATATTCGAATTGAAATTGACTCTCGCCATAGCCGTATTAAATGGAATCACTGAGTGTGGAAACTCTATAATTAAGCTGACTTCTCGGCTTTTTGATTTTTAGTTAGTAAAAGCCTTTAAAGTTATTAATCAGAAAATTTTTATCGAAAATTTGTCTAATTTCTCGCCCATGAGAATCGAATGGGCTTGAATACCAATGGGGATAAAAAAATTGTTCAACACATTTTTAATAATTGATTAATATATACAAATGTATGTACATAGCAGAATGTGGCAATTGCTGGTTCCTCAGTTACTTTATGGAGAACAAATCTTATCATCTTGATTTTAGAAATTAATTTTTAGAAATGAGCGATATTGTCCAAAATACATATTGTTTTTAAAATCTAGAGCTGATAGGACATGATGGTGTTGTGAAATTAGACTTTTCTAATATTTCTGCGTAGAGAGGGATTTGTCTCTCATCAAAATATAATAAAAAAGTATTTGCAGGTAAAAAGGCCGGTTTCTCGCGAACACGATCAAGAACGGAATAGCAAAAACCCTTTAACTTTGGTTTTGCGCTCTTTGCTAAACCAATGAAAGTTTCTTGTCGTTCTCTTTTTGCATTCGTTGAGCCGAAAGTGTATTTTCGAATGTACATATGTATGTGTATTTGTTACGCGCGAGGGTCAATTACAATGAGCTGTATTTTTCTCCCTTCCTCTTACAAGCTTTTCCTGTGAGTTAATATAAAAGCAAAAACAAACTCCCAACTGGCTCGTTTTTGCTTTTAGTATCTGATGCTTAGTTGGTGAGCCCGGAAGGACCAGCTCTTTTGAGACTGAAAACACAAGAGCAACAAAAATTAGTGTTCTGCTCAGAGCGTGTGCGCGTGTGCTTCATCGTCTACTGGCTTAAGTCGAAAAACTACTTGAGACAAAATGATGGTTTCCAGCACACCAAGACAGTAAAATTGTAAACAAACAGCGCTTCACCCAGCTCAACTGGAAAGCCAGTTTAACACATATACATATCTCGCTCTGACTGCAGGAAATTCATTTATCTCTATTTTTCCAGCTCGTCAGTTACTAAAGTCCAATGTCCTTTTTGACCTTCAGGACAAACCTGGGACATTTTGTAACAGCTCTTTCAGTAATTTTAGAAAGTTCTGCAGCAGTTATTTTGAATTGAAAATATTTCCAACATTATTTTTCTAATGCCATGAGAATGCATTTGCCAATTCATGGGCATATTAAGCCTCGCAACAGAAATGGACCGGAGTCGCTACTATAGTACAGTCGTCAGCAATCGAAACACCGTCTTCCCGATCTCTAAAACCATCATCCTGGTCATACTGGCTCACGAGGTCAAACGTTTGTAAAGTAGTTCCTATGGTCGGGGTGATAACTCAGGGCTGCAAGGGGCTTACAAAAAAAATTTGCATAGAAGGACTTTCGATGGAATGGAGGCGCTCCTTTAAAACGGGGCAGCTACACGTGGGTGTTTATGCATAGCCTTCATTTTAAGGTTAAAACACGATGCATTTTCCAGTGTACAATTTTGCTTTTATTCGTTTAGAGAATGAGGGTTCCCTATGCTGCACCAGCTTTGTATTATCTTCTGCTTACCAACTTCAACCTTAGAAGGTAGATCTCGCCTCGTGTACCTACATTTTTTTTTTTCTTTCTTTTTTTTCTTCGCGAACACACTTGAGAATAACTCATCTACTCGCTTTTTCGGTCACTTACTCAGTCTTCTCTGTCGTTCCTAATTGCTTGTAAGCCTTTCTCGCCCCCGAGTTATCAAGAACTTTTGCGGCAAGTCCCGTTACTTCGAATCTCTTCTCGCGATTGGCGCGAATAACTATTGTATCCTCTTTGTGTTGGGATGATGAGTCAATCTGCCGCCTCTCTTCAGGAATTGCCATCCTACATCCCGAGATGCGACGAAATAGTGGCTTTCCGACCTCGTCGTCCGTAGGATTGGGTTCCCAACTGATACGTCCTTGGGAAGCATCGGGCGGATCGCTCTGTAAGTTCGTGTCCCTTCCTCTACGCCGGCGTCCCGATTGACGTCGGCGGATGTTGGGTCCGGAAGGGCTCACCGTTGAGGCTGGTGTTGCGTGGATGTCGTCCGCTGAAGATTCTGGCCGTATTTGAGTTGCCGTTTGGATCCGTCAGAGTCGCACTACGCATTCCTTCGTCTGTGAGCGGTCCTTGGCGCCGTTGGTCGTCAGTCGTCAGCAGGCGATGCAGCATTCCGGGCCGGTGGCATTAGCCTTTGAAGGCGGGTGCCGGTTCCGGCCATTAAGCCAGGTGTAGAGGTTGCTTTTGGCTCCACCTGCGCTGGCCTCCCCGCCAAAACATCGCCTTCCCCGGCGTGTGGTCTTCTATGGGGTGTTCGCACCATGCATTCTTGACCAGAACCATCGGCGCACTATAAGGGCTTTTCGACGGTTTCGACTATCCATTGCTCTACCAGCTCGTCGACTTGTGCGTCGATGTTGCGCTGCATCGCCGGATTCATCGGGTAGTGCCGGTTCTTCGTCGATCGGTCGTCCTTCATCTTAATGACGTGTTGGGCGATCTGGGATACTCCGGCCACACCCTCGAATTTCGGAAACTCTTCCTCCAGAAACTCGTCAATCTTTGCTTGTACGTCTGTTGGCCAAACGGTTGTCGGCGCGTCGTTTCGCTCTCCTCTGACGTCTTGTTCCATGTTTCAAGTCTTCGTGGTTGAGTCGTGCTGATGTGGTTTGACTCCGTGAACCTTCCGTCGTTTCTTTAGCGCTTGTACTGGGGTCACTGGTGGGCAGGGCTGCGAATCTCACGAATCTCTTCTCCCTTGTTTCAATCCTAGATGTTTGGGCGGGTCGTCCCGTGTCCGTCGATTGAGGACGGATGATGATGATGTGGTTAAAAATGTATCGATTCTATGTTTAGAAAGGCTACCACGGTGAACTCCTTACAGTTAACGGACAATTCTATGATCAAAATCAGAAATTTGATCAGGCAAAAACCGTACCATCGCCTTCAAGAGGAAGGACGATATACTTGGCCTGATGCCCTCGTAAGTCCGTTTGAGCCAGTTTATGGCTCCTTGTCCGGCATGGATGAGCTGGGTTGGGATGATACCGTCTGATCCCGCGGATTTGCAGGACTTGAAGCTTTTGATTGCCTGCCTAAGGTTCCGGTATAGAGATAGAGAAAACAGTTACCACGTTCCTGTGGTCCAAGAATGAATGTCCTTCAAGGATCCTCCAGGATTTCTGTAGCGTGTGAGAGGAGGGAGCGAGGTCCAGGACATGGGCTTCTTAATAATAAAGGTGGGATCGTCCCCAGGTTAAAGATTACCATCTGAGTGGTCAGTAAGTAGCTGAAAAAGAACTCACCCCGTTCGTTTGTTTTTTAGGACGTTGATGTGACTGCAACAAAGCCTGTTACTCGTGGATCCCAGGCAGATACGCACCCTCCTTCCGCCCAACCGACCGAGGGACGCTGCCGCATGTCGCGCGACGCATGTGCCGAACCGATCGTGAACATGCAGGAATTATAGGTTCCAGACTAATATTCGAGGAAAATCGGGGCTAAGCACATAAGGTCATAAGACCCGAAACCGTTTATGCAAGGAATAATTACTTATACACAGCGGAAGGTACAAAGGAATACAATTTTCAGAGGATTTAATAGGAATCGTGAAGCTTATGCATCTCAACAAGTCAAGGCTGTCAATGTCACCCCTGATCAAGTTGTGCATGAAAATCACACCTAGCATTTTTCTACGATTGAGAAAGCATGGAAGGTTTATTAAGAGCAATCTACGAGAGTAACAAGGCAGTCTCGCACCTTCACTCCAGTTGAGGCCACGCAGAGCAAAAAGTAAAAAGTTTTTCGGAACTAATTCTATACTGTCTTGGTGTACTTTGTACTGAGGGCACCATACACAAGAGCCGTACTCTAAAATTGGACGAACAAGCGAAATATAGAGAATCTTCGTTATATAGGGGTCGTCAAATTCCTTTGACCACCTCTTTATAAACCCAAGCATTTCCATGGCTTTATTTACCATAGTAGAAATCTGTTCAGAAAACTTTAATTAGGGGTATAGTTTGACACCAAGAACATCAACCAATGTAATTCTCGCAAGAGAACCACCGCAGATGGTGTAAGGAGCCAACACGGGGTTGGAGCGATGAAATGTCATTACTTTACATTTCGAGATGTAATATATTTGCACAACACCATGACTGAAAGTTATTGAAATCGGATTGCAAGCGATAGTGAAATGAGATTTCGTTATACTGGACGCAGAGTTTAACATCATCGACATACATGAGAACTTGACAGTTTGTAATACTGAAGGCAGGTCTTTAATAAAGAGTGTGAAAAGTAGGGGCCTATATGGCTGCCCTGTGGTACTCAGAAGTAACCTGAACAGGTGAAGAAAATGAGTTTTTAACTTTTTGTTCCCTGGAGCAAAGGTAGCTGGAAATCCATTTCAAGAGATTGTGAGAAGGGAATGGTCTACAGAGTCGAATGCTTTGCTGAAATCAGTGTAAATAACATCCTTCTTCATGTTACATTGGAAACCTTTAATGATAAACGCGGTAAACTCTAATAAATTCATGGTTGTTGATCGTTGCCTTATAAATCCGTGCTGATCTGGAGATATAGGTGATTACATACACAAGAGAGAGAAAAGGACGAACAAGCCGACTTCTTGAAATTTTGTATAAAAGTCTTAATTTTATGTTTTTTAGACTGGATAGCTCTTTGGTAAACCAAGGGGGCTTCCCAGATCTAATCGGACAAAAACATGGGACTCAAGAATGAAAGAGCTAAACGTTGGTTTTCCAGAACTTACAAGACTATATTTAGAAACCGAAACATTTACAGGACAGAGATTGGGGATGTATGAAAGGCCGCTACCATGTATTTATATTGAAAATGAAACATGGAAAACGGCCTATAAAAAGGAAAACCAAATGCCGTTTGTTTTGAACATTTAATTAGAATTTTCAGGTAATATTAATTTTGTCCATGTACCTTTGCCAAAATAAACTTAAAGGCGAAATATGAAAAATAAAAGGTTAAAAATGAAAAACGAAACGAAAAAGAGGTAGAAGGCAAATAGGCAAATGTTGTTGACGAAGCCAACAAACGTGGTGTTCCTAAAGCGGTCCCCATTTAAGTACTAACCGCGCGGGGTTAAAATTTTTTCAAACATTTCGGTGATCGGACGAGAACCTCTGTGTTCAGCGTAGTATCGTCGTTGGCGAAAGCCTAAGAGCTATACGTTGGTTTTCCAAAAGGGGAAACAAGACTATAATTGGAAACCGAAATATTTACAGAACATTGAGCGGGGATGTATGACTGCTACCATGTATTGATATTGAAAAGGAAAAGGAAAAACGGAAAAAGGAAAACCTGAAAATGCCGTTCACGTTTTGATGAACATTTAATTTGAATTTTCAGATAATATTAATTTTTTCATGATACGAGGATGGATGTGTGGATGCCAAAATAAATTTAAAAGGTAAAAGGTCCTGAGAAAAAAGTTGGTGACGAATTTGTATAGCAACACGCGGTGTTCCCAGCGGTCCCCATCTAAGTACTAACCGCGCCCGACGGTGTCTTAATTTTCGTTTTTTTAGACTGATCGGACGGTAAACCGATGTATTCATGGGACGAAAGAATGAAAAGAGCTAAACGTTGGTTTTCCAGAACTTACAAGACTATATTTAGAAACCGAAACATTTACAGGACATTGATTGGGGGATGTATGCCTGATACCATGTATTTATATTGAAAAGGAAAAGGGAAAACGAAAAATGGAAAACCAAATGCCGCTCACGTTTTGATGAACATTTAATTTAATTTTCAGATAATATTAATTTTGTCCATGTACCTTTGTCAAAATAAACTTAAAGGCGAAATATGAAAAATAAAAGGTTAAAAATGAAAAACGAAACGAAAAAGAGGTAAAAGGCAAATAGGCAAATGTTGGTGACGAAGCCAACAACACGCGTTTTTCCCAAGCGGTCCCCCCCATCTAAGTACTAACCGCGCCCGACACTGCTTAATTTCGGTGATCGGACGAGAACCGATGTATTCAGCGTAGTATCGTCGTTGGCGAAAGCCTAAGAGCTAAACGTTGATTTTCCAGAACTTACAAGACTATATTTAGAAACCGAAACATTTACAGGACAGAGATTGGGGGATGTATGAAAGGCCGCTACCATGTATTTATATTGAAAATGAAAAGGGAAAACGGAAAAAGGAAAACCAAATGCCGTTCACGTTTTGATGAACATTTAATTAGAATTTTCAGGTAATGTTAATTTTGTCCATGTACCTTTGTCAAAATAAACTTAAAGGCGAAAATATGAAAAATAAAAGGTTAAAATGAAAAAACGAAAAAAAGAGGTAAAAGGCAAATAGGCAAATGTTGGTGACGAAGCCAACAACACGCGGTGTTCCCAAGCGGTCCCCCATCTAAGAACTAACCGCGCCCGACGCTGCTTAATTTCGGTGATCGGACGAGAACCGATGTATTCAGCGTAGTATGGTCGTTGGCGAAAGCCTAAGAGCTAAACGTTGGTTTCCAGAACTTACAAGACTATATTTAGAAACCGAAACATTTACAGGACAGAGATTGGGGATGTATGAAATGCCACTACCATGTATTTATATTGAAAAACTAGCAAACCCGGCGAACTCCGTTTCGCCACCAGATGCCGTTCACGTTTTTATGTAACATTTCGTTTGGTGATTAAAAGATGAAGAACAAAAGGAAAAATGGTATTTCATTTCACAACATTAATGAATTCATTTCGATTACAAAAATGAAGTGTTATTTAGTTGAAAACTAAGTAAATGAAAAAGTGAATCCAAAGTAAATACTGAATCGAAGCGTTATACGTGTTCGCAAATTATCCGTTTCAGTGAAGTGAATTTTGGTAAACCCATTTTTTTTTTTTTGTTTTTGGTCTGACGTTAACACAAACAAAGCGGATGGTTTGGCGAAACTCGTGAACACGCAACGTATGGTTGCCCATGTGAAAACAATGATTTTCTAAATTTATCCCGCAAACACTAAGCGATTTGCCTTGCGATTTGTTAATTGTCATTGCCAACGCAAGGCGAACTGGAAATTGCATCGTTTGAAGTCAAACGGAAGATTAGTCGGAATCATTGGTATTCGAGGAAATACATACATTTTTCACCTGCGTACTTTCCGTTAATAATGGTTGCCTCAATCAAATTCGGCATAAGTCTTTTTACCGAAAGTCGAGTACCGTTGCAAAGTCGCGGTGAAGTCAAATTACGCAATATCATAATAACTGTACCAACTTTGAGTTGCAAGTTATGTGCAGAAATCCTGGTAACTCCAGAGAGTTCAAAAACTCCGTTGGATAATTTACTAGATCATCGGGATTTGTTATGGAATCAACAGATTTGTATGTCGCCAAATCGCCAGCAATTTTTGATTGAATGGTGAAATTCAGTGCGTGTACATCATTATTCTTTGCGGCAAGAATTGCTCATTTACTTAACCAAGCATATCTGGTACTCATTGAGCTTTGAGGTGGCTCAGAGGGGGCCTAGCTGAGGCCACCGGACGGGTCGCAGGTTGCGGATAGCGAACGGCCTACTGGGTAGGTTAGCTGTGAATAAGTGGGCATCCCAAAGAAATTCAACTCAGTTGAGTCTGAGGGAGAGTACCGAAAATAAGCAGTCTCGGACAGCCAGCGGGTGTTCGCGACGCAGCAACACTGACGATGCGCTTGTGGTGCCGCCTCTTTTAAGTAGCTCACACACTTCCCTTCCCTACACACTACCTACCCATATCCCAACCCCACACACTCACCTCACACCGGGCCGGACTAAGTGTGTCATACGGACCGTGCCGAGAGTCAGCCTGGCTGGGGGCCCGGTACAAAAATAGCCCAGTCGTTAACGGTGTGCTCAGGGAGCTTCCCCTGTTCTGGTATGCCTTATCCGGGCAACGCGAATATCTGCCCGGACGGACCTGACCCATTCCTTCAGACTGCATCTCGTGGGATCAGAATGGAAGATTACAAACAAAAACAAACAAAACTGAGCTTGGCACTCCCCAAATGCCAACCGGGAGAAATCCCTGTCAGGGAAAGGCAGCGGCCCAAAGGCCTGGCCCAACCCGCCATACAGCAGGCAAATCCTGCTTAGCGACAAGTGCTGGGGCGAACCCTAAGGGGTCCCATCCCAGTTCTGGGGTGGGTGGCGAACCCCAAAACCAACACCTTGGCAGAACGGCAATGCATTCCTGCGGCTGCTCTGCCTGCTGGTATGGGTGGCAGGGGTTGAGTCTCCATCGACCAGTGCTCAAGCACAAAAATATACATATGCCGAAAGACGGATTGCTGGCAACATCCTCCGTAGGCAGAGCGCCACGATGACGTCCAGCCCATCGGACCAGTGGCTCAAGAAGGTTGAGTGGGCTTCAGGGTGCTCCCCAACTTCGGCAAGGAGGCGCCGAAAAGGAGGCCCCCAACCTAAGAGGCAGCGATCGCAGGAGACACCGGCGCCCGCACCGAAACGCTCCAGAGTGCTGCCGAATGTCTCATTCGCGCAGATTTCCAAGGAGAGGACGCTGATCGGCGTCATCTTGACAAGCGGCAGCGCGGATGAGAGGATCCCCAGGAGCCAGTGGAAGTGGGTGGAAGCGGCATTGGCCGACCGCTGATTCGAGCTGCTGGATTCCGAGCCCGAGACCAAGCGCTGGTCGTCCTCAACAAGGAGTCGCTGGCCCCGATAGAGGCAGCGGGAGAGGAACGCAAAACTTCGGCTTCAGCTCAGTCACCATAAAGGTGTACAAGTCGGATGCAGCGGCCGAGGCGCGTCCTGTCGACAACCCAGTCGAGCAGGAAGCTGCATCGGAGATCGAAAGCACCCGACTGCGAGCTGGAGCCGGAGCTGGATTGTACTCCTCCGATACCATGTGTTGAGCTATTAAGCGTTTTTAATAGCTATTGCAAAAAAGGTAGGTTTAAATAAAGATCCGAGGATTTCAATTGGAAATACAATTTTATTAATCATATGATGTAGCGTCAATACGCGTGTGTAGCTGGCGTATAAAAATGCACTGTAAGTTATGATAGTTACATCCAGACTGCTAGAGGGCAGGCGGACCGTATTGCCCGTGCCCCACTGCAAGAGGTAGAGAGAACAAAAGAAGCTCGGGCTGCTGCCGAGCCGAGTGCGAGCGATAGATAGAGAGAGAGAGAGAGCGCGCGGGAGAACAGCATAGACGCTGCAGCTGTAGTAGAGAAATGAGCATAAGCGTAACCATAAGCATAAGCAATTACAATATTTACAATACAGTGTTCAATCGAATAAGCAAACATTTGTAGGTAGATTTACGTTAGGCTGCTCCACTAACTAAACATCAGGCTGGGAAACCCGACATCCTCCCCGTTGAATCCTGTCTTTCAACAGAATCTGCAGGGTTTCGCATATAAATCGGATGTTGGGGTCTTGTTAAGCTCATCAACGACACGTTTTTGACTCGATCACAACCTCCAGACACGACCCATCCCAAGAGAGTTTCCTGAAGTATTGGTAATCCTGGCGAATGCTTCTGGGCTTCTAGGGTGCTCCCCAACTTCGGCAAGGAGGCGCCGAAGAAGGAGGCCCCCAACCTAAGAGGCAGCGATCGCAGGAGACACCGGGGCCCGCACCGAAACGCTCCAGAGTGCTGCCGGCAGTGTGCTGGCAGTCCCAGCACATTAGAGCTCCAAAAACAGTCTTGCACCAATCAGCAGATCGATGCCCTGAGGTATATGATATCCTGGATCGGCGAGTGGCAGGTTTCCAGGGATCATCCAGCTGCAAGTGTTCACGCTGCGGCTTGGCTGCCGATCAGTGATATTAGGGACGATTACAGCAGTGATGGGAGCCGAGTATGTCGAGAGTGAAGGCTTATTTTCACTGACATTCCATCGGTGACGAGGCTGGAGTCGCCTATTCCAGAAACAGCAGTGGATGATTTTATCTTCCGAAGCTGAAGCCGATTAGCTAAACGGGATGTTATTAAATGCAGTTGAGAGCCGGAATCTAGCAGCGCTCGGCAAGAAACGAAGGCCCCAGAACTATTTTTGACTAGGACGGTGGCCGTGGGTAATAGCACATCATCATTACTGAGATCCTGGGCAATAAGTGCAGAATATGCAGAGGCTGAAGCAGAGGACTCAGTGATGAGATGCGACGACGTGTCAAGTAGCACAGATCCACCTTGGGCTGCAGTAGCTTCAGGACCTCCAAAATGCAGGAGAGTGTGGTGCCTACGCCCACAGGTACGGCATTTGCTGGAGCTGCATTTACTCAACCGATGGCCTGCCTTGAGGCAATTTACACACAGGGAACACCTCTTGGCTTCTTTATAGCGATTTGATGGAGACAGTGCTATAAACTTGGGACAATCCATCATTGAGCACTGTCATTGCACAGAACGCAACCTGATGTGTTTTGCTTAAAGGCAGCAAGTATGGATTTGGAATGGCTGGCCTTACTGCTCCTGCCCACCTGACCGCTCGGCGCATAAGTTGTCATAACGAAATCCACTGTTTCCAACGTCCTGCATCGGTGCTCCAAAAACGAGGCCATGGACTCCCATGACGGAATGAAGTTAACGAAGGCTGAGTCCTCTAATCGCTCCTCCCACTTGACTTGAGTCGCTGGATCCAGTTTACTAAGCAGCACCTGCACAATGATGCATCCTGCGATCTGCTCAGGAGTGCCCAAAGCCTGGAGCGCCCGAATATGAGCGTTAAACTTGTCCGAGATCTCCCGAAGCATCGACACTGACCCATTCTCCACAGACTGCAGCCCCAGGATCTCAGTAATGTGCGCCTGAGAGATTAAACGACGATTATTAAACCTTTTTTCCAACAACTCTAAGGCTATATTATAATTGCTGTCAGAAATTTCCAGGGCGCGCACTGTCTCCAACGCCGAATCACGCAGGCAAGATCGCAAATGCTGGAACTTCTCAATATTGGAGAGGTCTGGATGGTTGTCGATAATGGTGGTGAACATCGAATAAAAGTCCGTCCAATCCGCATATCCTCCACTCAAAAACTTGGCAATTGTATGTGAGGCAGGGATGATGCTGGCCTGCGACGAGGTGGCGGCTGAGAACCAGCAAAACCAGAAGTTACATTCGGTCCAGCAACCGTTGAATGCAGAGGCATGTAGCCGCTAATGCGATAAATTTCACGCCGAATCGAAGCCTTGAGAGCACTGGCAAGCGTTTCAAAACTGTCGCACAGTCCACTGTGAATTTCGCTGCAGTCCAATTTTTCGAGCTCGTTGTGAAATGTCTCAAATTGCCCGATCAGTTTCTCAATCTGCTCCAACTTTCCCACTAGTGTGTAATAATCGGAGACAGCGGCCTCATCTTTCCAAGCGGTAGTCTATCTCTTAACCTTCTCGCAGAGTTCCGTTGACTTCATCCTCAAAAAAGACACCCTGTTTTGCTCCCTTGTTACTGTCACTATAGTGTCGTTGGCAGCGTCCATAGCAGCAGCCGCTCTAGAAACGTTCGTAGCGGGAAGAGGAACGCAAAACGAATCGCGTGTAACAAACGGGAACCTCAAGCGCAATTCGTTGTATATGCTTGTATAGCAGCTATGTGGTCGATGGCACTGGCTATGTACAGAAGAGCGAAAACAGACGAACGAACGAAAATTACTGTTTATAAATGCAGTCTGTGATTGTACTGATCAATTAATTATTGCACAATCACGTCGGGGTCACCAAATGTTGAGCTATTAAGCGTTTTTTTAATAGCTATTTCAAAAAGGTAGGTTTAAATAAAGAGCCGAGGATTTCAATTGGATATACAATTTTATTAATCATATGATGTAGCGGCAATACGCGTGTGTAGCTGGCGTATAAAAAATGCACCGAAAGTTATGATAGTTACATCCAGACTGCTAGAGGGCAGGCGGACCGAATTGCCCGTGCCCCAGTGCCTGCAAGAGGTAGAGAGAACAAAGAACAGCATAGGGCTGCTGCTGTAGTAGCCGAGTGCGAGCGATAGATACAGTGAGAGAGAGCAAACATTTGAGGTAGATTTAAGTAAAGCGCGACTAACTAAACATCAGGCTGGGAAACCCGACACCATGCTTATGCAGGACTTTGAGGCCATGTGTCGGGAGGACGACGATATCGTCGACGACACTGACGCCGACATTACAGTGGTGGAGAAATCTGATGATGTCCCTTCGGGTACTGCAAATCAATCTCCACCAATGTAAAGCAGCAGCAGCTGACCTAATACTCCGCTTGGATGAGAGCGGAGCTGATGTAGTCCTAATCCAGGAGCCTTGGGTAGTTGGTGACAAGGTCTGTGGATTAGCGACGAAGGAGTACAAGCTAATCGCTGCTCAAAACGAAGGTAAAATTCGCACCTGTATTCTTGCTAGAAAGCACCTTAACATCTTTCTGCTCCATAACTATAGCAACGGCGACCACACGGCAGTTAGCCTAGAGCTGCAAGGAACACTCCTGAGGTTGGTGTCGTCCTACATGGCGCACGAGGAAAGCGATCCTCCAGGAGAACTTATACGCGCGCTAACTAGCGAAAGCGAAAGTTCGGACATAGGCCTTTTAATAGGCTGCGATGCCAACGCTCACCACACACAATGGGAGAGCTCGGACACAAATGCGAGGGTGAGTCACTATTTAGCTTTATCCTTGACTCTAATATGGTTATCTGTAATCGGGGTAACGACCCACATTCATTATAAAGAACCGACAGGAGGTCATTGACCTCAGTTTAGTGTCTCACGCAATGTCAGACTTAATCGAGAGCTGGAAAGTCCTAGAGGACCATTCCTTCTCTGACCACAGGTACATTGGAGACAATCATGAGGCTCGAGTGCCCAAAACCAATTGACTTCATCAATCCCAGGAAAGCCAACTGGGATAGATATATTAAAAAATGGAGGAATTGCTCCCCACCATGGCACCACGGTGCCCGGACACTCAAGATGACTTAAATCGTCTAGTGGACACATTCACGGAAGCATGCAACAAGTCATTCAAGGCAGCATGCCCCGCACCAAAACCGAGGGGAAAAAAAAGAAACCCCAATGGTGGTCAAAACAAATAGATATCCTACGTAAGAGTAGCAGGGCTCTCTTCAACAGAGCCAAAAACGCCAACGAGGAGGTACACTGGGAAGACTACAAACACAGTCTAGCCCTCTACAAAAAAGAAACCAGAAAGGCAAAAAGAGCCTCGTGGCAAAAATTTTGCACAGAAATAGTGGAAACATCGGAGGCAGCAAGGCTGCGTAAGATCCTCTCAAACTACCACCTCAGTGGGATACCTCAAACGTAACGATGGTACGTGGACTAGCTCCAGTGAGGAGTCCCTACACATCTTACTAGACACTCACTTCCCCGGATGCCAACCATTGAGCCGACCTATTCAGCTATAGTGGGCTCGGTCACCTCGATGGCACACATCCTCTCGAAACGGAACATCAGCTGGGCAGTAAACAGCTTCAACCCGTTTAAATCACCAGGCCCTGACATGATTATCCCAGCCCAACTACAAAAGGCAGGGAAAATTCGTGACGCATGGCTTAAGGCAAAATTGTCTTTATTCCCCAAAGCGGGAAAAGCCTCGCTCTCCACCGCAAAAGGACTTCAGACCAATCAGTCTGTCGTCCTTTTCTCCTTAAGGCAAGAGACTAGTCGGGCTACATCTAAGGACTACGATAAATCCAAAGATACTGTCAGACGCACAACATGCCTACAGGAAAGGTAAATCCACAGAAACGGCACTTCACGAGGTAATCACTTCGTTGGAAAAATCCCTTTATTCAAAGGAATATTGTCTAATTGCCTTTCTCGATATCGCGCCTTCTATAATGTCATACCAAGAGCCATCACTTGTTTTATTTTGACGTAAATACAGCGACTGGGGTGGAATCCGCCCCTAAACTCTCCTTCAGTGATAGTGCCAGTTACCTGGGGTTGGTAATTGACAGCAAGCTCAACTGGAACTAAAACATCAAAGAAAGATTGAAGAAGGCTACGATAGCTCTCTATACCTGCAAAAAGCCATTGGTCTAAGGTGGGGCATTAACCCAAGTATAGTCCAATGGATATATCTAACAATAGTTAGACCAATACTACTCTACGGAGTCACGGTGTGGAGGCCGGCCCTATCAAAAACGTCCATCACCAAAATGCTCGGCAAGGTACAAAGAACTGGCGCACTCTGCATCAGTGGAGCACTTCGCACCACACCGAATGATGCGCTAAACGCTGTCCTGTGCCTCCAGAGTCCTGACCTCGCAGGTAAGGCTCAGGCACTCATGGGCAGCAATTCGTCTTAGAGACCCCGACCAATGGGTACCGCAAAATATGGGACACTCATCCATTCTAAACGGCAACAATAACGTCCCAACAAAAACGGACTACTGCATTCCGAGGGAGTATACTGAAACTCCCTTTGAAATAGATATCCCTCACCGTGATAGCTGGCTTGAGGGAACTCGGGTCCTGCCATTCAAATCTTCACGGATGGCTCCAAAATGGACAACAAAGTAGGAGGAGGTATCTACTCCGAGCAACTAAACATAAGGCAATCCTTTAGGCTTCCGGATCACTGCAGTGTCTTCCAAGCGGAAGTCACAGCGATCTGGGATCGATCTCTGATTTCCATCCAATCAGTTGCCTTTTCGGCAACCCATATAAACATCTACAGTGATAGCCAAGCTGCGATCAAATTCACTAAATGCGATTACATCGAACTCGGCCACCGTAGCAAAATGCCGCTATTTGCTATTAGCCTGATATGGGTCCCGGGTTTTAACTGCATAGCAGATGAACTGGCCAGAGCTGGCACTACTACCTCCTTTCCGACAAAGAGGATACATGTATGCCTATGGCCACCTGCAGAACAATTCATGCGACTAGGCGACAGTCGGTGGCAAAAACACCACGATGTCGCATCACGCGACAAACGTGGCCCACTATAAACAAGAAGCGCACCACCGAGCTCTGTAAGCTAAGCAGAAAAAGTTGCAGCACTGTCATTCGATCCCTCACGGGACACTGGCTTAGGAACCCATGCCAGAAGGATGGGAGCCCCATATAATGATTACTGCCGCAACTGTGTGGAGCACCTGTTCTGCTCCTGCCCGGCTCTCAGTAGAAGAAGGCTACAACACTTGGGCTCGCCCTTTTTTCACAGACATATCACTAATGTCCAATATGTGTCTCAGAAAGATAGCGAATTTCATTAGCGCAGCCGGATGGGATAATTGCTGACGGGATGTCTCTCACAGCAGGGAAGGGAAAATGATTCGATGGTACCACAACGGGCCGAAGCCGTCCTATGTGTGTCGGGCTCTTGACAGCCCGACAGCCAATACTACCTAACCAAGTATAATTCTGATAATTCTCACTAATGATTGGGAAAACATTTGCAATAAGAGCTAATTGAGAGTCTACAAATCGGCAAAAGTCGTTGGTAAGAGTAATTAATCCAGATGTCGCATCAACTAGGACTTTTCCATTTCCAACAGCTAACAATTGTTTGGAAAATTGTGCAGCACTTTGATCATTTTGAAGTTGAACTCAGTTGAACTCTCATATTAGTGGTTAGCGATAATGTTTTTACGTTATTCCATAAAGGTGACCCTTCAGGCAAGCATTAATTCATCTGCAGGCGTTCCACGGGTAATTACTGGCAACGTCTGCCTTAAATCGCCTGCCAATAATATCATCAAGCCGCCAAAGATGTTGTTATTTCGCCGAAGATCCTTCAGTGTGAAGTTAAGTGCTTCAAGTGATTTCTTATGTGCCATTGTGCACTCATCCCAAACAATGAGCTTGCATTGCATCAACAATTTTCCCATTGTACTGGATCGGGAAATATTGCATGTTGGAGTATGAATTTTGTTTAAATTGAGTGGCAACTTAAGCGCAGAATGTGCAGTACGACCGCCATCTAGAAGAGTCGCCGCAATTCCAGATGATGCTAACGCCAAAGCTATGTCACATCTTGATCGAATAGTGGCCAAAATCAATAAAATGACAAATGTTTTCCCTGTTCCTCCAGGTGCGTCCAGGAAGAATAGACCACCAGTATTATTATTCACAGCATTATTAGCGTGAAAAATGCTTTGCAACTGTTCAATAATTCGTGTCTTTAACTGTTGTGTTCCCTGTATATTGCACCACACATTCAGCTGATCCACCATCGACGAAATGAAATATATTTGCAGAAATTGATGCGGTTCATCTGTGTGTTGGCACCATTGAACCATGCAAGTGATATATTTGTCCTTGAATCTGTAATTGCAAACAATCAATTGTTGAAGAATACGGTGTAACTTCTGATCGTGTGATGGTGTAGTGTGTGGTGTATATGTAGTTTTTACGTGTTGCAATTCATTGTGTTGGTGTGAGTGATTGGTTATGTGTGTTGTATCTTTTACCTTGCAAATCGGCATGAAGCCGCCTTCTCGAATGATATTAGCTCCAAAGGAAGTCATGCGAAAGCAGTTATTGTATGAAGAATATTAATATTGTATTATTGTTGTATTGTATTGTTGAAGAAAATGGCTGGAATCGGGATCACTTCCATCGAACAATGGTTTTAGTGGCTGTGGTGGTGTAAGTAATGGATCCAGTTTGACTTTTCCACTTGCGCAGCGCAATCCAGCCGTTTCTCTTTTTGAACTTTAACGCATTGCAATATCGGCATATAGTCGTCATTGGTCCAATATCTAAATTTTCATCATCACTGTAGTTCGCAGTGGGATCATATTGGAAGGCCAAGCGATTGTATGATGCCAATGATCTTCGTGTCCTCACGCGTTGTCCCAACCGGGAATTTTCTCTTATTATATTTTGTCTTTCTTCGCTTAAGTTCTGTGAATACACTTGTTGCTGGCTTGCATGTCTTGTGCGGCGGCCGATGTTCGCACGTCGTCCTTTAGGCATTTTGGACTGTGCACAGAGTGGTGAATTTAACCTCAAATGCACGATCCACATAAATTTACACAGTTCAATTTACCACCTTAAAGACAAATGCCTGCTGTTGAAATTGAATAAAAAATTTTCACAATACACTTGATTGATTTGATGGTTTCCAATTGAAATGTGAGGAAACGAATAACTTTTTTAATTTCTTGTTCACAGTGAACACAATACCGGTTTGTCACATTTAATTAACTGAGCAGAGAACAATGAGTAGCTGTCAAACAATGTATCACGCACCGGCGCCTACTTAAAATATTGGTTTGTGGTACATGCTATGTATCAGAGATGGCGCTGTATGTAGTATATATAGTAGATAATACAAATACATTTTCCCGCTTTTCTATTGAAATTTTTCGTGAATTTTCTTAGCTATAAACCTCACGGAGCCCGAGGCCTTTCCAACGAATGCAAACCCGTGGAAATCGGTTCGTGCGTTCTGGAGTTATTGCGTCAAAAGGCAAACCCGACTTATTTTTATATAGTAGAAAAGATGAAAAGGGAAAACGGAAAAAGGAAAACCAAATGCCGTTCACGTTTTGATGAACATTTAATTTGAATTTTCAGATAATATTAATTTTGTCCATGTACCTTTGCCAAAATAAACTTAAAGGCTAAATATGAAAAATAAAAGGTTAAAAATGAAAAACGAAACGAAAAAGAGGTAAAAGGCAAAAGTTAGTGACGAAGCCAACAACACGTGGTGTTCCCAAGCGGTCCCCATCTAAGTACTAACCGCGCCCGACGCTGCTTAATTTCGGTGATCGGACGAGAACGGATGTATTCAGCGTAGGTAGTATGGTCATTGGCGAAAGCCTAAGAGCTAAACGTTGGTTTTCCAGAACTTACAAGACTATAATTAGAAACCGAAACATTTACAGAACATTGATTGGGTATGACTGCTAAACGTTGGTTTTCCAGAACTTACAAGACTATTTTTAGAAACTAAAATATTTACAGGACATTGATTGGGGATGTATGACTGCTACCATATATTTATGTTGAAAAGGAAAAGAGAAAACGAAAAATGGAAAACCAAATGCCGCTCACGTTTTGATGAACATGTAATTTTAATTTTCAGATAATATTAATTTTGTCCATGTACCTTTGCCGGACGGACGGACGTACAGACGGACAGACATGGCTATATCGAATCGGCTATTGATGCTGATCAAGAATACAATACTTTATGTGGTCGGAAACGCTGCCTTCTGTGTGTTACACACATCCACTTTTACCACAAATACAATATACCCTTTTACTCTTCGAGTACGGGTATAAAAATTTATGGACTGAAGAAAATTTTGAAAAACAACAAAAATTCCGTTTCTATTATTTTTTCCATCACTGTATATAAGCAAAATGTCCACGAAACAAAACAATTAAACATTTTATTACAGTTTTTTACTTTAAGGATACAAAGGACTGTCTCATACACTTTTTTTGACAATTAGGATATGTGATTTTAAAATGGTTTTAAAAAACATTTTAATATTTTTCTTAATAATATTGTTAACCCCTTTTTTATTTGATTTAAAGCAAAATTTTTGTGTGGAACTTATTTAAATTCAAAACTTAAATACATAAATATATCAAATTGAAAGCATTCAAAAATTCCGAACCCATTAAGCCCAGATATATGTAAGTATCTTAGACAACAAAACGATGTAGATGATTTGGAGTGGTAGACTTTTCGACAAGAACGCTGGAATCAATAGTGTTTTTACCCCTATTGTCTTTAATTTGGTTCTCCATAAGTAAAGGGTTTGGTGTCATTGAGTGTACTAATGACACAATCGGTTTTAATCGCCGCGACATCCCTTTTTTTCCCTGCGAATAAATTATTAAATTAGTTAAAAATGAAAAACAAACGAACAAAGCATACCAATCGTTCCTTTTTGCACTTGGATTCCATAATTAGATTATTCGCAACCTGAAACAGCTTTTCGGCACGCATTATTAAAACGTTAGTCAATCGACTGCAATGTGCTGCCATCTTCACTTGCTCTTCAATACTGTTTTTGTCTATCGGATGTATAAACCGTGGCGGAAAGAAAGATGGAGCAATAATCGTAGAAACGTTATGTAAATTCATTTTGTTTGTGTCCTTAAATTCAGTAATATAATTAAGAAATCGTAGGAGCGAACGTAGGGTGTTTCGGTTTTCGTGTGGTAGGAGCTGGCACACAATCGATAAGGCCCTCTTTTGATCCATCGATGGAAGTTTGTGACATTGATAAAATAGCTGAATAAGTTCATTGGTAAGCAACGGCTGAGGGAGCTCACGCAACCATCGTTTAAGCAAAGCGCTAAGTTCATGAACTGTAGCAGTACCAAGAAGTTGGGAGAATTTGTCTGGCTTTTGATAAAAGCTTGATTCTAGTTCGTTGTAAAGTATTTCAGTCTGTAATATATAGATAGCATGTGTAAATATTCTTTTATAACGTAAATACAATTTCCGGAGTTACCTTATTTTTGTGTCCAGCTATTCGTAGTATACCCTCTTCCCTGGCCCCACGCCTTATCAGTTCAGCAAGCAAGTTTTCTAAAAATAGTGGAACTAATGTCGAATCTTTACCGGTAACTTGCTGATCGCGACGTATAAGAGCATTTAGGGATACTCCAAATAGACTACCATCCTCCTTACGGCGACGTTTAAATGGCTTTCGTTTATCTAAGGACACCTGGTTACGATCAAATATTGTGGCCAACTCTAACCAAAAAATAGGTTGAAGACGTTTAAGATCGGTCTCACTTATCGAATCGATATCTGAGCAACATTTGAAATCAACATCATAACTATCTAATGTTTCATCTCCATCTAGACTAGAGGTATCGCGACAAATACTTTCGAAGCTAAGACCTTCCCGCGATAGCGGTGAATTTTGAACACTTAGAGATTTAACCTGCACCTGGTCTATTATTTTCTTTGAAGAGCTATTCGTATTCAAGGTGCACTCGTCGCTAGAACCTCCGGAAGATGTGTTCTCACTTTGCGAGTCCCTCAGTAGCTGACCTCGGGAGCGCCTAAAAAAATTTACCAGTTTTAAGGAATTAGTGATTCCAATGAGAGGATTTTACCACAACTTACCCAACCGAGCAGGATGGGTCCGAACCGGATCGATTTCGTGGTAAGTGTATAGTGCCAATCCGCGAGTAACCAAGTAACTCAACGCCGTCTTGCGAATGCATAGGTATGTCACAGCGCACGTGCGATCCGCGAAATATATCAGTAGATGTGGAACTTTTAAGTGGCGCACTTGGTGTCCGTCGTAACTTCTGCTTTAAGTGTTTTGCAACATATGGTTGAACAATGTCATTGCCACTGTTGTTTTCAAAAACACTTACAAAGCTGGGACTAAGAAAAATGTCCATAAAATTTGAGATTCCATTCCATCACTTAACTTACATAGAAGCGTTGCCCCAAACTTCCTCGCCTTGTATGGAATCTAGTGAGTCTGGTGTTGCACTTCGAGAGCGTGTGCCCGTACTAGACTCCTTTTCATGTTTTAGAATTGTACAAACTTACTAATTTTTGCAAATTTTTAAAATAATACTTACATCACAATCGCGAAATACATCACGAATATCAGGCTTTCGCTTAGATCGATTTTTTGTGCGCCCGCGTACTGTTTGATTCAAAGCCCGGACGCGTTGTTTAATCACGTCAGCATGGGGTTTTGAAAGTGTAGCGAGTAAATATTCAATTTCAGTAGTGCGTAGTTCTAGTCCCTGTATTTTTAACAATAAATAACAAAAAAATATATCATTTAATTTAAGAAATTATCGTGTCACGGTGTTTGTGGTTGAACTCTTCCCAAACGGCTCCACCGATTCTTTTGAAATTTTTGTTGTATATTCAGGCAGACCCCGAGATTTCATTTCATTTCAAGGCGCTCTGACTTTTGCAGAGCGAATGGTCAGAGAGGCGAGAAATTTATATAAGCCGCGATACGTATGTTACCGAATGTGACCGAATTTATGCGTACGTACATATGCGACGATAGAAGTGTAAGACTAGATCATGGCCATTGCGAAGGCTGGGGACCGAGCTGACTGCACCAAGCGATGCTGCGACTAAAGATCGAGAGAGTGATGGAGAAAACAAGCCGTAAATAATTTGTTGCCAATTGAATTTGTTTCTACCTTTACTCTGAACTCATAATCTAATAACTGTTTATGTGTGTTTTGCGTTTTTTTGTTTTTGTTGTATGTTATACAGTAAACAATGCCAGTAGGCCCAGTTAGGCCGTCTAACAAATATTGCAACATTCATGAGGCAAAAACGTACGAAATGCACAATAACAATTGGAACGGACATATTTTCGCCGGTACAAAATATCGTAGAAAACGAGCAATAAACTTGCTCTGAAGTAACAGGAGTCTGGTCTGGACAAAAAGTTTGGTTGCTCTAGCTCTTATAGTCTCTGAGATCTGAGCAGAGAAATCCATAGAGAAATCCCTTATCTGAAGCCAGAATCGGATCGGATTCCAAAACCATTTCGATGGTCTTTGAACCATTTAGTTCAGATCGGATCATTATTAAAGCCACAATGATAAAATGAATTTTCAGCAGCGATTTCCCCCGCCACCATGCAGCGTTAGTCATTTATGGGGATGATAGTCGCTACAGATTTCTCTCTCGCTCACACATTCTGCCTCGTGCAGTGTACGTGTGTTGTTTTAAGAAGTGATGTAGATGTAGATGTCAGATGTAGCATACAAATGTAAAATGAAAAAACTGATAAAACATTTGAAAATTCCACTTAAATCGCATGTGTACTGACTGAGTACGGGTATAAAAGTAGAGTCGCGTTCACAGCGACTCCGTACGTTCTTTCTCGTTCGTTTTCTGTTATCTTCAAAATTGTGACCGCCACAGAAAAACGCGGGAAAATTTTTGAAATAAACTTGTAGGAGTGAGATATCATATCAGTCTGGAAAAAAAAATTGGTTGCTGTAGCCTCCGAGCAATGGGCGACAAACAAGACGGACGGACAGACTGACACGGCTATATCGACTCGTCTATTGATTCTGATCAATAATATATATACTTTATGGGGTCGGAAACGCTTCCTTCTGTGCGTTACACACATCCAATTTTACCACAAATACAGTATACTCTTTTACCCTTCAAGTACGGGTACAAATAGTGTTTAGCCGAAGCAAATTGTGTACTGGGACCAATATTTCATATTATAGAATTTTCGTAGTTGCTTTGGGCACTACAGCGATCAAGAAACGTCAACGAAACGCTCTTGTTACGGCGCTCTTGTTAAGATCTTGTCGCGTCGTAATGCGCAGTTAGGACTAGCATATACATAGTACCTAAGTTTAAGAACCACATCGAAGGCAATGAAGAAGAAGTCTTCGAGCGACAGTCCATGAAGTCAGAACGCACCCTCTGTGCAAAACATAATAAACATAAATTTACCAACAAATTTAATTAGATATCGTAGCACTTGTACGTATACTCGTGCAGACATTCCATTTTGGAAGATTTTTGGAAGATTTTTTAAAATGCAGCTTATTTCACAAAAACATCTAATTTAATCCAGCTGAAATGGCCAAAGGCCACCATGTTGAAGGAGATACCATTATCAGCAAAGCCGAACACAACGCGGCTGCTGGTCTTACATCGAATGCTATAAAAAAAACAGCTGAAAGCCGAATTTTGAGGGCTCGTCTCCTTCGGCTCAGAGAACAGCTTTGGGTTATTGAGAGCGTACTCGTAACAAAACATTCGATTTTATTTAGACCACGTATTCTTAACAGTGATTACTGGTAAGAAAGTACTCCTATTAGGCCCTTTTATCATGCCGCACCTGTATGTTTAGAAAACAATAAGATTTCTACAGTTTAGAAACACTTGAAATTAGAAGAACAGCTAGTTTCCCCAGTTAGTTTGGATATAAGCAGTTTCATCATTAGATGTGAAGTCAGGGGCAAGCCGAGAGAAAAACTTGCCGCTTTGGTGGGACATCCACAACTGGTTTTGGCAGCACAGGTCTGGTACCTGTGATCTGTGATGGCAATAACCGGTGGTCCGGGACGTACAATCAACTGGTGTGTTCGAAATGGATGGGATAGTTACGGAGTTGGGTGAGGACTCTACGGACACGGACGCACCAGTCGATCGTTGCCTATGGAGTGCAGTCCGTCAGAGCTATAATGCAGCACGTTACGTTGGGAAATGGCGTCACCCATACGGCCAGAGATCCTTGCATTTTCTGCTTGCATGTTTTTTGGGCGCAGACGACAGCAAAATCCATAGAAAAACAGCTCAAAACAAATAGAAATCAGACCATAGTGCAAGGGAAATGCTTAAAGAGAAATCGGAAGAACACCTTACAAGTGAGAGCGCTACTGCACAGAAAGCTTCGATTGCGAACGAGAGAGAGAAAGAACAGTTATTTAGGTTTGGGTGAGAGGGAGAGTCTGATTTAGGGCAAAAAGCAATAATGCAAACACGATTAACCGACGCAACAATTAATAAGGTTATTATCAAAGGTTGTGGTTTTAAGCAATTATTAGGTTCTTATAATGCTGCAGTTAAGAATTGAATTTAAGTTAAAGAATAATTAGGTCGTTTACTTAGAAAAAATCAACGGCTGTTTATACAAAATAAGAAGAAATGATCAGAACGCGCTATAGTTGTCAGCGATCGTTCATAAGGTAATCTTTTGTGAGTTTTAAACATCAGACAAATTTTGCAACAGGTTCATTAAGAGTATAATAAACTTACTTGTTCAAACGGCTTCGTCAATTCGGGGTATCCGGCAGAAACCAACCATTCTGCCTCCATTTCACCATCTATTGAAAAAGAAGAGATGGAATTCGAAGGAACATGTGAATATATTATATTAAAAAATACACACCTTCATAATTAACTTCAGGCTCGTTGCTAGGGGAATTGGCTTGCAGTAAATACTCGTTGAGAAATTCCGAATAATCCTGATCAGATGTGTTATCCAGCGAAGTGTTACTGTTCATTATGTTCTCAATTCTATCGTAATTTTGTATGAAACATATAGGAAACTTTCGCTTAACAATTCACTAAATTCAATATCGATAAAAGTTAATATGTTAATTGGTTTGGCGGATTTGTATTTACAAATTAATGTAAATATATTTAATTTTGCTATGACTACCATGTAAAAAATATACTAATTGAGGGCTTAACATAATGATGTCACAAGTATGCGTATATAATAAAACGAGAAGGAACGTGTTGAGTCGCCGATACCGCGACACTACTTTTATACCCTTTCTCGGTCAGTACAGGAATTTTTAAATAGTTTTTCAGTTTTTACATTTTAAATTTTTTTTCTGCATCTGTCATCTAAATCACTGCTCACAGCAACACGCGTACACTGCACGAAGCAGACTGAGTGAGCGAGAGAGAAAATCAGTATCGGCTATCATCGATAGCCAGAGGTGGAGGATAAATGCTGAAAATTAATTTCATCATTTAGCTGTGTTGTTGTGAGCAGTGCTGTAAATGACAAATGCAGGAAAATATGTAAAATGTAAAAAATGATAAAATATTTTAAAATTCCACATAAATCACATGTGTACTGACTGAGTACGCGTATAAAAGTAGTGTCGCGTTAACGGCGACTCAACACGTCCCTTCTCTTTTATATTTTCAAAATTCTGGAATTTCGTCTATTGGTGGGTAGGGTGAAGTTTTAAAATACACTTGTATTGAAGTGGTATCACAGGAGTATTTTGAAATACATCACACATAGCAGTGAGATATCACAACAGTCTGGGAAAAAAATCTTGTTTTTGCTATTACCACAAATACAATATACCCTATTACTCTTCGAGTACGGGTAAAAATATGGGTTTTAAGCTAAAGGTCCCATAAAATAAGTTTGAACTGAAACATTTTGATATGGTTTGACTTTTTTGGTACAAACTGTATGAATTGAAAAACATTCCATGTAGATTTGTATGTACGCACCTAGGTACGGTACCAACCGTATGTACATACAGTGCCGCACTTAAGTGTTGGCACAGTTGGAAATTTGAACTTTAAGGGCTATTTCCAGGCTTTTGGTGCATTTTAAATTAAACATTTCTAAATTAAAACGCACAGTTTTTTCTTTATTTCGTATCATACACTTAAAACTATTTATAATTTAGAAGAAAATTTAGAAGGACAATTTTACGCTGAGCTACACTAGTTTCTTTGCGCCTTTGAAATAACTTAAGAAACGTTAGGGAAAAATGCAGAATAACTAAAACTAAAATTTTTTAATAAAATATCAGACGAATGTGTTGTAAGGGGAGTCCCATTATAAATATCATAACAAATTTTTACCAGATCGGGCCTAAGTTAAACAAAAATAAAATAAGTAGTCTAACTGTGCCAAGACTTTTGTGTCACGAAAAAGGTTAATTTTCTTCTAAATTATAGTTTTAGGTGTATGATACGAAATAAAAAAAAAACAGTGCGTTTTAATTTAGAAATGTTTAATTTAAGCATATACAAAAAGCATATACATACACTCTTTAAAATGCTCCAGAAGCCTGGAAATAGCCCTTAAAGCTAAAATTTCCAACTGTGCCAACACTTAAGTGCGGCACTGTATGTATGTAGCTGAATTCATTGAGTGCAGATTTGCTGATATTCTTTCTTTTTGTTGACCAGAGTTACTAATACCTAACAAAATTTTGAATGAGCACATGCACTTACTAAAATATTTACACTTCGGATGCGCGGGCTTTATTTCCTCTTGTAATATAAACAAATGTAAAAATGTATTACAAAGGTAAATACATAGATTTAAACTTGGTTTACGCTGACGTATAAAAGTAATCGGAAAAACCCGAAATACTCTTCTGTACACACTTTAAAATTATTGCAGTATTCGAAAGTTAACAAGTCTTCAAAAAGACGCCAGACTCTTCAAAACTTTATTAAACTAAATCATCATTGAAACTTGTACATGGCAATGTATATACATATGCTAAACTTAGTAAGTTAAGAAGACATATGTACATTGACATGGACTCAAACATACATACATATGTAAGTAAATTGTATTGAAGAAAGATAAATCAGTAAGTTTTAATTAGTGAATAATTTGCCGAATAAAATGCTGAATAAAATGCATACATGAATTAACACACACCAACGTAAAGAGATGTACAGATATGTATGTACATAAATACTACGTATATAATAATATTAACATATCACATTATCTAATTTTGTTGTTGCAAGGAAATAAATGTGCAAAGCGACATATACATACGTACGTTAAAAATCACATCTGTATGTTTAACAAAAAATGTTTAAAAAAAATAGAAATGAAAATGCATTTTTAATCTGTCATTTATGACTAATACATAAAACGTAGAGTGTTTCGCAAAAGGAGTCAACAAGTATACATACATATATATACATAAATACAATGATATTTTCTAATGCATAATTATCTCAATAAATTCCAATTCGTTGTTATATCTACACATGTGGGCATGTATATATGCATACTTTAACGGCTATCCACTATCCACAACGACAATTCAAAATCAACTAAGCAAGATTATGATAAAATCCTCAACTTTACTAACGTATACAAATGTATATAGAAACATGTATGCATTTAAATAGGTGTGCAAGAAATACACACATGGATGTGTATGTAGTCTGAAAGAGAGTGAGAGAGAAAGAGGAGTTGTGAGAAAATCAGGTTTACTTTAAATCTACATGTAGATATACAAATGTATAAATCGAATTCATACTTATTTAATATTATGGGTAGACCCTACAAAAATTTCAAAGTCTATTTTTAAATCTGTGTAATGGTAAAATTATACTAGACCGACTTCAAGTCTAATTTAGACTGCAAGCAGTGGCACAGTGTCTTTTTACACTGGCGGCCATCAACCATCCATTTCGGGGATAGTCCGTAAGGTTTTGACGTTCCGAAAATATCCCAGTGATTCCCCCATCCATCTGGATGTTCCTAATTCACACGTTTCTGTGCGGTATATTTTCGATCATTTTCTTATGCAACCATACATATTTGACATTCACATCGAAACATTAACATTTATAGTATTGCATTTAAATATACGAATTGGTAGTAATCTTTATATTGCCTCTAAATCCAAAAATGTAAGCCGGAAACCCAAGCGAAAAAGAATTTACTTGACAGCTATTTTTAATGTAGCATAAACAAATGTTTAAAATCATTTAACAATATGAAGACAAACATGCGTGTTTCTTAATATCTCTTTCAACTAAAATGTAAATGTAAAAATGTTCTATGTAAAAAGTAAAAACTGATAACAAATTTGAAAATTCCACATAAATCATACCGACTGTGTACGGGTATAAAAGTAGTGTCGCGTTAATGGCGACTCCACACGTTCTTTCTCGTTTTTAATTACTTTTGGACTTCGTTCGTAGATTTGTGTTAGAATAATACTAGCAGGATACCGATTCGATTAACTCCATCGTATCCCGTCCCCCAAAAGATAGCTGTGGATCGGATGAACCGCTGAAGGTTTTCTTCTTTGGGATAAAACGAAAAGATGAAGTGCAGGAGTTTCAAGAAAAGTGTATGTATACTGGGATTAGAAATGAAGCATATATTGTGGCTATATACAGTGATGGAAAAAATATATAAACGGAAAACGAATTTACATTTAAAATCAAATATTTAATATAATATATAATATATTATATTAATATAATATATAATTATTAATATTTTTTATTAAGAGTTAAGTTAAGAGCTTCTATCGTAAGAGTTATTTGCTGTGTATACTGATTTGTAGATAAAATAAAATTCTGTAATGGAAGAGAAACGAATTCTTTTATTAATATGGTTGAAATCTAATTATTGAGATATCATATCATCGCCCAAAGATAAAAGAAGATATACTTCGGCTTTTACTTACTTTTGTAAGGAAGCGATTTCGCTGGGGTACATATCTCAGTCCAGCCAGGGTTGAAACTACAGAAAATTTGTAATTTGCCGGGACTCGAGTCGTGAATGGCGCCTTTCGGGACGGGGGCTCGTCTAGGGAGGTAAGGGAGCGGAGGGATCTACCGGCGGATGCCAAAATGGTTGCTGGATGGTCTCTCTGTGGAGAGTACGGGCCACAGGGGAACGAGGAAGGAGGCAGGGTCAGCAAAGGGGTGGCCGGGCTATCGCCGGGCGACACCTTCGGGCAACTACTACGGGGGTGGGAAGTGGGTAAACATGATCAACAAAGGTAACAAGGCTATCGCCGGACGTCACCTTTGGGCACTCGGGGGAAGGGCGAGGTTTTCTGAAGGCGACTAGGCGATCACCGGACGCCACCTTCAGGCTACTCCTACTGGGGTGGGAAGTGGGTAAACGAAGATCAACAAAGGTAACTAGGCTATCGCCTGACGTCACCTTTGGGCACTACTGGTCTCAGGGGAGGCGCGAGGTTTTCCAAAGGCGACTAGGCGATCACCGGACGCCACCTTCAGGCAACTACTACGGGCGTGGGAAGTGGGTAAATGAAGATCAACAAAAGGTAACTAGGCCATCGCCGGACGTCACCTTTGGGCACTGCTGGTCTCAGGGGAAGGAGGGAGGAGGAAAAGAGGTATCTATTGGTACACAAATTCAGACGCGGAGTTATGTTCTTTTTACAATTTTACTCTGCAATGTCTAGTTTTCCCTACCTAACCGCACAGCTAAGCGCCCTTCTTCTCACGACGGTGAGACTCGCTTACCCCAATATCTCCTTCGTTGCGGCGTAGTTTTGTCCCGTTATCCTCTGTAGCGTGGGCGTCGCTTGTCTCCTCGGCACACCTCTGTTGGCACAACCGGCTTAATCTTTTACTCCCGCACGACTGCCCCAATTGTTTCTGGGGCTCGATCGTGAGACCTGTTGCCGGCTTCCAACGCTCTCTTCGCCTCGGCTTTAGTCGCCGGCTGCTCTCTGCGTCGTTGATATTCTCGGCTGTTGCTATGGTTCTAGCGGTCTCGTCGCTGTGGCTTTCCATCGTTAGCTGCTCTCTCTCGTCTTCGGTATTCTCGGCTGCTGCTATGGTTTTAGCACTCTCGTCGCTGTGGCTTTCCGCCGCTAGCTGCTCTCTCTCGTCTTCGGTATATTCTTCGCCGCCGTTGCCATGGTTCCCAGCGCTCTCCTCGCTTTGGTTTTCTGTCGTTAGCTGCTCTCTCTCGCCTTCGGTGATATTCTTTGCCGCCGTTGCCATGGTTCCCACCGCTCTCCTCGCTTTGGTTTTCTGTCGTTAGCTGTTCTCTCTCGCCTTCGGTGATATTCTTTGCCGCCGTTGCCATGGTTCCCAGCGCTCTCCTCGCTTTGGTTTTCTGTCGTTAGCTGCTCTCTCTCGTCTTTGGTGATATTCTTTGCGACGGATCTTTACGCTCTCCGTTGCCAGAGCTTTCCAGCTGAGCTTTTGCTCTCTCGCGCTCTGCGTCGTTGCCAGTGTTGGCCGCGGGTCACTGTTTTCCCCATTTCCCCCCTCGAAATCACGAAATTCCCTTGTGGACTATTGGCCTCGGCCGTATAATTTTGATAGATCATGGTTATGGTGGTTTAACTTACGTACTAATCCTTAACATAAAAAGATAATGAAACTAACACTAAAAATAATAAAGTAATACAAAGTAATAAAAATATATAAGAAGGGTTCGGGAAACCTAGGGGGGAAAATCCCTTCGTGGGAAACTTAACGAGGTGGTTCCCTTCGTGGGACGATCGGGGACAAAAATGTGGTGGAGCGTCTGCTCTTTCACATCCCCTCCTCACTTCGGGGGGCCCGTAGAGCGACTGTGACGGCGTGGTTGCGGGTAATCCTAATCCTGAAGGAGTGCCCGTCGTGGAACTCCAAGCGCAGTACTCCTGGACGTCCCGTGGCCATCCGCAAGTACACGGTGATATTTGCGATGAGGTCCAGGGGGAGTCGCCGCTCGTGCGTGTTGGTGCGCCATTCTATGGGAGCTTCGGCCCAGCCCGCCTCGTCCTGTACGAATGCGACCTCAGGATGGAGTCGGTAGACTTGCAGGAGTTCCGCCACCTCCTCGAGCCCCAACGGCAGGCTGCACTCGGACTCCATATGGTCGTCCATCGGTGGTGGGGTGTTGCCTCGGGCAGGGATGCCTGCAGCCCATGGGTCATCGCCCTGCGGCTCAAAATTGAGGCTCATGAGGGACCAGTGGCCGGACTCGGAGTCACCTTGCTGGGGTGACTCCTCTCCCTCCGCCATGTCCTCCTGCTCCGGCTCTTCCGCCTTAGGCTCCACGCCGGGTTCGTTTTGGCCATGGCCCATCAGTCCGTAGTCCGCCCACAAGCAGTCTTCCCAATTGTCTGGGCGGGTCATCGTGCTCATGCCGCAGCTCTCGGCACCTGTCGGGTCGTCAGACTGGGCGTCCTCGCGGGTCGAGCATGGGCTGCTTTTGCCAGGGACAATGGTGTCCTGCTCATCGGTGTCAGTGCCGATGTTGTCATCATCGATGGCTGTCCCGTTCTGCCCGTACAGTCGACGGTTCAACATCGTGAGGCTGTGGCGCGGTTGAACCCGTACTCCTCCGGTCGCGAAGCGGCCGTCGGGTTCACACTCCCGCTCGGACTCGGGGTTCTGGTGAAGCCAGCCCGTCACGGCAGCCATCCGCTGGTCAAGAGGGATGCGCCAGGGTTCCCTGTGTAGCTCCGGCTGCTCTCGGAGGAGGCCCTGTAGTTGGTCTCTGGCGCCGAGGCGCGGTTCTCGTCGGCGGCGCGTCGGGCCATGGTTGGGGCGTTGCAGCTGGGCCGTTCGGCGTCGGGGCTGCGGGGCGTGGGATCTCCATCCCGAGTTTGGAGTCGGGAGTCCATTTCGGAGTCGCTTCATGTCGAACGTCTGGGGAGAAACTTCTAACAGTTAATGACTACCCTGAATATACCTGAACCTCATACCCTCCCCCTATCTTGCTTGAGCGGTGCGGTTGAGAGCAAGATTAATACATTAGATCTTAAATAATCCCATAGAGGGATATACACGTAGGGTAGCTTACGGCTTTTGGGTTTGGCCCCTTTCGGGGCGAGGACGTTACGATAGCGCGCTACCGTAAGTGACCCTCGTGAATCGGTGCTCGTTCGGGAGTCCTCGGGGTCGTCTCAGCGTCTCCGTCGCCTTTCATCTCGTGGAATTCCTTGAGGTCCTCCAAGCTCGCGGTCTTCCTTTGACGTCCCTGGTGCGTTTGTAGGCGGACTATGTTGGGCGATATAAATTTGACAACTTTGTACGGGCCGTCGTACTTGGGTGCCTGTTTTGCTGCGAAGCCATCCGATGCTTTGGACAGGTGGTGTTGGCGTATGAGGACCAGCGTCCCGATTGCGGGTCGCCACTCTCGCCTCCGTAAGTCATACAGCGTCCGTTGCTCCTGCGATGCTCGCTGAGTGTTCTCCTGGACGATCTTGAAGATCTCCTGCAAACGCGTTGCCTTGTCCGGTGCCGGTTCTGCATCTTCTTCCATGCCTGGGGTGACCTCGTCGTAAAGTGACCCTGCTAGTCGTGGCTCGCGACTCAGTACGAGAAATGCTGAGCTGAAGCCGGTGGTGTCGGAAGTACTGCTGTTAATGGCCAAACTTAGCTCCGGGAGTAAGTCATCCCATGTCCGTTGGTCGTCGCCCAGGTATTCCGCGATCATTGTTTTGATAGTCCTGTTCGCCCTTTCGGTCGGGTTTTGTTGTGGAGTGTACGGTGCGGTGTGCCCACGAAATCAGCGCATACGATGTCGAATGGTCCCTTGGCCTGTCGGGTATCTTTCCGACTGGTTTCCGTTGGCTTACCTTGAATTTCTGGCAATTCTCGCACCGTTTAACGTACTGAGCAACGCTACGGTAGAGTGCCGGCCAGTAGTATCGTCGGGTCACTCGGTCGGCAGTCTTCCGGATCCCTTCATGTCCTGCGGTGGGCTGATCATGGCACTCTTCTAGAATTCGCCGACGATGCTCGCTGGCGACGCACAGCTTCCACGGTTGGGAGTCTTCCTCGTCTGGCCTGCAACCTGTCCGCTTGTAGATCTGCCCGTTCTCGATGAGGGAAATCGTCGCACTTCTCCGGTTGTTCCAGGATCCTCTTGAGCAGCCTTCTGATCCAGGGGCACGTGGGTGGCTCCTCGACGACTCGCTGCAGAGCTTCGACGGGTTGGCGGGAGAGCGCTTCTGCTACCACATTCTGGCTCCCGCGGCGGTAGTGGATCTCGTACCGGTATTGCTGAAGTTCCAAAGCCCAACGGGCGATGCGGCCTGTAGGATTGTCGATGGAGTTGAGCCATTTCAGAGCAAGGTGGTCCGTAACGACGTCGATGTGGTAACCCTCCAGGTAACAGCGTTCCTGATGGCCCAGACGATCGCTAAGCACTCCTTCTTGGTGGCCGAGTAGTTTTCCTCGGCTTTTAGTAGGCGGCGGCTGGCATAGGCGATGACTCTCTCCTCCCCGGTGATCTGCTGTGTTAGCACTGCTTCTAAGATGTAGGCATTGGCGTCGGTTTGGAGGGTACACTTCTCCCTGAAGTCTGGGCATGATAGGATCCTTCAGATCCTCAAATGACTTCTGCTGCTCCTCTCCCCAGGCCCACGGTCTGTCCTTCTTCAGGAGGCTGGTCATGGGTTGAACGATGGTGGCGAAGTTTGGAACGAATCTCCGATCCCCTGCTCGCTGACAACGTGTCCCAGGTAGACGATGCACTTCTGGAAGAAGTTTTGGTTCAGCCTCAGATTTGCGTCTCGTAGCCGTCGGAATACTTTTCGTAGGTTTTCGACGTGTTCGTCCAAGTCTTTCCCGATGACGATGATGTCATCGAGGTAAGTGAAGGCGTGTGGTTCCATCTTTGGTCCAATAACGCTGTCAGGGCTCGCTGAAATGTCGCAGGGGCCGAGTGCAGCCTGAACGGTATGACTTTCCAATGGAAAAGTCCTCTGCCTTGAACAGTGAAGGCTGTGCACTCTCAGCTTCTTTCCGCCATCTGGATCTGCCAGTACCTGTTCTTCAAATCCAGGGTCGATATGTAGCGGGCGTCGCGCAGTCTCTCGAAGATGTGGTTAATCCTGGGAAGTGGGTAGGCATCCGGTATCGACCTGGCGTTAAGTTGCCTATAGTCGACGCACATGCGCATCTCACCGGTCTTTTTCCCTACGAGCACAATTGGCGCGCTGTGGGGGCTCTTTGAGGCTTCGATCCGTCCATCCCGCAGCAACGCGTCGACTTGGTCGTTGATGATCTTCTGCATGGCTGGGTTTTTGGGGTAATACCGGTGCTTCACGGGCGGGTCATCCTTCATGTAGATAGTATGCTGGGCTATGTGCGAGATACCTGCCAGTCCCTCAAATTTGGCCAACTCTTCCTCCAGGAACTCGGCTACCCACGGGTAGGTACGGTCACGGTCCTCTGGGTGGTTTGGTCGAGCCCGCGAAATGGATTCCGCCGTCGGCCGATTGCGGCATCGCCCAGTGGTTCCAGATGGTAGTCCATTTGGGGGCGGATGTCTGTTGATGGCGTTTTCCTGGTGAGACTGCTGGGTGTTTCCGCGTCGAGGTGTGGCGTTGGCGTGGTCCTGGTAGAGTGGCTTGGTGTTTCTTCGTCGAGGCGGGGTAGAATTGTTCCTTGGGTGTCTCCGTGCAGTCTTTGATGGTCGGGGCGGGTATTCGCTGTCCGAGTGTTGTTGTTTTGCGTGGACGTCGGCGTGGGCTGGCCCTGGTAGTCTCCAGCGGTGTCGGAGTCGCCGCTGCTGAGGTTTGGTGGTTCTTGGCGTTGGCTAGCGTTGAGTTGGCGGAAGACGGAGTGGCCCTGGTTGTCTCCAGCGGTGTCGCAGTCGTCTCCGTCGAGGTCCGGTTATTCCTGTGCATGGCGATCGTTGAGATGGCGGCAGACGGACTGGCCCTGGTTGTCTCCAGCGGTGTCGCAGTCGTCTCCGTCGAAATCATGTTGCTTCTGTTTGCTTCCGGCGTTGAGTTAGTGGCAGACGGACTGGCCCTGGGTTTGTCATATAATGTTGATGACCACTGTCTCCAGGTCAGTTTGCCATTGGGGACTACTTGGTACCAGAATCTATCGACCAGATGGTAATCATGCAAGAGGACCTCTACTACCAATATACGTTGGCCTTCGTTCCCAGACTGTGGCCATTACTTGAGCAGTTCAATACGCTGGTGTATAGTTGGCATTCGTCTGGATTCGACAAATACTGGGGAGTACCGTGTGGTCGCCGACAATCTCAACGTTCAGAAACAACAGCAGGTGGAGAGCACTATGTCGAGGAGCCAAGAGGATATTGGCCCTGTCCGGCTGGGGATGTCGAACTTTGCGGGAATTATACTTGTGTTGGTATTGGGATCTACAGTAGCCACGTTGGTCTTTGTAGTCGAGGTTTTTTGCGACCAAGTTAAAGAAACCCCAATAGATAATTGATTTGGAAAATTAATGCACACCGTTACTAGCCCAAAATTGTACTGTACCCACAAACCACATAAAAGAATTTTCTACCTAAACCTATACAAAGTTTATTTTAATTGAAAAAAACCAAAACAATTTTTGGGAATAATAAATATCCGTTCATAATTTTATAAAATAAGAATAAGTTTGTTGAGCACAGATAACAGCTATCTTACATCGAGTAAAAGATATTTAAACTATAAGTATTCATATTAAAGGCGTACGTACACATAGCTAATAGTTTTCTTGCGTAGATGTTCTGTGGAAGTTTGTATGTCGGCTAAAAATAGCGGCCAAAATCCCATAGCCATCCGTAACACAAAAAGTTTGTTTTGGGTGGGTCAGTCGTCAGTTCATGCTCATATTTATGCGACGTGGATATATCTGGGCAGTCCAGCTACAGACACTCGACATATTTTTTGGCTGAAAGGTTAATTGGCCGTCAACGCAGATTTCTTTTCTTGTCCGATTTGATCTTGATTTGCTGGAATGACACGTTGAACGCGTTTGCTATGCCAAAGCTAAATTTATTTCTTGAGAAAAAGAACAGTTTAAAAGTACGAGTGTTTTACACTTTAGCCCAGTATAACTAAGCTTAGAAATTTGCTAATATTCATACATATGTATGTATGTTGACTATTAACTATATGGAGTTGATGTATTATCAAACTCGGTAGCAAAGATCTTTTTTTCAAGCCGTCTACTTGACTGACCTGGCGCCACGCATTGCGTATATTTTGTTTTTATTGGATTTTCCTGCGCTAGAACCGATCACCCAGCTGCGGCCACACACGGCATGAGATTTATTTTGTTTTTGCTTTCTTGGCCATTCTTTCTTAGTACATTCTTTTCAGAATAATAGATTTGTTCATGTACGCGTATGCAATGCAAAGAGAATGGGATCTCTGTCCGCAGACAGAAAATATTTGATTGCTACTCTGAGAGGGAGTCACGAACAAGATCCGCAGTTTGACCTTATATTTACCAGGCAGCGTTTAATTAGAGAGTGCGACTTACTGTACTTGTACTTGTCGTTGTGGTTATGCGGATTTTAGTACACTTGCTCAACCTTACGTGCGCAGCTTTAACAATGTTAAAAATTCGAACATCAAATAAAAACAAACATCAACTGTACCGCAGTACAGGAGACCAAAAATGTTATTATAATAATTACAATAGTTTATGCATAGATATGTGAAAGTTTAAAAGCAACTACGGTCGGCGGATCGTTGACAAGCCTAGAAATACGATTCATTTTATAAATATGGTTAAGCTGAAAATAAATACATTTTGAGAAATAACAGTTGCAGTTGCTTTCTATGACGGGATTAATTTTAATCAAATGATTATCAAATGATCAAATGATGATCATATCACTGATCCCGTACCTGGTGAAAACATGCGGTAAAAGTGGAAGATGTATACGCATCGTAATTTCATATTTCATTAATGCATTTGCTGAGTGTAATCAAGATAAGCACCAGATAGTAGCATAATATGACTCACTTTCGACTGTTAGCTTGATTAATATGTGTAAAAATAACAGTGCAATGGTTGTGTACGAGTGTGTACGTCTCGATTAGAAAGCTCTGAAAGTTAAACGGACAAAATTATCGTAGTACGAGGGTTGCTATTTATGTTTTTGGCTTAGGTCACTTCCAGCCATATTAGGACCAAATGGTGACGGAATCCTGGATATATTCAAACGAACCGGAAATAAAAAACAATCGACTGTTTGCCAAATCCAACAAAAGTTGTTCGCTCGCGAAGCACATCGAAGCAAATGGTGCCCTGTTTTTTTGGCATTAATGGTCATGTGTCCGCAGTGGCCTTAAAGAAACTTAAAACAGTTAATTTTGATTGGTATTGAACCATTTGTTTGCCAGAAGTTTTCGGTGAAATTCGAAAAATGAACAAAAAGACACGAATCATTCTTCACCATGCCAATGCGATCTCTCACTCATCGGCACAGACAAAGGCATTTTTGACTGACCAAAACGACGATTTGATGGGTCATCCGCCATAGTCTTGACTTGTCACCCAATGACTTCTTCTTGTTCCTAAAATCAAGAACAAACTACGCGGTCAATGGTTTCGACGTGCATTCAAAATGCATTTTTTAGAGGTGTCTCAATCGGAACAAAAAAAAAGTCTGGAAAAAAATCCTGTGAAAATTGGTTTAATCGAATGCAAAAGTATATTAATTATCAAGGAAAATATTTTGAAAAATAATAAAACCATTTTCAGACGCCTAAAGCCAAAAAATAAATAGCAACCCTCGTATACAGACTATAGTATATTCGTCAGAACGTGTCGCCTCAATGTCAACCTTTACCTTCTTTAGCGAAGCACACACAATAAAAAGCGGAAATAAATCAGAAAAAGGTCTTAATGCGCCAAGTAGCCTCATCAATCATTTATTTCATGACGGTAGTGAAAATTACATTTGTGGCAAGTTGGCGCCGAGAGTGACACAGACTTAGAAAAAGAGTCCAACGTCTGCATCTTTTGTCTTCATCTGTGTCTTTCAATAGCGTGGAAGACCCTGAAACTAGCGCAAATTTGATTTCGCTCTCCAGGAAACCCAAACGGTTTGAACAGTTAGAGCATGTAATATACTTAGTTCAGATCATTGCTGCCGTTATCGAGTACATCTGACCATCGCTTTACAGCCACAAGCCGCGGAGTACGTGCTCTATCATATCATCCCAACGTGTATATACATACATATGTTCATGTGTAGTATATGTATTGCAAGGCACCTAAGACTACCGAAGGGGTAGTCCCAACTGAGAACGGCGTTTCCCGTGTTTTATATTGCACAATTGTATGTACTCGCATGCGTGTCGACTGGATTTGGATTCGCTTATGTAAATGTAAGTCAATGACCACATCATTGACCACCAGTGTGCCAAGCTCTTTGGCTTCTATTAGATGTGTATGCTGTTATTAAAGAAAATGATTTAAATGGCTGTTTGTGTCATTAAAACGATCGTAATGCTAAATACAAGCAACGGTTCCACTCAACTATGATATGTACGCAAACAAAATGTAGCGCCGCGACGCAGCGGGTCATTAAACAAGCGCGGATTTCTGCTGGCGGTTTCAAGATCTTAAAGCTTTTGTAGACTCGGGCTCTGGGTCGAGTTTAGTCGAGTCGCCCTCGAATAGAGCAAAAGTGAAATTTTTCGTAGAGGTTTCTTATCATGCAGAGCCAAGCGACTTGGCTTTGTTTCGCCCAGAGCTTTTGTTAAACCACTTTGGTTCAACGAAACAATTGCTCATAGCCGCCAGGCCAAATCTTTTGTACAAGCAGATAAAAGATCAGTGTGTGAAATTCGCACAATGAACTTGAAACATGTACCACAACTGTGCAACACAAAAGAAAATCTCTAAAGTGGTTACTCTGGAAGTTTCACTTTAAACGAAATGCAAGCTCGACATTTACATACCCTGAGTAACATGACATGTGTACCGCTGTACTTTCTTGGTGTTTACTATCTGCCCAATTATCATTAATAAATAAAAACGAAAAGAACGTACGGAGTCGCTGTAGGTGCGACTCTACTTTTTATACCCCGTACTCAGTCTGTACACATGTGATTTATGTGGAATCTTCAAATGTTGTATCAGTTTTTACATTTTACATTTTTTTTTTTTTTTTTTTGCTACATTGCACTATAGGCAAAAATCCCATATTTTGGCATTTTTACATTTTTTTTTGTTGTTCCGTAATATTAAATTGACCTTATTTTCTGAATTAGAATACTTTAAGAACACTAAAAAACATATTTTTAATATTTTTGGACTTCGTTGGTATTTTGTTATTTGTCAAAATTGAAAGACTATTATATGGCGACTCAAAAAACAAAATTGGCGCGAAAGCTTGTGATTTTTGCTGTGTGAATTTTCTCATGAAATTGTAAACAAAAAAAAAAAAAGCTTAAACATGGAATTTAATCGTCAAAGTATGTAAAAATAAATTATTAACACTAAATGTTTAGTACATGTAATATATTGTCCAATTGTTTAATGTGTTGTTGGTATGTTTTTATGTCCCTACTAACAAATGTATTTGTGTTTCTGTGGAGTGTAACTTATGCATGGAGGATACTTGAGGTAATCCTAATGCTGAATGTTACTAATTAAACTGTTAACAATCAAATACAATCAAAAACATTTTTGCCCGTTTTTTCCCGATTTACGGCAATACTCAATGTTTCAGATGCATTTACGTTTTGCCATTCAACGTTGCTTGATGTTTGGAGCGACAACAACCGCCAACAAGATGCTGTGAAGCAGTTTGTTTTGCAAAAATATTGATGAAACTAAATTAAGTGATGTTCAGGAAAACTTAATAAAATATAAGCTTATGCAGTTTTTCGGATTTATAAACACTTATTTGCCAAAATGCAACAGAATGCTCCACCGCTTTAAAAAAGAAAAGCATGCGAAATGGCTTGCATCCTCGTTCAAAAATTGTGTTTCATAAAGATGGTACTCCACGCGAAAAGCCTGGTCGCAAACATTTGACGTATGCTGAGGCAGGACCAAGGTTAAAGGTAAAATTAGCATCTGAACTGGTCAATGAAACTGAAAATTCAATGCCATTGTTGTTGCATGCTGCTTCTGTATCGGCAAAAAAATTGAAAAAGGACGACACTTCTCTTTTACTGCAAAAAGCATTGAATAGCGAAAAAATAACTTATACTATACGTTAAAACTTATGAGTGGTATCCAAAGTCTCCAACTGTGCACAAGGTATTGGTACATGGACATCAAATTATGGAAACCACCGTACTTCCTCTAGGAGCTCTCGGCGAAAAGCGCGCAATAAATTATACAAACGCGATAGGCTATCTCATGCAAGGAAAAGCAGCCGCCTAAATACTATGTCAGACGTGTTTAACAGAGCATTAGATTCTTCTGATCCACTTCTTTTCTTTTATAAATCTGAAGAAACGCCAAAGCTTAAACCATAAAAAGGCTACCGACAGAAGTTTTAGCTCTTTTGGAATCTCCTGATATTGAGCTTTCAACAACAGGGCATGTGAAGACAATAATAATAATCAGATAGAAGAAAGCGGAGATGATGAAATCGAAATTTTCGGGCTGGATACCCTTGGAGGAAGAGTTTTGGGATGAATAAATTATTAACTAGGTATCAAGGTATGGCGTCACAAGACTTAATTTTGGGCTTCAACTAATGTTTGATTTAATTTTTCGGGGATCCAAATCAACTTTTAAAATAGGAATTGCTAAAATTCATTATTAAAAATGCATTTATTGCGTATTCCTTAAATATATTACATTAAAATATTTAAAAACATAATTGTAGACAAAAATTTGAAAATTGTAACCCTATGGTAAGGTGGGCGGAAGGAAGGCGTGGTCCAACTGAAAAACAAATAAATCCTAAATTCTACCTTTATTTTTTAAGTATATGTACAAAGTTTCATGTTTCTATCTTCAAAATTGGTAATGATGCCAAAAAAACTGACTTTTTGCCCATAGTGCATTGTCATCTACATCTTTTCTCACAACAACACACGTACACTGCACGAGGCAGAATGTATGACCAGTGTGTGAGCAAGAGGTAGAATCTGCAGCGACAATCAACACCATAAATGACCTAAGCTGGAATCGGGTGCGGGGAAACGCTGAAAGGGCGCGGGGAAACGCTGAAAGGCGCGGGTATTTCCGCTGCTGAAAATTCATTTTGATCATTGTGGCTACAATAATCTACATCTACATCAGTTCTCACAACAACACACGTACACTGCACGAGACAGAGCGTGCGAGTGTGAGTGTGAGAGAATCAGCAGCAGCAACACTCAAAATAAATGTATAGTTTGTTATGGTTGTAGCGGGAGGTGGGGCATCTCGCTGCTGAAAATTCATTTGATCATTGTGGCTACAATAATGATCCGATCTGAACCGAATTCGGGAATCTGGTAGATATGGTAATTTTCTACGATACTGCATTTTTGGTTTTTTTCTATCTTCAAAATTGTGGATTTTCGTCTTTTGGGGGGCGGAAGGGGCGGGGCGAAATTTTGAAATACACTTGCTCAGGTTTGGTATCACAGGAGTCTTGGCCAAAAGTTTGGTTACTCTAGCTCTTATAGTCTCTGAGATCCAGGCGACACAAAAAATACAAAAACCAAATCGTCTCGTGTTTGTGTGAGTGCGAAAGAGAGGGAGCGAAGTTTTTGCGTATGTTTTTGTCTTTTGTGGCTATATTAATGAACCGATTAAAACTGTGGACGCCACAGATGTGTGCCCTTTCTTGGGGCGGAAGTGGGCGGGGCTAAATTTTGAAACACTTTTCTAAGAGTGAGATATCACATCAGTCTGGAAAAAATTTGTTGTTTCTATTTTTTATAGCCTCCGCGCAATGGGCGACAAAAAAAGACGTACAGACAGACAGACGGACAGACGGACGGACAGACAGGGCTATATTGACTCGGCTGTTGATGCTGATTAAGAATATATATATACTTTATAGGGTCGGAAATTATTCCTTCTCTATGTTACACACATCCACTTTTACCACTTTTTATCGTTCCGTCGAGGTCCTGTCTGTGGTTAATCCTGATGTCCTGGTGTTTCGTGGTCCGGCCTGGTCTGATCCTGGTCTCATTTCCGTGGTATTTGCCCTGTGCGGTCTGGCTTGTTCGAGGTTCGAAGACGTGGTTACGTGGGTGATGCTGGGTCTCTCCTGGTCTGGTGGTGTCGAAAGCGTTGTCCTGTTGATTTCCGTGTGGTTAGTCCTGGGATTTGTCTTTGATTTGTCTGCGCAAGGTGTTGCGGGTGGCGAGGTATTTTTTCCTGGTCAACTGGATGTAGGCACGTCCGCACTGGAGAACTGCTTTGATGCCGCATAGGAAGTCGAGTCCGAGGATGACGTCGTCAACCACTATGGGCAGTTTCAGCAGGTTACCTGTGTTTCCTGTTGGTCCAGTCGTATTTTGACGGTCAAGGCTTGCGTCACTTCCTTTGTAGTTCCATCCGCCAGGCGGACCCGCGTCCTCACGTTGCGCACTGTTCCTCCCGTGCTTAGTTCCCTTCCTGTTTGCTGACTGACAAACGAGCGGGTTGCTCCGGTGTCCAGGGTCGCGGTCAGGGGTATTCCGGCGATAGTTACTAGCGTTGCGATCCTTCCACCCTCCAAGCTTAGGGGGATGCATTACTCCTGGGGACCTGGGGTGTGTCTCCGTTCGGTTTCCCTGCCGGATGGAGACTCAGTCCGTTTCCCGTCCCGTGTGGTCGGCAGCAGTCGATGGTCCGGATACGCCGACGTCCGCACTCCCAGCAGAATAGCACCCGTCGATTCCTGCACGTGCTACTGAAATGGCCTTCCCGCCGTACGTTCACCGGCCTATCTCCATCCTGAGTCGTCACGCGGTCCGCTGCCCCAGCATGCCGTGTCTCGTCAAACGTGGGGCGCGGTGGGGTCGATGATCCACTTCCTTGGTACGATGCCTCCGGGTTTGATACCCAGGCGATTGATAGCCGGGTGACTTTTTCCCCGCTCTCGCGCCGACTCGTATGCCACGATCAGCTGCATGAGCTCCCTCAAGGTCTCGAGCTCGTGTCTCCGGGTGAAAAGTTGGTACTCGGGCCTCAAATTCTCATATATCCTTTCCAATTCCCGCTCCTGCGTGTATTGCTCGCGCTGCATCATGAGTCGCAAGTCTATCAAGTAGTCCTGGAAGGCCTCATTGGTCGTTGGTACCGGCTCCGGATCGTGTCTTCCAGTCGCTGAAAATACCTTGGGGGCAAAAGAAGTCCAAGAACTCCTTTCGGAACTCGGTCAGGGCTTCCTTGCATCTGGAAGGTCCTAATCCATCCCTCCGCCTTGTGGGTGCGTAAGCCGGAAATAGCTCAGGGCAACTGTTCCTTCCATAGGATTCCACACGCTTCTCTAGCCGTTCCATGAATGCCAGCGGGTCCGAGTGTCCGTCGAAAATTAATCCCCAGCTGCGCAATTTTTCGCCGAGGCTCGCGTACGAGATTTCGTCCCTTCCATGACGTGTGGCATCCATGACGGTATCCTTCGGCTGAGGGTCGCTCGAAGTCGAATTTGAAGTCGCTGGGTGGTCGTTCGGTCGGGGCTTCCTGTTGGATGGGCTCCCTAGGTCCGGGTCCACGGGTTACCTTAAGCAGCTCTGGGATGGTTATCTGCAGGGGTTGTGACAGATGGGCTTCCTCTTTCTGTTCCCGGCTGCTCGTTCCAGGGGACGAGCAAAGAGTCCTCCGTGTCCTGGGACTGGCGCACTGCTGTACATCGCTCCAAATTCCGCGATCCGTTGCTTTGATCGCCTCCGAGTGGTCACCTCTTGAGATGAAACTCGCGATTCGCCTCCCGCAACTCCTCCACAGTGCCGTCTTCGGCCAGGTCGAGTTCCGCGGCAATGGCCTGCGCTCATCCATGCGCCGGTATGAGACCCATTGTACGCACATAGCCTGGGTCTGCTCGCGTTGGGGGTCCGGCTGGGTTCCACTTCCTTGGATTGACTGGGGCCTTTGCCCTGCACTACACTCACTAAGTCACTCACCTCGCAGTTACGGCTGGTGGGCACGGCGTGCCTTGGGTGTTGGTTCCTACGACAGTTCGAAGCCGCTAGCTTATTGTCCTGTTTCTGGGCGGTGATATACGTGCTTGTGGTCCGGTGGCTTCTATCTCGAGCCTCCAATCTCCTGTTAGGGCTTCCAATCGATCCTTGGTCACTGTTCCTTAGTCCTTGGAGTCCGGGTCGAGTTGTGCCTCCGCTGTCGTCCTTCCCTGATCGCAGGTATCGAAAATCGTTGTCCTTCCAGTCGTCGTCCCTTCGGAACTGATCCTTGGATTCGTCGGTCCCGGTAGTCCTGTTCCTTGGTCCTGGCAGTTGTGGTTACTGGTCGTCTTGGTCCTTGCCGTTGGAGACCCTGGGTCCTTGCTGTTGTGGTTCCTGGTCGTTCTGATCCTCGCCGTGGTTGTTCCTGGTAGTTCCTTGTCGTCCTGGGTCCTTGCCGTGGTTGTTCCTTAATGGTTGGGTCCTGGCCGTGGTTGATCCTTGTTGTGGCTGCTGGTCACTGGTGCACTGTCCTGGTTGCTGGTCTACTGACTTCTGTCCCGATTGCTGGTCGCGGTCCCGATTATATAGCCCGGGCGGGCCACGCTCACTCCCGCTGGCGCTGGCGGCGTCTCTCCTCCCTACTCTGGATCTGCTGCGCTTCTGTCGCCGCTGCCGCTGATCCCGCGCCTCTGTCGGCACGGCAGCCGGCGCGCCTCTGCCGCTAGCTGGGATTCGGCTGGTGTCGATGCTGCTGCTGCGCCTCTGTCGGCATTGCCGCTGCTGCCCCTCTGCCGCTAGCTGCGGTTCGGCTGGCGTCGATGTGGCTGCTGCGCCTCTGTCGGCACTGCCGCTGCTGCGCCTCTGTCGGCACTGCCGCTGCTGCGCCTCTGCCGCTAGCTGCGGTCCGGCTGGCGTCGATGCTGCTGCTGCGCCTCTGTCGGCACTGCCGCTGCTGCTGCTACTAGGGAGGTTAGGGGAAGCCAGCCTCGGCTGTACATGATAGTTGGGCCCTGCACGTGCCCTTCGTTGCGGCGTAGTTTTGTCCCGTTATCCTCTGTAGCGTGGGCGTCGCTTGTCTCCTCGGCACACCTCTGTTGGTACAACCAGCTTAATCTTTTACTCCCGCACGACTGCCCCACCTGTTTCTGGCGCGCGATCGTGAGACCTGTTGCCGGCTTCCAACGCTCTTCGCCATGGCTTTAGACCCCGGCTGCTCTCTGCGTCGTTGATATTCTCGGCTGTTGCTATGGTACCAGCGGTCTCGTCGCTGTGGCTTTCCGTCGTTAGCTACTCTCTCTCGTCTTCGGTATTCTCGGCTGTTGCTATGGTTCCAGCACTCTCGTCGCTGTGGCCATCCGCCGCTAGCTGCTTTCTCTCGTCTTCGGTATATTCTTCGCCGCCGTTGCCATGGTTCCCAGCGCTCTCCTCGCTTTGGTTTTCTGTCGTTAGCTGCTCTCTCTCGTCTTTGGTGATATTCTTTGCGACGGAGCTTTACGCTCTCCGTTGCCAGAGCTTTCCAGCTGAGCTTTTGCTCTCTCGCGCTCTGTGCCGTTGCCAGTGTTGGCCGCGGGTCACTGTTTTCCCCATTTCCCCCCTCTAAATCACGAAATTCCCTTGTGGACTATTGGCCTCTGCCGTATAATTGTGATAGATCATGGTTATGTTGGTTTTACTTACGTACTAATCCTTAACCTAAAGAGATAATGAAACTTACACTAAAAATAATAAAGTAACACAAAGTAATAAAAATAAATAAGAAGGGTACGGGAAACCTAGGGGGGAAAATCTTTTCGTGGGAAACTAAGCGAGGTGGTTCCCTTCGTGGGACGATCGGGGGACAAAAATGTGGGTGAGCGTCTGCTCCTTCACTTTTTTTATACCCGTACTCGAAGAGTAAAAGGGTATATTATACATGTGGTAAAAGGGGATGTGTGTAATATACAGAAGGAAGCGATTCCGACCCCATATAGTATATATATTCTTGATCAGCATCAATAGTCGAGTCGATATAGCTATGTCTTTCCGACCGTGTGTCTTGTTTTTCGCCCATTGCTCGGAGGCTGAAAAGAGCTAGAGAAACCAATTTTCTTTTCAACACTGATATGATATCCCACTCTTACATATATATTGCAAAATTTCGCCCCGCCCACTTTCGCCCCCACAAAGGGCGCACATCTGAAGCGTTCATAAGACAACAGAAAACTAACGAGAAAGAACGTACGGAGTCAGTTTTACATGTAATGATACCTATGTCAGACTGAGGTAGGCTCAGTCTGTCCAGGTTCTCTACAAGAAAATTTTTTGTAGTATTGCTGGAACTTTAGGGCAGGACTTGGCCGTGAGACCGAAAGTGGAGCGGGCGTAGAGTCTTGTTATTACCGGGTAGGTAGTTTGGTAATCGCACTTGGCGATGAAAGGAAAACGCTTGCACCTGAGTTTTGGTGTGTGCGGTAATATGGGTTTTTTTGGCGTCACCTGATTTGTGCTCGCGCTCGGCGAAGAAATGATGACACTTCGTTGAGTTTGTTTTGATGTTATTAAATGGTTTTATTTGTGTTCTGTACTGTTTTCTCGTGGTTTTGGTGTCGTGTAGTGGTTTCTTGTATAGTGTTCTTGCGGAGGCGTGGTGCTGATAGCCGCGGCGGATGTACTGCCGATACGGTTTAGAATAGGCGATGGACTGCCCTGATTGATTGAGGGCTCGGGCTATTTAAGGCCGATCTCAATGGCTGAGTCCGCAATTTTGTGGTTACGGAAGTGGTGTCGAGTTCTCTACTCGTGACACCGGCCCGGTTATGACTCGGGAAATGCACCGGGAAATGACCTGAGTGTAGTTTTGAAATTCGGGGGAAACTAGGGCGCGTGTGTCGATTTCGCAGAAATCGATCGGCGCGTGTGACTTGGAAATTTACAGAGTAAGGTGTACTGTGTTTGTGTTGTTTGTGTATCGATATATATATGAGCAAGTAACTTAGTGCTACGAATATGAATATGTATATGAATGTAACGGGACCTGGTCCCAGGGTTCGTTATACCCCCCCCCCCCTTTCTTCCGGGTGGAGTTACAAGTGGCCACTGTCGTTAACGTTGCGTTGCGGGCGTAAGGCCCGCGGGATCCTTCCCACGTGTTTTGGCGCTTCTATTGGTGGTTTTCCGTCGTCAGGGGGTCGTTGTGATCGCTGGTGTCGTTTGCTTCCTCAGCTGTGTCGCTGTCCAATTTGTCGTGGTACTCTTTCAGGTCGTTGATATTTGCGACTTTTAGTTTCCGACTTCCGGGTGTTGCAACTTGACGATATTTGTTGACGCAAAACCTTTGACTTTGTATGGTCCATCATATTTTGGGGCCAATTTCGCAGCGAAACCGTCGGCTGCGTTGGAGAGGTGGTGTTGTCTGATCAGTACTAGTCGACCCACCGTGGGGCGCCATTGTCCTCGGCGGAGATTGTAGTGACGGGATTATTCTTGACTCGCCCGCTGAATGTTGTTCCGCACTATCGCGAATACTTCCTTGAGTCGGGTTGCCTTAGTGTGAGCTGTGTCCGGAGGGCTTCCTGTCCCTGGTGTAACTTCGTCGTACAATGCTCCAGGTAAGCGAGGTTCTCTCCCGTGTAGCAGGAAGGCGGGGCTGAATCCAGTTATTTCCGAGACACTGGAGTTAATTGCTAGTGATATCTCGGGTATGAGTTCGTCCCATGTGTTTTGATGGTCCTCCACGAATTGTGCAATCATTGTCTTCACTGTCCGATTGGCCCGTTCCGTAGGGTTTTCCTGGGGGCAATACGGTGCAGTGTGTTGTAGATCCACGCCGGCTGTTTGCATAAACGTGCGGAATGAGCGGCTGGTGAACTGTGTTCCATTGTCACAGACGAATCGTTTTGGCACGCCAAAGTTACTGAGAATGCGTTCCCGAAAGGCTAGCTCTAGAGTGGCGGTGGTAGCCTTTTAAGGGGCACTAGTTCGACCCATTTTTGAGAAGGTGTCGAAGAATACCAGCAGCATGGTGTTCCCTCGTTTTGATCGGGGAAGTGGCCCTACGAAGTCGGCACATAATGTGGCGAAAGGTTCCTCTGCCCTGCGGGTAAGCATTCTACCCACGGTCTTGCGTTGCAGTGCCTTAAACTTTTGGCAGCTCAAACAGCTGCGTACGTATTTCCGCAAATCGCGATATAGGCCGGGCCAATAGTATCGTTGTGTTATCCGTGTGATGGTCTTCCGAATGCCGAGGTGGCCGGTCGTGGGCTGATCATGGCATTCCTTGAGGACTCTTTGGCGTCGGTCTTTTGGGACGCAAAGTTTCCATGACACGTAGTCGTGATCGTCGGCTCCGTGGCCCAGATGCCTGTAGAGTTCTCCATTCTCGAAGACGTAGCCGGGGAATTTATCGGGTTCCTCTTTGGTTTGCTGAATCCGTCGTGTGAGCCAGGGGCAAGATGTTGCGTCTTCTTTGATTCTTGCTAGCGTCTCCAAGGGTTGTCGGGACAGGGCACCGGCAACCACGTTTTGTTTTCCTGCTCTGTAGTGGACGTCGTACTGATACTGTTGATTTCGAGCGCCCATCTCGCTATTCTTCCGTAGGGGCTTTCCAGAGTATTAAGCCATTTCAGCGCGAGATGGTCGGTTATAACGTCGAACCGGCAACCTTCAAGGTAGCAACGTAGTTTTCGGATTGCCCAAATGATGGCGAGGCATTCCTTGTCTGTAGCGGAGTAGTTTCCTTCGGCCTAGTTCAAGCGTCGGCTGACATAGGCGATGACGCGTTCCTTTCCTTCGATCTCCTGCGTGAGTACGGCGCCTATGCCGAGTTTACTCGCATCGGTTTGTAGTGAGAACTTGACGTTAAAATCGGGAGGACAAAGCAAGTACAGGAGCGGTCGTGAGTAGTTCCTTTAGTTGGTCGAAGGCCGCTTGTTGATCTGCGGTCTATGTCCATGTTTGTTCTTTCTTGATTAGCTGAGACATTGGTTGGACTACTGTAGCAAAGTTTGGCACGAATCTTCGGTACCAGGATGCCATTCCGATGCACTGACGTAGTTCGTTTAGGTACGTGGGTGGCTTGAGTTCTTTGACGGCAGCAATCTTGTCGGGGTCCGTGTGGATACCTTCTTCGCTGATGACATGACCAAGATATTTGATCCGGCTTTGGAAAAGGTGCACTTTTCCGCGTTTATCCGCAGGTTCGCTTTTCGAAGGCGAGAGAGGACTATTGCCAGGTTGTGTATGTGTCTAGGCGAATGCGTGGGGTTCCATGTCGGCTCGTCGATAATCCGCATCATGGCTGGGTTCTTTGGGTAGTACCTCTGTTTGATGGGTCGATTATCCCTCATGACGATGGTGTACTCGGCGATGTTAGAGGTCCCGTGGAGATTATTGAACTTTGGAAGTTCTGTGTACAGAAATTCTTGGATCTGTGATGCCCAGCGGCCAGGGATCGGAGATCAGCTCTGGATCGGGTTCGGAGAGATCGGCGGTTTCGGGTTCCTTGGGCTGGCTTGGGTCTTCTGGGAGGATGGTTGTGTCGAACGCGCTGGGGTGTTCGATCCTACGTGGGTAGTCGCATATGTGGGCGACGATCGTGGTAGCGTTGGCCGTGAGTGGCGTAGTTTCGTGGGTCTGGCGGTATACCTGGGTTGTAATGTCTCCAGATCGACGTATGGCCAGGCCGGTTTCAGTGACGACTCTGTTTTCGAAGCAACGACTTATTTGGGCGACGAAGATTTCGGTTGTGGTGTAGGGCACGGCGTGTTGCATGGCGCTAGTGGGCACGTCAGTACGCGGAAGGTACTCCAGTGTGTTGGCGAAGATCGGGGTGGCGTCGGCCGTGGGTACGACAGGGCTGCGGTCGGTGTTTGTCTCGTGTATGAGATCCTTGTGGTGTGTGAGATCCTTGTGGTGTGTTCGGGGTGCGTGTGCCCCGTAGATTGTTTTGGTTCTGGGCGTCCTGTGTCGAGCGCCTGGTTTAAGTGTGTTGATTCTAGTTTAGGGCGAAGCGGGAGCGCAATAAAGCTCTCTCTCGCGCTTGGCGAATTCGCCCCGCTTCGCCGCCCTAGATAAGTTAGGCTTAAGGAATATTTTATAACGAAAAGGAAAAGAAGTCGAAAAATATCATTGAATTCGAACGCACGTCTTTTAGTCACCCCTCGTCTCGTTTTTAAATATATATAAATTTGCAGCCACCAAACTCGGTTTTTGTATTAAAATAAATTTAGAAAAACGATTCTAAAATTTCATGGCGCACCCGGGTGGACTTGCAAATTGATATAGCAAAAAAGGCAGAAAGTGACAGTGACACGAGTGGTGAAAAAAAAATATGTTAATAAAATTGAATATTTAAGTGTATATAATATACATCTGCCCGCGTCGCGTGTGTGTGCAAGATCAACCCCCAAAAGTAACACACCTAAAACTACCGCGACGGACGGCTACCAAACATACAACAAAATACTAAGCGATCTCAACCACCGAGGGATATCCATTCCGAAAGACATTTGTCACCTGCCATAGGAAAGTGGAATTCCCAGGATCGTATTACATACATACTAGAGGTATTTTTGCAAAAAATTGAAAGCTCAGTAAAGACAGAATCATTAAAATCTCGCAGTTACTGTCTTGTGCGAAAATAAGTGCACCTCGCTTTTCAATTCTTGGCACATCCGTATGACATAGTAGAGCTAGATTTTGCATGTATTCAGTAGAGTTTGCATATATCACATATTCACATACATCAAACCATCTTGGACGCAGAACATATATACATATAATTTATAACTGCAATCACTGTCGCCCCTTTCCCCCTTTCTCGTTTTCGTTGCGCAAATATATAGTTGGGTCATTGGCCAAGCGCACACATACCAACGTAGCAGCTGCAGCGGTGAATTTTCGTTCTCGCTTTTGCTCGTCACCGTTGCTGACCGTCGTTGTTGTTGGTGTGTTCTTGTGTTTGGCGCATTTTGAGTCAAACCGTTCGCCAAGCGACGCGCTACCCTGTAATCGTCGGGTATATAGTTTTGGTGCAAAGGATCCAACTGTCAATTTGTCAAAGCGTGCCTCGAAATTCAATTGGGTGTCTATCGGTCGGTCAGCCAGGCCCAGCATACACAAGCGCCAACACAGCTTAGACACACACATGTGCATATGTTCACAGCTTCAGCGGTGAATTTTTCGTTTTCGCTTTCGCTTGTCACCGTTGCTGTTTGTTGTTGTTCTTGTGTGCTTTGTGTTGGCACGCCTGCGCCAACAGATCACCAAGTGCCTCGATACCCTTTAATCGTCGGGTATATCGGTTTTGCCGCATTTGACATCGACACCCTAGGTCCGTATTAAACAGATCGCCAAAGTGCCTCGATACCTTTTTAATCGTCGGGTATATCGATTTTTTCGCCTCATTTGGCTTCAAATGGGTCCGTATTAAACCGATCGCTAAGTGGTGCGATACCCTCTATTCGCCGGGTATATTGTTTTCGACCTAATTTTGGTACACCTTCCTGCTTTTCGGACAATTTGCGCCGCAGCAAATAATATTATCGTGAGAAAAGCCTTGATTAGTGATTCACTTAAGTATCGAGAGTCAAGATGAATCCCAAATCAGATCATAAGCCTATTCTTGAAGAGCTGAAAAGCGCTCAGCCCCGTGTCAAAAGGCATTCGCCGACTAGCGGACCGGCTGGAAGCTGGAGATTCCGCGCTGCAGTTGACAGAGCTCGAGTGCAGGACTGACGTACGTGAAAGCAACTATAGCCAAGGCAAGCCAAGTTCAAGAATCAATCGAAGAAATAGATAGTGACGATGACGCCAGAGCCGAGTTGGAAGAACTCTCGTCAAGTTGCAACACCCCGGAAGTCGGAAACTGAAAGTCGCAAATATCAACGACCTGAAAGAGTACCACGACACGTTGGACAGCGACCCTGCTGAGGAAGCGATCACAACGACCCCTGACGACGGAAAACCACCAATAGAAAACGCCAAAACACGTTGGCAAGAAACTTTTGCCGACCCAGGAGTAAACCAAAGCGGCCAGTGCAACCCCACCCGGAAGGGGGGGGGGGGGGGGTGTAACGAACCGTTACATTCGTATACATATTCGTACTGATAGCACTAAGTTACTTTGCATACATATTCGTACTAATAGCACTAAGTTACGTTGCCATATATAATCCAACAACACAAACACTATACACCGGACATTTACAGTCCCACGCGCCGATCGATTCATGCAGAATCGACACACGCGCCACAGTCTCCCCTCCCCGAGTTACACGAC